>OY986055.1:29783166-30318335 GCA_963920205.1 Stenodema calcarata | reverse complement strand
AGCATTACTATATTATAAGTATTACTGGTGGTCACGAGTAATCAGTGGTGGTACACCTATAATGAAGTAATGCTTCAATTCAGGCTTGTTCATCTGGCAAAAAGCTCCCGTCAACAGCATTGAAAGAAGCGTAAAGCTCCCTGCTGGTGTAACAGAGGAAACATATTAGGTGAAACCGAGGGTGACTAATGGTGAGAGGGGGTTGTGGAAGGAGACAGGGAACAGGAAAACATTGACGGGGTAGGAGGATCAGGTTCTATATGCACACTCAACAGCGAGGTGCGAAGCACCGAGCATCCTATATATGTGGCTGGCGGGCAAAATGGATATCATTCCTTTTTGCGGCTGAGGTTTTTTGGCGGGCCAGTTTTTACAACGAGTTGTTTTGGGGGTATTATATAACACAGGTCAATATAATACAGGTCCCATATGGGAAACGGAAGATTTTCAAGTATCTGTTACTGTATTGACGGAAGATTTACTGTATAAGAACAGTTACTGTATTGACAATCCTTCCGAAAGGTTTTGACGGTTTTTTACAAGTACAAATATTTGAACCATCGCAATAACGTATTTGGTTGAGAATTTTAATGGTGAATTCCAGAATTGGAAGACGTGATTAAACAGTTCGATGAAATTAATATAACATCAAAAACGTACGACTACCTCGATCACAGGAATCAAGAATTCGACAAAGATTTCAAAGAGATGATCGCTAACACGAACGCGTTGAAAGAAAAATAGCCAACACAATTGAGGAAAATACGCTGGGATATGGGAAACGTTGCAGGGTGTGAAGTTTCTCAATAGGTTTGAAAAGGTACGTTGAAATGAGTAACAAGCAAAATATAACTCAATAAATTGTTCCATGAGGAAAAATTATCTGAAATAAGTTGATATCTTCAAAAACCAGAGTGGTAGTTCAAAATCAAACAAGGCAACCAGAACGTCTTCATTTCAGATAAGTGGAAAAATACCTCTGAAACAGATGTCAGACAAATTTTTTTGCAAATCTATTATATAAAAATGAATCGCAAAATGTGTTGGTAAGCGCATAACTCAACAATGCCTGGACCAATTTGGCCAATTCTTTTTTAAATGTTCGTTGAACTTCAAGGATGGTTTTACGGCCAGAAAAATTCGAATAATTGCCGGAAAACCCATAAAAACAGCCCATTTCTTTTTCCCATACAAATGTTTTCCAACTAAAACGTAGTCAAGTACTCACTGTTGTCTAAGCAACGAGGATTGCCACATGCACACATTTTGATTTGGTGGGTGAAAAGATAAGGCCAAATGAAGTTCATCAGCTGAAATCCCTAATTACAAGTAGATCCTGGATTGCATGAGGTAGTTATCAAAAACATGATAAATGGTCCCTGTGGAACTCTTAATCAAAATTTCACCGTGTATGATGGATGGTAAATGTTCAAAACGATATCCACGGAAATTAATATCGGAAACAATTACTGGTAACGACGGTTATCCATTGTATCGTCGCCGATCGACAGCAGACAATGGAAAATCAACAATTCTCAAATTAAATCAACAAGATATTGAAGTAGATAATCGTTGGATTGTTCCATATTCACCCATTTTATCAAAGACATTCAAAGCACACATCAACGTTGAACCTTGCCATTCAGTGAAATTCTATTAAATACATTTGCAAATATATAACCAAAGGGAGTGATATGGCTGTGATTGGAATTGGTGCAGAGAATTCCAATGATGAAGTTACCCAATACCAAATGGGTCGCTATGTTAGTAGTAATGAAGCAGTTTGGCGAATATTTTCTTTCCCAATTCATGAGAGACACCCTTCTGTTGTTCACTTAGCTGTACAGTGAGAAAATGGACAAAGAGTGTATTTACAGCACAGAACGCAGTACAAAGAGCTGATCAGCCACTATCTGCTACATTAAACAGTTTTTTTGAGACACGCCAAAACGATGATTTTGCACAAACATTGCTATATTCTGAAATATTATACCAGGAATCAATCCTCAATGAGATTTATACGACGGAAACAAGGAAAACCAGTTCCAGGATACCCAGATCTATATTCCACCGATGCGATTGGTCGAATTTATTCAGTACATCCAAGCAATGATGAATGTTTTTATTTACGACTGCTATTAGTCAATGTACGTGGCCCAACATCATTCCAAGATTTACGAGCTGTTGATGGTGAATTGTGTGGATCCTACAGAGAAGCCTGTCAACGTTTGCAATTGCTAGAAAATGACGCTCATTAGGATCAAACTCTCAATGATGCTGTAATATCATCACACGCTCATCAAATACGAACATTATTTCTATAATCATATGCTTCCCTGATTCCTATAATTTCTATAATGCTTCCTATGATTTCTATAATCACAATGCTTCCCATCAAACCCAATTGATTTGTGGATCAAGTACAAAGATTATATGTGTGATGATATTTGTATCAAATACGGATTATAATGGGAAATCCAAATATACAAATCAGTGAAGAAATATACAATGAAGCATTGATTTCAATTGAGGTCATGTGCTTGATGATGTCAAACAAACTATTAATTCAATTAGGCCGGACCGCGCCCAATCGTCCAATGCATGATGCTTTTAACCAAGAGTTGCATCGAGAAAAACTGTATGATCTCAACACTTTGAAAGCATAATTCAAACAAATCTTCCACTGTTGAATGAAAAACAGAAATATGTATTTGATACTCTTATGAAAGTAACAAATGATTGAAATTGGGGGATTTACTTCTTAGATGCACCTGGTGGTACAGGAAAACCTTTTTTGATTTAATTAATATTAGCAACTATTCGCTCACAAAATAAAATTGCACTTGCACTCGCTTCGTCGGGAATACGACTATAAAATACGTAGGAACAAAAAACTGCCACATTACAAATCTTCATGACAGGACGAAGTCTGTCGGTCCGCTAGTACTTATAATAAAAGTAATGGAATTACAGAATTTGAGGATAATATTATCATCCTCAAATTCTGTAATTCCATTCAAAAAATAAATCTTGTTTAGGCCTGCAATGATCCACCTATCTCAGCATTATGATCAGTTTCGGTACATACCTACTATAGGAGTGGAAATAATAAACCCTTGGGTACATTTTGAATTTTGTTATTGTTATCTATATTAAAAAGTACAAAGAGTGGAAAATATATTGTGGTGAATGTTTAAGGCTAAAGGGACGACAAGTGTGCGAGTGAGAGGAAGATGGTGAAATGTTTTCCCAGTTTTTCTCGAAAAGTACTTAACCATTTTTTGAATCTGAAAACGGCTATATTCTCAATATAAGTATTTGAACGCCGTATCATTGAGTTTCAAATTATATCAACCTGTACACCCCCCCCCCCCTAAATTGGTCAGAAACCTTCCCAATGTTCACTCAACATTTTCCTAAAGTTTTCATTCAGATTGGTCAAGTAGTTTTGAAATCCCTGAAAACACCTCCCCCCCCCCCCCCACACACTTACTAAGGACTCTCCCTACCTGGTCAGAAACCCTTCCCCAATGTTCACTCAACATTTTCCCTAAGTTTCATTCAGATTGGTCAAGTAGTTTTGAAATCCCTGAAACACCCCCCCCCCCCCCCCGCAACTTACTAAGGACTCTCCCTACCTGGTCAGAAACCTTCCCCAATGTTCACATAACACAATTTCAAAGTTTCACACCAATTCGTCAAGTAATTTTTGGATTGCCGGTAACCCCCCCAACCCCCCACACAACCTGTACGCCCCTCCTAAATTGGTCAGAAACCTTCCCCAATGTTCACTCAACATTTTCCCTAAGTTTCATTCAGATTGGTCAAGTAGTTTTGAAATCCCTGAAACACCTCCCCCCCCCACAACTTACTAAGGACTCTCCCTACCTGGTCAGAAACCTCCCCCAATGTTCACATAACACAATTTCAAAGTTTCACACCAATTCGTCAAGTAATTTTTGGATTGCCGGTAACCCCCCCAACCCCCCACACAACCTGTACGCCCCCTCCTAAATTGGTCAGAAACCTTCCCCAATGTTCACTCAACATATTCCCGAAGTTTCATTCAGATCAGTCAAGTAGTTTTGAAATCCCGGTAATACCCCCTCCCTCCAACCCTAACTGCCTTTAACCCCCCCCCCCCCCCCATACCTGTTTAGAATCCTTCCTCAATGTTCTCACAACAAATTCCCATAGGAATTTTATTAACTTTAGTTTTGTGTATAGTGACTTTCGGCGAAAAATTGACAGCTGTGGAGTTATAAGTCAAAAGTCTGAAAATTTCGAGGTTTTTTGAGTACCAAGTACTTTGCCGTTCGGAATTTCATGTGCAAACCCTGAATTCATGTGATTGGGTCCCAAATAGACCAATGAAAACGATAAATCTTTTACACCACATTTTGCAAGATAAAGTCCTCAAACTATTGGACCGTGAAGAACATTTGAAGTAACAGCCACGTTTCTTCATCTTCAGAGTGCTCCAGTTTGAGAACGGAATAAGTTATCGCAATTCTGACTTGCCCATCGTGTTCAGCGTTGAAACATCTGTAAACCAAGGTATTACTCGAAAAAAAAGGGACAAATAAATCCAGTAAAATGAAGGCATTCTACATAAAACCAGTTATTTCTTCGGAAATTCGCTCTTATAGGCCATGCTGCATAACTGTGGATTTTTTTAACCATGGTTTTGTCATGAAACGCTATTTGAGCCCTTCCCCACTCATTTTCCTCTCTGGTCGTCAAGTGTTGTTGATTTCACATTGCCAAATTTAATGACGTAATCCCTGAAAAATTAATAATAAAATGAAATCAATAGTAGGCTAGAATAGGTTGCATTAGGGAAAACCTACTGTGGCAACTCAGTTCACGCCGCTCTTTCACAATGACGTCACGCCGAACACTTCGCGCCCCAAGACAAAGAGTGTATGTACTCTTCTGAGTGTACTCTATGGTGTTATAAATTCCATGAGATAATATCCATCCATCTACTCCCACGTGCACTTTTATTTCATTTGTCAAGTTTTATTCATCTACATTTTTATCATTTTAAATACAGTGTTTTGTTACAGTTAGAATCAATTTGTGTAGTGGTCTTATTTCATACATCCCCACACCTACGTTCACCCACAAGGGAAAAATGGTGGGAATTAGGTATATTACTTGATGAAAACTAACAACCCGGCGCGGCACTGAAATCATCATAGAAACTCACCATCATCCACAAAACATCTTTTGGTTACGGCTGAAAGAAAGAAGCTAAAACAACAACAACAAGGCAACTAAATGGGAGATCATCATCATACCTCTGGGACAGAGTCAGAAATAAATAAACCGAGCGACTTGTTTCATTAATTCAATTCGTAATTGAAAAGCGGTGTTACAACTATCTTGAACAGTGAAAATCTATATTTTGAGTTACTCCGTGCTGTTTACCGTCCTGATTAGATCTTCACCACGACTGTTCGTGATAAGTTCCGTCAGTGATCAGGTATGTTCTTTATAATTTGCACTTTATTTGGACAAACCCTGTCATCTTACTAGTTTATACGACTTAGGTTCAATTATCTGTTAAGGAGTCTGGAGTTCCAATACATTGACTAGGCTAGGCTACAAGTGGACAGCAAGGTAAATACTGGGCTATGTTCTATAGTAGTTATGTCATTCCTGTTATTCTTGTGGATATTCTTCAGTAGGTACTTACATAAATGTTGTTCTGAGAATGTGTATATCAGGGGAGAGAATTGATATTAGTGGTGGTGACGGGGGAAAATCAGTGATACACCGCTCTGTAAATTGCTAAGACCTTGTTGGCAAATTGATTTGACTGATTCTTCATTTTTGACATTTTATGTCTTTACTCTGGCACATAACTCGAAAAACGTTACACAAAAGCGTTACACGAAATCGTCACGAAAATTTTTGATGATTTTCGCTTACAACCGATTCGTTGCTACGGAACTTTATCTTCGCCAGTTATCATCGTACAAAAATCGTTCACCACTCGTTGGATAGCTCTCGATTTACCTAACCATATTACGTTAACCACTGCGGAGTGCGTGGCCGACAAGCTGCGGTATGAGCGTTATTGTTTAAAATTTATTATTTAAAATTTGTTATTGTTAAAAATCAATTATTTAATAATTGTTTACACACAGGTGATCATTCTCAATAATTTATATTGTCTATACGAATGCAAGCTTCATAATTTATGATGAACCCTACAATTAAGTACATATAACTAAGTATAACAACTACGTTACTGGGGTAGGTGATGTAGCATTGTTCGAAGGTTCTTGAATCACTTCTTTAAAGCCATAAAATGTCCCAATGTGTTGCAGACTCGTATGCATTTAATTCTCGATTGTATCAACAACAGGATGGAGTTGACATTCTTTTGACATTTTCATGACTGAAGACATTGTCTTTGCTTTGGCACAAACTGAAACGGGAAAAATTTGTTTCCTTGATTCACCCTTTCCCTCAGATCACGTCAGAACACAAGCGACAGGCGGGCCACTACGTCAGACGCACCTATGACGCACGAGCTTATGACGTCAGAAGGCTGGCAGGAGGCCAACTAGTACGTCACCGCCTATGCTGTAAGAGCCTATGACGTCAGAGGGCTGGCTGGCTAGGTGATCGGGTTTTAATAAGCCTCTGGAATTCCGCGCCTTCATTTTGCATTCATTTACATCTTCACGTTGAAAAATCCTTCATCTTGTCGCTAATTTCAATGTTTTTGACTTGATCACACAAAATGACTGATTGGAAAGAACATTACACCGTTGGCTAACCTTCCAATTCCAAGACGAACTAAAAACTCTCTACCGATGCATAACGCGGTAATTTCCAAATCAAAATTGAAATAATAGAATTTGTTGAACTCAAAGAATGATGAAATTCGCAGCAGAAATCCTATGATTTTTTTGAAAAATTCCAAAAAAAAAAAATTATTGTAACTTGTTAGGAACAAATTTAGCAGTTGTTTGCGGTTATTATGTGAATAAGTAAGCTTTCAATTTTTACTATTTCTCAAAGTTTATTTTGAACTTCAATTTTTACTAGTTCTGAAAATTTATAATTTTTTGAAAACATTTTTTTGTAATAGGTATTTCTATTTGTTTAACCAGCATAATATTTTAACAAATTGTTATATTTTACTTTGTGCAGTACAGATCACAAGAATGTTTAAGCAAATAGTAGGCTTCATTGGTCGGAATCAAACTGAATAGAAATTATGGAAACGGGTTCTTGAAAAACGACGCAAACATGAGACTAATTAATAGGGGAAACTAGGGACGTTTGACCCAACCTGCTGTTTTCCTCCGCTGTACAAGTTATACGTGGGTTTTTCTTGTCGAAAACAGGTTGCATCGTTCGTCACGTCAATCGCGCACATTTTGAGACCAAAATCAATAATTTAAAGCACAATTGTGAGTACTTAGGATAGTTTTTCGATTAGGTGTCAAAAGGGTCAAACCTGCCTAATGTCCTTTCTAAGGTGGGGTCGAACCTCCTTAAACTCGGAAAATTCGCCTGGTAGGTAGAAGCAACGAGTTTCCAACTCCGATTCACAAGAGCGGTGTTTATTAAATTAGTCATGATAATATCATCCTATTCCTAGAGCGACGCCGCACAGTGGAACGAAACGTGAATCTAAATTGGACGGCATTAACCAGAAGGGAACCAACCACAGTTTCCTAGTTTTGAGTAATCAGGCATCAAAGTTTTTTCAAGTTTGCAAATCAGGGGTTGTATTGGGATTTTCTTCTTTCCCTCTCCAACCTAATTGAATTCTGCGTCATTTCCTACTTTGAAAAAATGCAATTACTGTAGTAGAACGCTTAAAAATCAAATTATATGTGGTTGGTTCCTTTCTGAGATTTGACAAACCGCTGTAAAAAAATCAGAGTGATGAACCAAGTCAGCTGGTTCCATTCTGAGAAATTCCCAACGACCATTCTAATTCAACCATGAGTGGTTAGCAAACCAACACTCATCATTCTTCCATTTGAAAACGATACCCTACATGACTTTGCCCTCACAAATCCTCCAAAATACGAGTATAATACACATATTATGTATATAAGTTTTTATAATATAAATTTTATAATATATATAGTATACATGTCCTGTGTATAAAATTTTGTTCGACCACACAAATTCTGGTTATTGATGGTAGGTGGGATAATATAAGTGCAGCAGCAGTTTGATGCATATTTACTTATTTTACAATTAAATTGTCGAAAAACCTTCTATAAACTCGTGAACATAAATAGGCATTTTTGAAAAGGCATATGACTAAGAATGAGTATGTTTTAGGTGAATCTTTTGTTACCGATTTTCTTTCAGTCTCAACATTTTCGGAGTTTCAGAAGTAAATAATATGTGTCGCCTTTCAAGGTATTTCACGCACTATACCCAATTGATAAATAGCTATATTTAAAATGAAATAGTAAAGAAATGACTAAGCTCAGTAACATTATTATATTTTTTAAATGACACATGAATAAGAATAATTTTCAGCCTTAAACATCATTATTAGATCAGTTTTCTTTCAGTCTCTACATGAGGTACCTATTTTTGTTGTTTCAATCCCAAAACATTGACAGCCTTTCTGTATCACAATCAAGTAAAACTTTCATCTCCTCTGTAGCTAAATGACTAACAAACCAAAATTCGTTGAAATTTCAAAAACAAAAACCACAGTTGCATTTAATCACAGCTGCAAACTTTTCAGCTACTTTATAGCTAAATGATTAGTGAAGTATAAAACTCGAATACTGCTGTAAAAAGTTACTTTTTCGTATTGCACAATAACGTTTTACAGTAGTCCCTATTAGAGTTTTATACTTCATTTAAGACTGAAAGAAAACTGATCTAAAAATGATGTTTAAGGCTGAAAATCATTCTTATTCATGTGTCATTAAAAAAATATAATAATGTTACTGAGCCACCGGTGACTTGTGTGGTTCTTTTCTGGGAAATATTTGAAGCTATTCCGGATTCAGTAATTTTTTCCAATTCAAATTTCGGAGGGAAAGCCTTATCAAAACAATAGCTCCTTTTTTATGAAGGCGTGGACCGACCTAGCCCATCTCATAGTGTTCTTATCTCATTTTCCCATTTTTTGTGGTTGGTTCCCTTCTGGTTAATGCCGTCCAATTGTGGAAAAGAAATTACAGTTGAATTGATAATCCGTATGACCATTAAAGGTCATTCGTAAGCCTGGTAAATGGGTTTAACTGGTCAAAATGAAGCCTCTCCAAGACTTGCACCCATGAGCGGAGAAAAGTCCACTTGTATCAAGTCAGGTTTTATGAGTCATACGTATGAGTCAGTTTACTTAAAAAATTCGCTCATTTTTGAAACCTTACTAGTGGACGCTGCCTGCTATAATGATTCCAAGTGGTGATTCACATTGTCCCATTCACAAATCCCCCCCGTTTCGAATCTTAGTTTGAACGTTGATTCATAAATACCACCAAATGAGTGAAATTTGTACATTTTATGTGAAATTTTCAATGCCTCCTCTCCCTGTATTGTCCTTGAAATGAAGATGAAGCAAAATTCTCCTTATATTCCTCCGTTACCTCCTTCATACATCTCCCTAGCAATCAAGTTGGACCAACCAACTACCACCACAAGCACAATTACCAATAACTTACCAGCACAATTTGTGACTCTTGATTTTTCTTTGCAGGTGGAGAGTATTGGTTGACTGAAATGAAGAAAATTGATTTCTCTTCTCAGCGAGCCTTTTCTCGTTGAAATGTTCTCTACGAAATGATCTATCTGGGCTTTGCATCTCCGTCACATCGTGCATGCTTGACAACTGATTTCATTTATGGCTCAAGATAAGAAAAGTTCTGATGAAATCCTGAAGGAATTATTCAATTCCATTCATGACATTGGCACATCCGAAGATGACGACGGTAGTGGTAGTGATAAAAAGGTGGTGGTCAAAAAGGAGAAGAAATCTAAAAGTAGGTACGACAGCAGTTACTGCTCTAAAAGCAAACACAAAAAGAAGAAGAAAAGCAAAAAAAGTAGCACCAAGTACTCGCTCCATATAAAGTCAGGGCGTGAAAAAAAGTCCAAAGGCAAAAAATCTAGTTCGAAAAGCTCATCGGTTTCGAAGAGTAGAAAAGAAAACTCGGAGATCAAGGTTGAGAAAGAGTTGGATTTGATAGAAGTTTTGAAAAAGGAAGTTATCGAGACTGTCCCTTCTTCTATCATCCCGGAATCAATTGACTTACCGCCTCTGCCTCCAATTGAAAAGGTTTCCATCAAGCAGGAGCCAAGTTCCCCGAAGAAACCTGTCGAAAAGGACGACGGTGATGAGAAACACCTTGAAAGCACAATTCGGAATTATGAAGTGGTCGTTCCCAAATTGGCAGGAACTACGCCCGACGATGTATCGAAAGAAGATTGCGGTGTTGAGACGATCTCCAAAGTAGCCGACGTTTTTGAAGAGGATTTGTTGGAAAGCGGAGACAAACTGCTCACCAAAAGATTCGGCGTTCTAGGTGTGTGATGCATCTGTTCAGTACCCGTTGTATGTTCGCTATTCAGATCGGTGGTACAGGTGTTGGGGTTAATACATGTCTTATAAAACATAGTTTCTCGAAAAAAATTCACAGTCATGCAGCATGGCTATCAAGCGAATTTTTGAAGAAACAATTTGTTTCATGTAAAAAGTCTCCATTTTACTGGTTTTATAATAAATATTGTCTCGATTTTTAACTCCTCGATTAACACCTCAGTTTATATATATTTCTACGCTGTACACGTTGGTGAAGTCAGAATTGCGATATCTCATTCCGTCATCAGATTAGAGCAGATTAACCGTGAAGAACATCTCAAGTAACAACCACGTTTTTTCATCTTCAAGTTTGACAACGGAATAAGATTTTGCTTTTTCACCATCGATTTTGATTTCACCATCGTGTTCAGCGTAAAATAACCCTGTAAAATGAGGTGTCACTCTTCAGACTGTTTTACTATGGAATTTATGGGTAATTTTCCCTCCCTTTAAAGTCCACTAAACAACCCCCCTTTGAGTGGATCAATTCTGTCCAAGACAGATTTTTTTCGTGCAAATTTGAACTTTTCTCAATTCTATCGTGAGGTATCGTCTGGAACGACGCATGCATGAATGTATACATCTGATTGTTCTTGTCTTTTGGCTATGAATTCAGGATGATCTAATACGGATTTCGGTATAAAATGTTTACGGAAATTCGAGTTTTTTTAAATTTTTGACCGAGAAAAACAGCTTCCTTTTCTTCGACAATTCGCTAAAATGACAGTTCCTCCGAACTATTTTTTCCTGCCGTCTTGCCCCTTGTCACTGAGACATCGATAGATCTATAGTGACAATCACCACCCTCGAATGCTCGCTCCAATATTCACCTTTTTTTTCGTTACTTTTGTTTATAGACAAACCCAAAAAAACCATCCAAATACAAAACTTGAAGAACAGCAGTATTTTGGTGGATGCCGCCAAATCTAAAGCGAAATCAGAAGAATTGAAGTTGAAGAAGAAAAAGAAACGGGAAGAAGGGGAACTGACTGACGGGCTCAGTGACATATCATGTACCAGTGATTCTGAACCTGACTCACCAGATGACGGTAAACTCCCTCACTTTACGTTGATTCGTTGCGTTCTTTCTGAAATTTGGAATAATGTTTTTTTTTTTTCAAGTGGTGGAGTTATCGAGAAAACTGTATCTCAAAATCTTATCATAGTCTGCCTCTCATCCCATGCATCTTTGATTATTTCCCACACTATCGTTCATCTTAGAAATGTACATCACTTTTTCCATTTATTTTTTGTTTCAGATGCTGCACAATTTAAAAGTTTAAAGTGAGTCAAATTTGATTCATGTGCATGTCCCTTTATGTTGCTGTGTTGCAAAAACATAATAATGTTGCAGTTATACCTAGGTGCTTAGTTCTACCTATGGGGACCATAAAAATAATGAAAAGTATCTGTTTTCATTTATTTCACTCATGTTCTCCAATGGGTAGTTGATGGGCCATAATAGCATAACATTTTGACATGGATATGTCTTATGGTCAGGAGTCATTCCAAAACTTGCATGATACTCCTGAGCGGCTCCTGAAGCTAATTTAATGTGTAATTTGATATGTAGCCTCCTTAGGACTTAAACTTTGAGCAGAATAGGCCCAGGATCAGCTGAGTGGCTCCTAAAGCTAGCAGTCATATTTATGATCCGATGTTTTTCCAAGTAAGGGAGAAATCAAGTCATTTCTCAAGAGACAGGCCATAATAATCCAATAATGGCCTATCTCAATCTAACATTAGGCCTTAACTAGCTGTCGGTCCCGTCGCTGACGGGCAGAACTCGGGGTGTGTCCATCCACCTCTCCTACCTGTCCCGGACGGGCAGAACTCGGGATGGATCCATCTGCCACTCTTACCCGTCGCTTTAGGGATTATACCTCTTACATGTCCCTTTGCAAACCCTTATAATCTTAAATGCCAAAAATATTAGTCATCTGTCTCACGGGAAGGAAGAATTTAAGATTTTCATATTTCGGCTTCTCTATAAACCCCCACCCCCATGCATCGGATCCGGAAGTGAAGGCCCCTATGTCCTTCCCCGGTCACAGAAACATTTAAATACGGGAGAAGGGTTCAATCCATTGAGACGTTTTTGCGTGATTGAAGGACAGACAAACAAACAGAAAAACATACAGACACAGTCAGACAAACAGACAGACACCAAATTCAAAATCGTTATGGTTCGACTCCATTTCATGTGAAACGAATAACTAGTGAAATTTTTCGAAAATACCCTAGGAACACGATAATTGTCTCATATGGAGAAATCAATTTTGTTGGCCATCCTGGAAAACCAAGAATTTAGCATAACAAACGGAGAGAGAACCCTGTTTTTTGTTGTTTCTGAAGAGTGATGGTTTTGATGTAGGCCATCACTGTTCTTAAGTGACAATATGGTGTATGACTCTCATCAACCACACTTGTAGAACTGTTGTATACTCAAACAGAATTTGACTTTTTCACTCTTTAATATTGTGGTTTGAGTGTCGTACGACTTGAACATGTGTAGAATTTCAATGATTAAATATTCACAACATTTCACAGGTTTTAAAAATTACGTAGGTGTAGGTTAGTTTTTAGATGGTCTTACGTTAATGAGTGTAGAGGCTTAGAACTCTCCTAATGTAAACAATATTTCGTGTTTCCTGAAAATGATAGGTTGCCAGAAGATGTAAAGAGAGATGGTCAGCGCAAGGACGAAAAGGAGAAAAGTAGATCTAAAAAGAAGAAGAAACTTGACAAGCACCGGCATAAGGAACATAAATCGAAAAGACGTGCGGAACACAAATCTAGACGATCGAATGACCCGCTCAAAAGCGACCGAAGAATTCGTAAATCGAGGAGTCGGAGTAGGACCAGCCCCAGTCCATCCAACCTTCGTTCATCATCACGACATGCGGATATCAACAAACATAGAGATCGTCGAAGGGGATCCAGGTTTGACAACCAGATAAATCTCATTTACTAGTTCAGTTAGTTAACAGTTAAAGAGTAGCTTTGGAAGAATCCATTCGAGTCGGGTATGGATACCTACTGTGTACCAATCGTTTCCTGTCTCCACCATAAAACGGATAATTTCCTATATATTCTGATCGCTGGTTCAAATTCATTGTAATTGACGTTGATGGCGGGAGTTTGTCAAAAATTTGAGTAATTAAAAAGAAAATGCAACGTGTCATCTGTAAAAATCATCGAAACGGATGGAGAGCACCATGTTAAATCGAGAAGCAGGTGGCGCTCCTCGCGGTTTTATTATTTTAAATTATATTACCGATATTTATCACTCTTGTAGGGTAAGGTTAGAGCAACATCTAAGATCACAAATCAGATAAATTTTTTTTATAGCGAAGAATACTGAGATAATTCCACATTTGGAAAAATGGGGGGGGGGGGGGAAAGAAGAGAGAGTTATTTTTTCAGCAGGAAAATAAAATACATATCCATGAACTTGAAAGTCTCCTATAACGGAGGTCTTCTTCTTTTGGCCTGGATATGTCTTAGGGTTTAGTAAGATAGTGAGCCGGAACAAGTCAAATAGAAACGTGCAATACCTACAGGTACCGAGAGGTACTTTAATAAAATAAAAACTCGGTGGAAGTTGCTTTCGTACTAACAAGGTGAAATTCAGTAGGTTGATGCGTTTCTCTGTTTGATCAACTTTGTCTTAGACTCGTTTCCTTGTCCTCTAGATCCAGATCTCGCTCGTTGGATCGAAGTCGAAAGCGGTCTCAGAGCCCTCACTCCAAGAGAAGGAGAACGTCTAGAGAGCCTGATGACCTAAGAAACCAATTGAAGCGACGGAAATCATCAGAGCGAGAGAGAAGTGGCGAGCGGAGGAACAAAAGTAGAGGAAGCCCAGAAAGAAGTAGATCTCGGTACGTATTACTCAATCAATCAAGTACAAAGCGGAGCATTACGTATATTTGTGGGGAGGGCTTTTAAAAATGTAATTCCCTACCAGTTGGTACCATTACGAGTAGCAGCCAGTCGATGGAACGGAAGACAGAGATTTTTTCTATTGTGAGTTGAGTAACCGTGAATAGGAATGTGGAAGGACTCCATATTTCTCCTATTAATCTTTGTCTATTTGCGTAAGCCTTGTTTGTGTCCTACCTCACTTCTATATAAGAAGACCAAAATTTGTCATTGGCGAAAATTTGTCATTAGACATTTAATGTCTAAATATTAGACAGAGATTCCTCTTCGCCTCCTGCTGGCAGTTGTTCAGGTTGGGCATTAGCAGTGAGTATTTGTCATTGGCGAAACAGACCCGTGCTGCAAGTGGAATTAGATTGCCTGTAGTTCGCACAGAATATTTGCTAGAAATGCATTTATACAGGCCCTTAAACTCTTGTATTATAATAAATTCAAGAGTTCAAGAATTTAAAAGATTTTAGTAATTTTTTGTTGAACAGTAAGGTGTAGACTGGTCGTTTGGTCTATATTTTCTATAAGTATGCACATGGTTTAGGTTTATTTATACTAGGTAAGGTATTTTGGTGAGGGACAACTCTACCAGATAGCACAAGTTCATCAAGAACTTTTATTCAGCCAGGGCTTTTGTTTATTTGAGTTCTATTTGTTGTCATTATAAGGGATACTGTTATAGACATATATATTATTTGAGTTCTATTTGTTGTCATTATAAGGGATACTGTTATAGACATATATATTAGGTTAGCCAGTAGTATTCAAATATGTAGTTAGTAAAATTTGTATTGTGATTATCTGCCAATAAATAATAATAATATAGCACAGGCTTTCCAGGATGTAAGCTGCAGGGACTGTTAAAATTTCTAGTTCCTTATAACATAATCGTCCTGGTTACGCATACCAGCGACGAGTCGCACAGCCTTTCGCTCTAATCTGATAACGGAATGAGATATCGCAATTCTGACTTCACCGTCGTGTTTAGAGTTGAAATGTCCAAAACCTGAGGGTTCACCCATAAATTCCAAAAATGAAACGGTCGGTCAAGTGACACCTCATTTTAAAGGATTTTACTCGCTGGATAAGATACCCGTAGGTTTTTTTACACGATGGTGAAATCCGAATTCTATATCGTATTCCGCTCTCAAACTGGAGCAGTTTGAAGATGAAGAAACGTGGTTGATACTTCAGATGTTCTTCATGGACATCATGTTCTGTAATTACATAAAACCAGTTATTTCTTCGAAAATTCGCTCTTATAGCCACGCTGCATGACTGTGGATTTTGAAATTAGTGAGGTGTCCTCACTTGTCATTGGGCGAATTTGAGTGTCACCTTATATCAAGCAGGGTGAGGAAGTGGGGCTGACACGTGTCTTCATCAAGTATTTATTCAAACTAAAACTCAAAATGTTCTCTTACCATTTCAGACAAGAAAAAGACGAGTATTACATCGACAAAGGGAAACTGTTGGAAATCGCTCGGAAAAACGCTTTGTCCATGTTGAGACAAGGTCAGGTCTCTGGTGACATGAACAAAGTCGTTCAGCACATCACTGCTGCTGGAAAAACTGTCGACGAATTAACTGGTTAGTACAGTGAATAGCTCAAGTACTAAATAAGCTGTATATTTTGGTCGAGGGGTTGGGTATAGATTTTTTGTTGCAAGATTGATTTTTTACCAATTTTATTTGTCCTAGATTTTTGTAAACATTTGTCGAGGAAAGAAGCAACTGGTATGGAGTCGGTGAGTTCGGACAGCTCATCCGACGAAAGTGAAAAACCGTTTCATCATCCTTTCAAGTTGAAGGAGAGGCCAAGCCAGATCATTATGAATATCAGAGTGAGTTTGAAACTGTAATAGAATTGACGAATTAATTGAGATCATGGAAATTGATTCGTAATTTTTCGTTGTCTAGAACTGTGTTCCCCTCCTGCCCAAAACTCACCAAGAAAAGGCTACGGAGATTCTAAGGGTGCAGTTTCCTGTATCAAGTGGTCAACACCACCGTAAAACAGGTTTGTATCAATCCAATTTGAGTTTGAGATTTTCTTATCATTCTTTCCACTATGACCTGCCAGGGGCATGTCTAACGTTTTGTGAAATTATTTCCCAGATCCACGTCCGTATGAAAGTTTCAAGATAATTTGAGTTTTTCGTGGGTGTAGAATGGCGTTTAGCCACTGAGACAACATGACGCTACAGATAGTCCAGTAATGTTAGTGGGTGGGGGTGGTAATGGGAGGGGTACCTGGAAGTGACCCGGGGGAAGCTGAAAATCGTTCTAAAACCCTGAAATAGTCTTTAAAACGAGTAATCTGGGTTTGTATCCCTCCAGGGGTTGAACATAACTTTTGGTGTCACAAAAACGTCGACATTTTTGGACTTTCTTAAATTTTTCGCTTATTACTCCTAAACAACGCATCTCAGCAAAAACCTTACTAAGAGACAAATTGAAGAGCATTGAATTCTGCTTCGACGGCTGAAATACGAACATTTTCCCCATATTGGCTAAAATATACTTTCTGACGACCAAGATGTGACCAAATGTACCCATACTTACATGACCGCCAGCAGATGTGCGTACTATCAATGTCTATGTAACTTTAATAAGCGCTTTTTTCCAATCATAAAATGATGCCATAAAAAGAAGACTTATTTGCCAAATACAAAAAAAAAGTCATTTTGTAATATCCTTCATCTTGTTTCTAGTATATTTTCAGTAAAAAGTCGAAGTATAGCTCAGACTGACTTTAATTTGTCTCTTGGTACGGTTTTTGCTCGGTTGCACTGTTTGGGAGTTATAAGCGAAAAACTGTAGAAAGGCCGAACATTTCGACGTTTTAGGGGCTGCTTGGGCGTACAAACTTAGATTACCCGTTTTCAAGACTACCTTGAGGTTTTATAACTATTTCCAACTTTCCTCAGGTCACTTTGAGGCCCTGTGCCTATTTTATTGGACTGAGAAATTTGTTAATAATTCTTTCATGTTATTCATGAATAGAATAATACTACGTTTTAAGGGAAATGCTAAATCAACACAATACTAGATGAGTACGTCTGAATTCAATGGGAACATGTTACGAGGGATTTGTATCCGTGTGTTGGGTTTCTGGATTCCAGACATTGTCGTGCCTGTGCCTTATGAACCTCGCTTAACTCTGAACTTATATTTCATGCACAACCTGTGTGGCATTTTGAGCGTTTGATTGGTACTCTGGCATTTCCATGTTCAAATGATTCCCCTGTATCATTAACATAATATAATAATATTATGATGTTTATACGCATAGCTTAGGGGGAACGTGGGACTGAGTTAGAGGCCTACAGTTGAAGGCGCAGTTCCCGCATTTGACGTCTTCAAACGACGTTGGCGAAATTCAGATCATAATATTCAGTTAGCGTTAGTTTTGGAAGGTGTTCATTTATGATTGAAACTGACAGTGAAGGAGGAATCCTCAGGATTCCACTTTGATGAGCTTGACAGCTCTTAGGAAGTACGATTTGATGGGTTGGCTTTATTAGATTAAGTTTACATTTACATTACGTGAAACCTAAAAGAAGACGAATCTTTTGTGATGCAGAAAACCAGTGGATTCCAGTTTCGCCGAAGAGGACTGAAACCACACCCCTGCCTACCACATCTAAGCCCAAAGACACTTCAGCGCCTTTAGCGATCGAAGGTCCTCCCGTTGTTGGACCAACAGTACCAAAGTACCCAACAGTCTATCCTACCCCTGCTGAAAAGGTAGATACTGCCTTAGTACTACTAGGTGTGTTTGTAAAAGAAAAATTCGATTCAATAGAAATGCTAGAGTGTTTCAAAAGTTCAAGTTCTCATGACCAATGTTAAATGGCAACACATGAATACTGTGAACTTAAATTGTCAGTTATTTGCCACTAGCCGGGTCTGTGTAGAGAATCATTTTCAGGTTGAATTTGGTCATATTGGAATTTGACGTTTTTGATTGGTCTTGTGTTTCGTCAATTTTGAGTGAACCAAACTGCAGAAGAATATAATTATATTTAATCACACCATTGGTGCAAATAAAACAATTTAAATGTATTCTTAAATATGAATGTAACATTGGACTTTGCACTAGTGCTTTTTTTCTGCAAGGTTTGATCATTGAACATTGTTCCCATTGAAATGTTTGCTTAATTATTGCAGAGAGCAATTGACATCAGCTCAGTAATTTCTGAAAGACTAGCTGCAATACGGAAAGACTACGACGCCTCCAGTTCCTCCGTGTTTGGACCGGTAAGTTAATTTTACATTTTAAATAGGTCACGGGAGAGAGTGGAGTCACGTCATTTTTACATGAAAACTATGAACATTTTCCTTCGTTACTTCCACCATATGTTTAGTATTATGAATTTTATTTGAACATTAACACAACGATGAACATTAACACAAGGTATAATGAACATTTAACAAACAGTGCAATCTATCCGTGGATACAAGATTCACCACATGATCTTCATGTCGAGTGTATCAGACTCTGCCTTCTTCTTCACCCTTTTCTTCGCCTCTCCCTCTCTCCCCCAGTAAAACATTCTTGAAGAATTCATTCTTCTGCCTTGGTAACGCCTTCATCAAAAGATCCGCTGCGTTGTCCACTGTAGGTATGTACTCCAATTTGAAATTTTGAAATTTCATCAAATCACGAACGAAATGGTATTTGATATCAATGTGTCGAGTGTGTGAATTTACGCTGTTTCCCTTTGCGAAATTTATAGCGGATTGGTTATCACATCGGATGACAGGTTCACCTTCCACTGGGTATCTCAGTTCCTTCAAAATATGATTTAACCAAATCATCTCGACGCAACAGGAGGATAAGGCCACAAACTCAGCCTCCATGGTCGAAAGAGCCACTGAATTTTGTTTGTTGCATTTCCAAATAATTGGTGTTTCTCCAAGTTGGATGACAAACCCCGTAGTCGACCTTCTGTAGTCAATTGAACCAGTTCAATCAGAGTCCGATAACGCTAAAATTGCCTCACCCCCTTTATTTATTATTAGCTCTTGGTCAATAGTACCTGTCAAGTATCTGAGGACTCTCTTCCCTGCTGCCCAATGAATTTGGCCGGGGTTTGCGGCAAACTGTCCTAGTTTGGACTCCACAAATGTCAAATCTGGTCTGGTAGCTTGTGCTAAATACATTAGTTTTCCTACTACTCTCCTGTAGGGTTGCTCAGCCATAAATTCCTTTTCCTCTTTTGTTTTTGGGCATGGCGTTTGGTCAACTGTTGTTTTGGGTTCATTGGCGTTTTCACAGGCCTGCATTGATCCATCTTAAATTCCTCCAATATTTCGGTAATTTATTTCGATTGATTAAGGGCAATAGAACCGTTTTGCCTTTTCTTGATTTCTATTCCTAATATATACTCTAATTCTCCTAAATTTTTCATTTCGAAATTCCCCCTCAACATTGCTTTTGTTTCTTCAATTTCACGTTCATTTGTTGAGATTACCATCAAATCATCTACGTATACTAAAACAATACTTGTTGCTAATTCTGTTTCAAGAGAATATAATATATTCTCTTGAATATATTATATAAGGCCTTGTATATTATACAAGGCTCAGCTTTACATTTTCTCATTCCTTCCGCTAGAAGTTTTCTGTCCAACGTCTCGTACCACGAACTACCAGATTGCTTAAGACCTATAAGCTTTTTAATAATCCACAAACCTTACCTTCTGAACCAGCGCTCACTGCTCCCTCAGACTAGACCATGTAAATCTCTTCTTTTAATTCTCCATTGAGGTAGGCTGTTTTGACATCCATTTGGTGGATCTTCCAATTGTTGTTCACTGCCAACTTCAGGTTGACTCGAACAGCAGTTAGGCTAACAACCAGGCTGTATGTCTCCTCATAATCAACCCCTGGGACTTGTGTAAATCCACTAATCTTGCTTTATATCTTTCAATTGTACCATCTGCCAACAATTTTACCTTGAAGACCCATTTACAACCAATAGCCATTTTACCAGGCGGCAGATCGACTAATTCCCATACTTTTATGGCGCTTAATGACAGTGGCGGCTCGTCCATAAGGCCACCTTGGCCCTCGCCCCACCCAAAAATTTGCAAAGGAAAACAGAAAAAACATAGAACAAGGAGAAAAAAATCTTACCTACTACTACCCACCATGGAAGAAGGGAGATCTCCCTTCTTCCATGACTACCCACTTCCACTGAGCTCTTGCAGGCAGGCGGCTATTTCGTCTGACTTCGATAGAAGCCGTGTCCTCAACGCATTTTGTTTCGATTTATCGATTAAAAAAGTCGATTATCGGATCGACCAGAAGTGCCCCAGTCTCAATGTTGAAGGTATAGGCGCTTCCTGGGGTGGGGGAAGGCACCCTGTGTTCCGAGATAGGAGCCATTCCGGGCGGTGGCCAAAATATCGAATCAAGTTGAACGCCGAAAACAATCGATTGTTGAATCGTTCCTTGTCAAGGAAGAAGGGAGTTTCATTCCTCCATGCTTTCTTCCATGTTCGATAAGAATGATATCAAAACGTTGCCTTTTACTCATCATAGTAAAAGTGAATTATTGTCTCCATAATATTAATCAACTAAACATTGAAATTTAATATCTCACGTGCAACGCGTGAACGATTTGCTAGTCGTCAAGACTGAAGTGGATCACTATTTGCCCAAGGGAATCTCATTTGTTGATTTCTACATTCTGTAAGTTAATAACAGTTAATAACAGTTAATAACAGTAATATACATAATATTATTATGTAGCTCAGCCAACCGTTGAGAATACTGTTTTATTTGTTATCCCTGAAACTGATGGTGACTTCGTTGACTCGAGCTTTGTTTGAGCTAACCAACGAACTCTAAAAGCTAGTTGAAATCAATCTTGCTGTTCTGTGATCGTTCAAAATGTTTTGATACGATTGGATAAGAAAACGTATGTGCAATCTGGGCATAAGAGGACATTTTTAGAGGGGGTTTTCAAGGTACCACTCGGCTAGGAAGCAGATGGTCGCGATTGCTAATTTTTAAAAACCCCAGTAATAGAAACTCCAATAATATAATTTTTTGACTACCTTTATAATGTACTCTTTGAATAGTACTCGTACAGTCACAATTTCTCTTTTATTCTTCCTATCATTTTGAAGATAATTATTTGGGTGGGTAGGTGGGATTGCCTTGCAGCCACCTCCTCGTCGGTAATCCTGGATACTGGTCAGTAACCTTCCCTCTCCTCAAGAGAACTCTTTGGAGAACGATGTTTCCTGACTTGCTAAGAGCTGCATACCACTAATTATGAAGCAGTTTAGCTGTAAGGGTAGTTTGAGTTTAGTTCCTATAGTGAGTACCTAATAGGTAGGTATGCACCTAAATATTGCCCTGGTGCCCCACCAGTTTCTGAGCCCACGAGCCGCCCCTGCTTAATGATGACAACTCCTCGTCCATAATTCGTTGTCCAATCCTTCCATAGCCTGTTTGTAAGTCTTCGGTTCGAATATTTTCGTTGTTGAGAGGGAATAGTAGTGGTTTGGCCTTTTTATAGTGCCGCTATCTCTCAATGTCTTCCATTTCTTACCTCTCTCTAACTTTCATAATTTTTCGCTATTTCGCCTTGCTCTCCTGACGATTCTTCTTCTTGTATTTTATTTATCATTATACCAACATCCTGTACATCTGAATCCTCATTCATTACTTCGGTATTCGTGTAGTCCAATTCTTCTCTCATTACTTTGCTATTTGTACTCTCAACAAGCTCTATCGTTTCTGTTTTGCGAGGATTTTGTACATAGTCTATTGTAACACTATCCTCTAGTATTTCATTATATATTTTGTCATTCTTCAATCCAGCATTATCATATTCTTATTCATTATCAAATTCTCCCAATTTGTCGTAATCGAATTTATCTAAAATCCTTTTAAATGGGTACGTTCCTTCTTCAAATGTTACATCTCTACTGATGATTACTTTCGTATTTTCAATATCCCAAACGCGGTATCCTTTTGTAACGCTGGACTATCCTAATAACATTCCTACGCATGATCTATCGTCCAATTTTCTTCTTCTTTCTTTTGGTATGTGAAAAAAGACTTTGCAACCAAATGGTCGTAAGTGTCTGACACTTACTTTTCTTCCAGTCCATATCTCCTCTGGAATTTGATTACTTTCCAAAGTTGGGCATCTATTTCGAATATAACATGCTGTACTTACAGCTTCTGCCCAGAATGTTTTCGGTACATTTGCTGCAACAAGCATTGATCTTGTCAAATCAAGCATTGTTCTATTGTCTCTCTCAGCAAGTCCATTTTGCTGAGGGCTGTACGGGGCAGGCAACTGGTGGAGAAATCCCTGACTATCTAAAAATTCCTCAAACGTCTTGTTCATGTATTCCTTTCCGTTGTCGCTCCGCAAACACCTGATACAGTGACCTGTCTGTTTCTCAGCCATTACCTTGAGCTTCTAGAAGCATTCAAAAACCTCATCTTTCCGTTTAAGGAAGAAAATCACAGCACGTCTGGAAAAATCGTCGATAAATGTTACAAAATAACGATATTTACCATTCGATTCAATTTGAATTGGTCCACATACATCAGAGTGAATGAGCTCGAGTAACTGGGTTGTAAACTGTTTTCCAATTTTAGGAAAAGGTTTTCTCTTGCTTTTGCCTTTCATACACGGTTCACATAATCCTTCTGTTGCTTTCAATGTTCCCTCATCCAGTCCTATGACCAATTCCTTGTTATGCATTAACTTGATGGTATCTGCATTGGCATGGCCTAATCTTTCATGCCAATTTTTCGCGTATAGACTTATGGTGTTCACGTTACTGTTCTGCTCTCTCAAATTAGTGGTATTGTGAGTGGACTAAAGTGGCTACTAGCTTCACTATCAACCGGCCCCTCGTTGTCTCTAGGTAAACATGCAATGTTTAAACATGTAGCATTCATTGACTGTTCATCCTTATTTGGCAGGTCATTCTTTTGATCTTTCCTGGACCTACAAAACCTCGCTATATGACCCTCTCTTTCACAAATGAAGCATTTTCGAGGACTGTCGAATCGTTTTGTGCGATCAAGATTTTTACCATCCTAATTCCTTTGGACAAACAAAGCACTGGGTTCTTGAAAATCAACTTTCTTTAGAGTTTTCCATTTGTATTCTCCACAAAGCAAGCTTTCTAGTTTTTCTGGGGTATATTCGTCGTCTTTAAAAGTACTCGTACATATAACACTGATTAATGTTTCGTATTCATCAGGCAAATCATTCAACATTATGTTGCAAACTTGTTCATAATCTATTTTAGTACTCCCTGCCTTCACAATTTCCAAAGCATACCCCATCATTCTATTTACTTACGACTCCATGTCTTCATTTGTTAACATTCTGGCTGAGTAGATTTTTGGACGCTTGAAGTCTTCGCAACCTTGTTTAGGTTGGAATCTTGAAGCCAACTTCCTCCAAAGGCTTCGAGGGCAAGTTAAATCCAATATGTCTTGTTGTAATTCTTCTGTAATAGTGCAATCTATCCGTGTATACAAGATTCACCACATGGTCTTCATGTCCAGTGTATCATTTAGCTCAAAATTCTCATATGAGTGGTGTTGTTACAGAGTAGCAGCTGGGAGGCTCAGATGCCTCACACGACTGGCCTGTTCACCGGAAGCACAGGAGCAAAGGTTTTGACTCCCATGGAGCTCGCCTCGGGTCAACAAGCTTGGGCTAGAAAGGTACGAATGTCTGTATGCGTACGAAATCCTAGTATGCCATCTTGAGCGGTCTAACGACAACTTTGGTCATCAATTTCGTCGAAATTGGTCAATCACATTCACAGTTTTGTACGTTACTAGAAGTCAAGACAAAGATCTAGACTGCTTGTAGACAATCGCTCAACATGGTCTACTAGTGTGTACTAGGCTTTAGACACAAAACTAAATTGTTCCTTGGTCTTTGAACTTTTTTTTTTTTTTTCAATCCTACAGACGGTTCAAACCCGAGCTTTCAACTTGTAAAAATTTAGTCGATTTTGGCATGATGAGCCTGAGTATCTTCTCGGATAGTTTGTAATAAGTGTGTATTGACGCGTACCGATTTAACCTCGTCGGAGATGCGAAAAGCATCCTGTACAGATTGCTCCAAATTACCTTCCGTTGAGAACGGTCACTTCCCTTGTAAGCCGGGTAAACACATCTGTAACAATTCTCTTCAGAGAACTTTCAATATGGAATGAGGGCGAATTAGATTGTGGTGGAAAGATTGTACCAAGTCGAACGGTACTAAACAATTGAACTAGATTTTATAAATTGGGACAAATTACTTATTTGAATTTGGTTTGGAAAAACTGTGAATGTTATCAGAGTTGTAGTTTTTGCTGTATGTTTGAATAAGGCAAAGTATATTTTGTTACATCTTCAAGAGTTCCGTCTGTGTGGTCTGAAATGTGAAGTTAATATTCTATTAGTAGGTACTTTTGAAATCACTGAAATCTACTCTACTCGTAACTAGCTGCCCCTGCTACACGAGGCTGATCGGCTAGTCTTCAAAAACACGTGGTTCAAGGCTGGAACAGCCCTTCTTCTGTGTCAGTGTCTGCTGATCAATCCCGAGTTTTTAATTACTTTTTTTTGTGTGGTTATTTCTTGTGAAAAACTGAGCAAATGAAGCCTTTCGTCTCTTGATTGGTGGATATTGAAGAATTGTGAAGCCCCTGTCACTGCAGTGCTGCCAACACTAAAGACGCCATCTTTTGGATAAATATTCTAGAACCACCACCAAGTGACGTCTCCTCAACCCTCGCTGCTCGAGAACGGATGCTCTCCACAGATGTTGGCCTTGAAAATGGCTCAGTGCTCATTACCCGCCCCTGGCGTCAGCAGCAGAGAGGCGCTGAATAAACGTTATGGGTTTACCACGGAGCTTCCCGACCTCATTCCTGGTCAGCTCGTGTGCGTTACGGACTTGAAAATGAAGGGGAACATTGTGAAGAGACTGCCCGAACCCAGGTCATATCTTATTGAAACCACCGAAGGTAGACAGGTTGTGAGTGATCGGTTCCATTTGGTCCCCCTTTAGCGTTTAGGCCTAGCATTCCACTGAAATAAAATTTGATACAATATCGCACCTCAAGAATAGGAGTGTCACAAGTCGAAAAATTCTATTTTGGAGTTATACCCAGACAGACAGATCTTGACTTGCCCTACAAGAATATAATATATTAACCATCGTGTTCAGCATTTAAAAAGAAAACTTTAAAATTAGGTGTCACTTGTCAGAATGTTTCATTTTGGAAATTTATGGGTAATTTCCCCCCCCCCCTGAAACTCCCCAAAACCACCCCTTAGAGTGGCCCGATTCTGCCCATCTACGAAATAAGCCTTTCAATTGCCAAGACGGATTTTTCGTGCAAATTTGAACTTTTTATATCAATTCTATCGAGAGTTATCGTCCGGAGTGACATATACATAAGACTTATAGACATATACATAAGCTGCCAACACTTTCTAACCGAAACAGTGCCATCATGACAGAAATGAACATAAAAATCCAAGATACTCGTAGTAATGTAACCACTCAAAACATTTTCTCAATTTATCCAACAAAATTATCTAGAATTTTTTCAAGTCACTAGTTGTTGATAGAGAAGGTGGCTAGACTTCCCTTAAAAAAGTAGTCATAAGCCGCTTCTCTAAAATAAAAAATTAAAAAAAAGTAATTTAACTACATTTTCAGCAATATTTGGGACCCAAAACTTCAAATGCGTTTTCCCAACATTTAGGATTTTTTACTTGTCACACTACTATTCTTGAGGTGCTATATATCAATATTATCTACCTAGATTTTGATAGACAAACATCTCAAAATCATTAATGAGTTGGGATTTGTATACCTACACTTAGAAGAAAACAACTGAAACAGGTTGTTAGGATATTCGATGGGTTGCAGTGTCAGATAAATTTAATGTATCAAAGTTATAGTACCCGACCTACCATTACTGCTGACGCAGCCATGAACACTATAAAACCAACGTGAGCAGGCCCCGAGCCTTCAGTTCTCGGCCTGCTACTGTAACCGACCGACCCTGTGTGTGTTCCGCGTAATTTGTTCCAAGTGTTCCAATAACTTTATTGTCACAATTTAAAGTCTGTGTAATTCCGTGAATAAAGTTCGTTTCGCCTAAATTCATTTCAACCTTTTTTAAAAAGCCGACTCCTAAAGAACCTACCCTAACTTCAATCTGTCTTTTGTATCAATCACTGATAATAATGCATTCTGATAATGCATGATAAACAGAGGCGGAAACAGAGACTTTGACTGGAGGGGGTTCATCAGGTTTATAACCTAACCTCACCTCACCTAAGTCAAGTTAATGTGCGCATTAGATGAGTGAAATCGTCTCCAACTCACTTATTAGGTGAAATTAAGAAGGATGTTAAAATGATATATTACTTGATGGTAGTTGACGACCACAAAGTTCTTAGTTAGTCTCAGCCTTTGTATGGACGTATTGAGCAACCCCACAAAATTTGGGAGTTGTCACTGTATTGAACTAGGTACCCCTGGGGTGGTCTACATTTTAGATTATGATCTACGGGTTCAAATGAAAGCTCTTGACGAGGAGATTTGAAAAATTAATTTTTTTAGCTCTGCGGTGCCCCCCCCCCCCTCACCATATCCCTGGGGTCTATTTTATGATCAAAGTCTACGGGTTCTACATTTATAGGCTAATTTTCCTACTGCGCATGCGCAGTTACGGGGTTTTAGATTGGAATTCCTTAAATCTGATTACACATGCGTAATCAGCGACCCCTAAAACACTCGAGTGCAAATTTTCAGGTAAATTTATTGACTTTTGAATTTTGGCCCGGTGTTGGGGATTTGCCTCCCCCCCCCCCCACCCACCCAGAGTTTTTGGTGAACTTTCAAGAAATTAGTCCTGAGTTTTTCTTGGAATGGCTGGATTTTAAAATAACGATCAGGTTCAGTATCTTTCTCATAAAAACTGTAGTCACAAAAATGAGGGTATCGGCGGATTGACGCAGGAACTTTTCGAAGTTTACTAGATTATAATATCCAAACTGGCATTAACACAAACTTCACAAATGTGAAGCGTAATTTCTCCGAATCAGTCTTACTAAGTACCAAAAGTGGGGTCAAATCTTGAAACAAAAACTCTGCAAATTCTTGACACAACGGTTCATTATCTTCTTTGTACAGATCACCCTTCTGTCTAGATCACTAGGTCTAAATGTCTAGATCCTAAATGTTAGATTAATTATTATTATCAATTATCACTAATTATTAACAATTTTATCAAGTACCTAGTGAAAATTATTATAATTTATTGTTAGGTATTAATAATTCGTATTTATTATTAATAATAATTATTATTAATTATAATTAATTAATACGATATAATTCTGTGGTTTTTAATACAATGTCGGTAATAATTTTTCTATAAAAGAAGTACCTACCAACAAACATTCGAAATTACCTTCATTTCCGTAGCACGAAACACACCTCAGAACAACAAACTCGACATCACTTAAGCCATATGATGGTCCAAAGAGCTTGTTAGTATGAAAATGGACCTGTATTTCAACAGTTTGATTCACGATCGTGTTGTTGAACGAACGGCTGGTCGTACAAAGCTGCGGATGGTCTTAAAAAATTCTACGGAACAAACTCTATCTAAATATGAAATAAAAAACACACCGTTCTATATGAATTTTTTGAGTTTTGGAATTTTCAAAATTTCAAAATTCGTTTTGAACCCCTTCCCCTTGACCTAGGGTTATGAAAAGTTTCGAGGATCATTGTGGGGCCCAGAAACCAAATTTCGTAATTTTAGCTCAACGCTAACTGGGCAAAGTGGCGCGGACGGACGGATTTTTTTTTTATTCGATTTTCTGAATCTACGTATCTTGAAACGTAAACCAACAAATTTTGAGGGGGGGTTAAAAAATTTTTTTCTTTGGGCGATTCCAATGGTTCATTATCGAAGATAATAAACCAAAAGCAAGATTATAATATAATATAATACCTATAATATATTATATTCATATTATGAATGATGTTACATTATATAATGATACTATCATAAAAATCTTTCAAGTACTCACTCGTATCACAGAACAGAGATCTCAATACAAAACTAGGAAATCGGTGGTTCCATAGTAGTTCCACCGCCTGGTGAGTTTCATTATATTTTATCAGTTCCACTCTTATCCGTTCCATCTCTTATACGTGCCATTATCACATCGGTTACATCTGAGTTTGTTTATGAGTTAAGTTAGTGAGATAGGTTAGGCAACTATAAAAGAAGGTTAACCCAAACTAATAATTGCGATTAACCCAAACTTCTATATTTCCAGGCAAAGCTCTCAGCTTTGTTTCAACCTAGGTTACCTTATTCAGAGTTGGTTTGACTTAAATTGGCAACAGTAATCTTCCATGCGCTATAATGAGTTAAACTGTTTAACTCATTATAGCGCATGGAAGATTATAACCAGGGTGCCTATTTTGTTCACTTGAAAAGTATTTTTTTACAAAACCCAAGCAACAATACCTTTTATTAGGTATGTACCTAATTACCTCCTTTTGCTATTTCTAGTGTGATTATTATTCTTCTGAATTAAAAAGCTTTTATGTTATATTTATTTACAAAAATAAAATTATGTACGTACATTTATCTTATACACAGGTACTACCACCTACTTGAAGTTTTGCTGTTACTGTCTGTTCTGTAATAATACTGCAAGTGACAACTGATTTGTATATGCAATATGTCAGCTCACTCGATAGTGGCTCTCACAATAACTTTACTAGATGCTTAAAATAAAATCCGTGCTTTTCTGCAATATTTTTCATATAATTTTCATTTTTGCAATAGTTGTCAAATTAGCAGACTGTTTAATTGGCTGTCGTCATAGAAATAAATCGTAAATTTATTTTGGTAACTATTTTTTAGGTATATTTTAGTTCCTACATTTAGTTTTCATTTCTTTTATTTAGTTTCTGAGCTCTTGATGGACGCTGGAATCACATGTTTCTAATTTACTGCAATCCAATGACTAATATAAGCAAAAAAAGTCGCGGTACGTATTATTTTTGAATGTTTTTCACAACTAGCTCCGTGGAACGGATAGTGGAAGTGGAACGATTACTTAATTGGAACCTTTACATACATAAGTGTAACTGGAACGGTGACAGAAATTATCTGTCTGAAACGGCTCATCTCTACAAGATAGGTACATCAGGTCTACCAACAAACTAAACGAAAAATGGCGGCCAATCTAAATCCGGTGCTACTTTTGAATCACCCATTACGACTTGAGGAAATTGATGAACAGATTAAAATGATAACATCCCCACTGTACCTACCTGTTCAACCAGATTCCGCTTGTTATTACATTTTTACCATTGTCAGATGATCTCAAAACGACTTTCTTGTAAGAACGTAAACATTTCTCGATTATGTATGTCACGTATCAATGGCATCTCATGATAATCTTGTATCTCAAACGGTCGATTCCGATTAAACCAAATTTTACAGGAGAGACAAAAAAACGGAATTCATGGTATGAGGTAGCCAGTGACGTTACTTCCTATGTCATGTTAAACGAGGTCTCAAGAGGGCTGAAAATTCATTTTCAGCCAAAATGTGAACCACAGGACGATGAGATACGAGGTTTTCTTTCAAAAAGGCAAATACAAAATACAAGGTTATCATGTTATGCCATTGATATCGAGTATTTAACATGTGGTTTGCTCAACTAGTTGTACTGATACTTATAATAATGATGAATTGTGATTGGTTTTGTTTGTAAATTTCAAATTCAATGTAAATAAACCTTTTTTATGCAGAATGAAGCTCATAAATGTTGTATCTAACCTTTCCAATTTATAGTATGATTGCCAACGTTGTGTGTTTTGAATGATTTAAAGGTGGGTACCAGGACATGGGGTACCGCACTCAGTTCAACCCCCACCCCATCACACATTTCCTAACTCACTCGCCCTAAAAATTAAAAATTTAAGCAGTTCTCAGCAAGCTGTTTGTTCAAAGGAATTGTATATTATTCATTTTCTAAAATTATTTTTTTAGATATAGGTGATTCATAAAATTCCCTTGCAAACAGCCTGTACCCAGGACTTGATAAACACCTGATAAAATCAAACACGGAAATTATGAAGTGACCAATTTCCAATACCCGCAATGAATAATTTCGGTGATTCCAGAAGACATCGTACAAAAATTGTGTTTCTGCCTATCAATGGTTTCGTCATGAAATCAGCATGCATCTTTTCAGTTTGCAGGTACTCGATCTTCATCAGACGTTGGTCAACCGCTTGTTTGATGAATTTGTTCCGAATATCAATATGTTTTGTACGTGAGTGGTATCCAGGGTTTGATATCAGCATCTGCGCCCCCTGGCTGTCATCGTACAAGCATATTGGATGAGTTATTGGGAACCCCATGTCATTTAGAAGTCGCCGCAAACTTGTACTTGTACAGGTCCTCTGCTTCTTCGACGCCCGCGTCACTGCTGCCCTAGATAGCGTGAAGACAAACCAGCTTTACGATCTTCGATCACTGCTACCGTTTCCCAAGTCTGCGTCCACTTATCCGGTCAACTGATCCTGCGTCTTTGTATACGTCAGTTTCATTTCCCGTGTACCTTGAAGTTATCGCAATATCCTCTTTCAGGAGCGGCTCGTGGGCTCAGAAACTGGTGGGGCACCAGGGCAATATTTAGGTGCATACCTACCTATTAGGTACTCACTATAGGAACTAAACTCAAACTACCCTTACAGCTAAACTGCTTCATAATTAGTGGTATGCAGCTCTTAGCAAGTCAGGAAACGTCGTTCTCCAAAGAGTTCTCTTGAGGAGAGGGAAGGTTACTGACCAGTATCCAGGATTACCGACGAGGAGGTGGCTGCAAGGCAATCCCACCTACCCACCCAAATAATTATCTTCAAAATGATAGGAAGAATAAAAGAGAAATTGTGACTGTACGAGTACTATTCAAAGAGTACATTATAAAGGTAGTCAAAAAATTATATTATTGGAGTTTCTATTACTGGAGTTTTTAAAAATTAGCAATCGCGACCATCTGCTTCCTAGCCGAGTGGTACCTTGAAAACCCCCTCTAAAAATGTCCTCTTATGCCCAGATTGCACATACGTTTTCTTATCCAATCGTATCAAAACATTTTGAACGATCACAGAACAGCAAGATTGATTTCAACTAGCTTTTAGAGTTCGTTGGTTAGCTCAAACAAAGCTCGAGTCAACGAAGTCACCATCAGTTTCAGGGATAACAAATAAAACAGTATTCTCAACGGTTGGCTGAGCTACATAATAATATTATGTATATTACTGTTATTAACGGTTATTAACTGTTATTAACTTACAGAATGTAGAAATCAACAAATGAGATTCCCTTGGGCGAATAGTGATCCACTTCAGTTTTGACGACTAGCAAAGCGTTCACGCGTTGCACGTGAGATATTAAATTTCAATGTTTAGTTGATTAATATTATGGAGACAATAATTCACTTTTACTATGATGAGTAAATACGAAGCTAAAAACCACCAGTCAATGCATTCAAAATAATATATTATAACGTCAGGCAACGTTTTGATATCATTCTTATCGAACATGGAAGAAAGCATGGAAGAATGAAACTCCCTTCTTCCTTGACAAGGAACGATTCAACGATCGATTGTTTTCGGCGTTCAACTTGATTCGATATTTTGGCCACCGCCCGGAATGGCTCCAATAGCGGAACACAGGGTGCCTTCCCCCACCCCAGGAAGCGCCTATACCTTCAACATTGAGACTGGGGCACTTCTGGTCGATCCGATAATCGACTTTTTTAATCGATAAATCGAAACAAAATGCGTTGAGGACACGACTTTTATCGTAGTCAGACGAAATAGCCGCCCGCCTGCAAGAGCTCAGTGGAAGTGGGTAGTCATGGAAGAAGGGAGATCTCCCTTCTTCCATGGTGGGTAGTAGTAGGTAAGATTTTTTTCTCCTTGTTCTATGTTTTTTCTGTTTTCCTTTGCAAATTTTTGGGTGGGGCGAGGGCCAAGGTGGCCTTATGGACGAGCCGCCACTGTCCTCTTTGCCGCCTTCCAATGCACCTCTGAGTAGCTTGCGTTGAATTGGCTGAGAAAGTTCACAGCGTATGTTATGTCAACGCGAGACCCCATAGTCAGGTACATCAGCGAACCTATAAGGTTTCTATAGGGTTGCTTGATGTCCTCAGACATGCAGCATGAACTAAAGAGCGAATTTTCCATAAACCATTTTAACAATTTTATAACTTTGACAATTTTGGTTTATTATCTTCGATAATGAACCATTGGAATCGCCCAAAGAAAAAAATTGTTTAACCCCACCTGAAAGTTTGTTGGTTTACGTTTCAAGATACATAGATTCAAAACATCGAATAAAAAAATAAAAAAATCCGTACGTACGCCGTCCGCGGCACTTTGGCCAGTTAGCGTTGATTTAAAATGACGAAATTTGTTTTACGGGTCCAGGCCAACCCCACAATGATGCTCGAAACTTTTCATAACCCTAGATCAAGGGGAAGGGGTTCAAAACGAATTTTTAAATTTTAAAAATTCCAAAACTTTTTATTTCATATTTAGGTAGAGTTTATTTTTTAGAAATTTTTAAGACCATCCACAGCTTTGTACGACCAGTCGTTCGTTCACAATGACGGCTCAAAGTTGGAGCAGATCAAAAATCGTCAACATGAGAGTGAATCGAGAGGCAGCCTGTCGGGTCCATTTTCAAACTGGCTCAGCTGATTCAACAGCACATGTTTTTCAAATATCGAGTTAATAAATAATATCTAATAATAATTATTAATAATGAAGCATACAAATTATTAATAACCAACTATAAAATTTATTAATAATTAATATTATTAATATTTAATATTAATAATTTAGACTACTTGATAATAATTATTAATAATTAATGACAATTCATAATACTAATTAATCTATCATTCAGTAATCTAGATCTTTACAAAGAAGATAATAAATTTATCCGATATTCTGAATGTACTTACATACGTATCTTGAAACGTAAACCAACAAATTTTGAGGGGGGGTTAAAAAATATTTTTCTTTCGGCGATTCCAATGGTTCATTATTGACGTTAATAAACCAAAAATGAGTCATAGGACATTTTTAGTCACAAATTAGTTGTAGAATTCACCCCCGTGCGGGATGACCGGCCTGTGTATGTCCCTGTCTTTATGGGACCAGATTCATACGCACCCCAGAGTTTAACCAGAATCCTCTTATACTCCGTCGGGGCGCGGCCGACATATCAGGACGCTCAGATCAGACGCGGCCGACAAATCAGACGCTCCTCTTCGGAACGCTTCCCTTGGTGTTTGACCCCACCCGCCTCCTTCAGTGTCCCCCCCCCCCCCCGGCCATCGAAGTTCGAAGTTTTTGAAACCTCAAACGATTCTGCGTCCCCCCCCCCCATCCATCCATCCCTCCTGCCGTCGGTATTTGACCCGTCAGAAGGATTCTGCATTCCCCCCCCCTCCCACACTCCCTCCTTCTGTATTTGACCCGTCAGAAGGATTCTGCATTCCCCCCTCCCACACTCCCTCCTTCTGTATTTGACCCGTCAGAAGGATTCTGCATTCCCCCCCTCCCTCACTCCTTCCTTCGGTATTTGACTCTGCATGGCGTTAACGTAGGTACTAAAGTCAAGCAATCGGAAGTCACGTGTTGCGTTCCTATAGCGTTTGGCCGCGTCTTTCGAATCCCACCTTTACCCCTTTTGGTGTGATATCCATTGTTTCTTGACACTCGACACTTCACTTTGGATTTTTCAGGCACCAGATGATGGTAACCGTTCAGTTTGGACTAATGTGAGGGATGAAACGACATTGTTTACTTTCTGCAACGTTTCGAAGGACGGGGCCTGTCATGAATCATCCTGTACACATCTGTACTTTGAGTTTCGTATTTCGCATTTAGTTTTGTATTTTGAGGTTTCGTCCAGCTAAATTAGCGGCTTTGCCCACTTTGCGACGGTTCGAACTAGGGATGCAACATTGGAACCAAATAATCGATTATAATATAAAATGATTAATCGAAAGCTAATAATCGATGTGACCGATTAATCGGTATTGAATAATCGATTAATCGAAAGCAAATATTAGTAATTATTTTAAACGCATAATTATTTGCTTTCCGATGGTTTTCTTCGTCTATAGGTGACGACTAATTGTTAAATTACAAGGCTAACGAAGATATTGGGGGAACTATTCAAAAAATGGGAAATTTTGAAACTTTAAGCCCCTACTGGCAAACTTTCCCGATCACCTGCTGACTTGAAACTTTGAGGCCTTCCATTTGGGGGCAAATGTCACGATATAAGCATGCCCTGGGGAGCATGACTTTTCGAGAAATTTTTGTTTTTGCGTCCAATACTTACGGTTATGTGAGCAACAGTGCTGAATCTCTATCAGGGGGAAAACAAAAGTAACCTGGCAATTAGTATCATCTACCAGTGGTACAGTACCACTACCATCCCATTGGACGGGTGGGGGTTAGCAAGTACGAAGTTGCTTACATGACAACTGTGTCAACAATTGCTGCTGTTATATGGTAGTCAGAAAATACAAAATTAGTTAGATTCATTCGATTTTCTGAATTTAGGTATCTTCAAACGTAAACCCTCAAATCTTGAGGAGGGGGTTAAAAATTATTTTCCTTGTCCGATTACTGTGGTTCATTATAGAAGGTGATAAAACAAAAGGAATGGAGAAAATGGTAGCGGAGATTATTCAATAATGTTTTTAAATACACTCATCATTAGTATAAATTTTATACTAATGATGAGTGTATATAATAATATGATGATATAAAAATATTTGAAACGAAATCCATTTACTTCTAGTTTTGTATCGTTCATTAAACCCCCAAGACATTTGGCTTCTATGTACCTACTGTTACATAGAAGCCAAACTGTTGTGGGCGGGAAACATTCCTGTGGCCCTCCTTATTCTGTTTCTGGTCCTCATTTTGTATTTTCTCGACTATTTCTGTTCCATTAGGACCAGCTAATGAGTGCGGCCCCTGTCAGCGGCGGTATGGGAATGTCCTTACTGCAGAAAATGGGATGGAAACCCGGCGAAGGACTTGGGAAAAACCACGAAGGAACCCTCGAACCTCTCAGACTCCCTGTGAAGATGGACAAGAAGGGTAAGGATCCTGGATCAATTGTGGTTACCCAGGGTTTTTGATTCAGAAATAAACTTGAATGAAAAAGTTTATTCAAAAACTTTTTAATTATTTAATATATTATGATATCAACGTCTTTATGTCTTCAAGTACGAGGTAGGTAACTTGCGCCACTCCACATCTGTTGTAACAAGAAAAGCCTATCGAAGACTAGGGTTGTTCTGATATCTGGGATCTTTCGATATTTGATATCGATAACGATATTCAACGTCGATATCGGCAATATCGAATGATATGTTGCGAAATTTGTATGATTATTCATAATTTTTTGACAATGCGTCCTTTAATCAAGTGACTTTATTCACTTGTCAATCTAAAACTGATTTCATCTTTATATTGCAGATAATTATTATTAATTTTTTATTTATATTAAATTTTAATTTAAAATTTGGTTGCATAATACAGTTTTGAGGTTAGCTCATTGAAAAAAACTTGTGCGTCAGCTAATTTTTGAGATCGATATTATCGAAACAAAAATATCGCTACTCATTGATATCGATAATATCGGAACATTCCTATCGAAGACAAGCTATCCCAAAAAGAAGTCTACCTAGTTTAAAAAATAATTTCATCTCTGTGACTCTGTTTTTGTATTCCGTATTCTCGTGCAAAATATAAGTTTTGTTTGGTTGTGGACGTTTCGCTATCGTTAATTGATTCTTGCATAGTTTTGGACCCTTTTGTCCGTAGAATTTTCGGATATCGTGGCATCCCTTGTGGGGAACGAAATTAAATTAGTATGGAAGAATCGTTAGTTAGAGAAGTTGATGAACGTCTCCTTGAAGAGGATGAACGGATTCATGAACGAAGAGCCTTACGACCTTCCAAGATTGAGTATGGCAAACCGCAGGACAAAGTAGAGCGTATGTTTCAGCTGAACCAACGAGTAAGCGATCTAATTCTAAGTGTAGATTCGATTGAAGAACAGGAAGTTGACGCAGAACTCGATAAAGTAGAGGAAATCAGAGACAAGTGGATAGCTATTGGCACTATGATCCCGACAAACAAGTAGGTAGTAGAGGCTGTTGCTGTGTCATGCAAGTCCAGTATGTCAGGGAACGGAAAAAGCGGTCATCTGAAGCTATTCAAATTAGAACCTAAAAAATTCGATGGCAGTCTGCAAAAATGGATCAGATTTTGGGCTATGTTCTAAACGATTGATGAAGACCCTGAAGTAGAACCCGGGCTCAAATTTCAATATTTTGTTCTGAGCACTCTTCCAGAATCCACACTTAGATAATTATCCAAAAGCCGTAGAACAACTGAAGAATAGGTTTGGGAGGAAATATTTCCTTATTGAACTCTACGACTGCGAACTGTTGAATTTGGTCCTAGTTCAATCATCTGAGGTAAGGCGCTTAACGATTTGCACCCTTATGATCGCTTATAAACACATTTACGGGCTTTAGAGACTATGGGGTCCCGAAGGACAACTATGGTAGTATACTGACACTAATAGTGGAGTTTCCACCCCCTTCTTCAACGAGGTATCACCTTGACTGATCAAGGTGGTGGCCCCATCTAGCTACTCATTGGAGCTGACATAGCAGGTAAACTATTCACTAACCGGAGAGAAGTCCTCACCTGCGGCGTAGAAACCTCTCTGGGTTGGACTCTATGGGACGAGCAAAGGAAGAGGAAATCAATTACGTGAATCTACCACTGTTCTGATTTCACTCCAAGTGATTTGTGGCGCCAGGACATCGGAATTGAAGATACTAAAAAGGAAATGCAGACAAGGTCTTGCAATCAAAGTAAAGACCAATTCCTACCGACTGTTAAGATAAAAGCAGATGGAAGATACTAGGTTAAATTACCATGGAGCGATGGACATCCTCCACTTCAGCGGTCCATCTCATTACCACCTGCCAGAAACCCATATTGCGCAATTCTGTGCTGCCATACGATGAAGTTTTTATGGCTGGAATGAAGAGGTAGTGCAAGAGGACTGGGATACCGGAGATTACCTCCCTCATTGACCAGTATGTAATACAGATACCAGGTTTTAGTTCAAGGAACCTGGGCTGAAAAGGGAGGTTGGACTAATGGATGGAAGTTTGATCGTTGGGCCACTGCAATAGAATTCTTGATCTCGATAAGAATATCTTGCTGGCTCATGGAAGACGATGAGGGGGTAACCAACATGTTGTTTTGTGATGATAGCAATGTTGCATACAGCTCAGCAGTTTTTTCGAGAAAAGGGTGCAATGGTCGAGGCAATGGTGAGGATTGCTCCTCTAAAAAGGGTAAGACTACCAAGACTCGAACTCCTAGCAGCTACCAACTTGGACATGGAATCTCAAAAGACATTCCTAACGCTGTGGCGCATCAACAGGAAGAAGCATAGGCGTCTGTCTGTATTCTCAACAGAATCAAGGAAATTCTACGACTCTCTAGACAAGAAGACTGACAGCACGGACCTGCCAGAGTAAACCCAGCCGATTTGATTAGTCGAGGGTGTTACCCAAGACCTTAAGTTACTTCAAAATGGTGGGGCCTATGTGGCTCATGAGATCTTAGAATGAGAGAACCACTCTGATCATTGTCTTCCCAACAAGACAGTTGAAGGACCGAGTCAGCGCGTTTTCCCATTGGAACTTCATATCACCCCACTCTCAAAGCAAGAAGGAATTTTAGGACATTGCACAGCAGAGGTCGATTCACAACGCTTCAGAAATTCTAGACGTATCTGCAAGAAGAGTTTGAAGACTGTGACCAAGAACACCACGACCAGGCCGCCTGTAAAAATCCCTGTGAAGCTGTTCGGTTGACTTCTCACTAGAGGTTGAGGCGTTTCAATCCAACAAGGTGGGAATATGTTGAGGAATAGCTTCATTTAAGATGAAGGTAGCGAGCGCCACTCCTCAGCATCAGCACTGAAAAGCCTACAGAAGACGAGCTGTCCCAAAAAGAAGTCGACTCTAACAAATAATTTCATTTCTGTCATTCTGTTTTTGTATTCTGTAATACTCGCATTTTCGCTTTCGTGTTTTTTTTCTCTTTTTTTTTAGGTTTTGTTGTTTCGCGTTCTTTATTGATAGTTTTCTTGCATAGTTTCAGACCCTTTCATCCGTAGAATTTTCGAATGTTTGTTGTAACCCCATGTAAACAATCGTCACTGTTATTTTTGTAGGTTTGGTCTGTGCTGAAGAGATGGGTGGCCGTCAGAGGCAGCAACAAGTGAGGACTGGACCAACCAAACCCTACACAACTGTTGTTAAAGCTATGGAAGGTGAGGCCTTTACCTGCTATTTGGTAATAAAGTGATGTACGTCGTAGCTTGGTAAACCAGCATTACATTTTGTAGGTTGAGTATGCAGACATTCACAGTATGATCGTAGGTTCACATTGTGGAAGCTGAGCTGAAATTTGATCGACAACCATAATATGAAGACCACGCAATGAAGCACGTTATGATGAATGGAAATCCAATTAATATTTTGAGCTCCCGAACTTCTTTAAATGATTACATTCTCTATAGGGCACGTTCGATTTTATTCCTGTTATCCGTTTCAACAGACAGTTGAAACCCGTGAGCAATCAAATGAAACCTTTACCTTGTGTAGCCCAGGAAAATTAGTGCGTAAAAGGCCTCAAGTTTCCGAAAATGGCTCGAGAGCAGGAAGAAGGGTCCTGAATAACGGGCATATGAGTTTGCAACAGGTTCAAGGTTCAGCTTTGGGAGTTGTAGGAAATTGAATTCTAAATCAGATACTTTATGAAATTTGATATTCGCTCACTCCAGTGCTTAGATATGAACTTTAAACCAAAAAATGTCGTAGTACCAAATTTTCGCTAAGGCAGCCCAACGCAGGAAACTTCGTCTGAACTCAAAATTTTTCATTTACTACAAATTCTTAAAGTAAAAGTAAATGTAATCAACACAGGTTAAACTCAAAATTATCTTGTCAAGATCTGATAACGTAGGTAGCTACAGTATCCGATCAATCAGTAATCAAGTACCCGATCACAGAACAACAGTCCAGGGAAGAGAATAGTGTAGCAAAGCATACTAATTATAGCACTAATATGTGCTATAATACACATATACTAGTATAGCACTAATTATGTCAGTCATTAATTATAATCAAGAGGGGCTTAATTACGTGGGTCATTACAATTAAGAGGGGATTGTGACAGCCGTCATTTCTTGCCTGCGTGCTTCTTCTTCTGGCTCCTAGTTGTTCTCAATCTGCAGCAGGGGCGTAGCGTCAGGGCAAGCGCAGGAAGCGGCGCTTCCCCTCAAGAAATGAAGAATGTATGGAGAAGTTGGACGATGAAAAAATTTATTGAGAATAACAAAATATTTTGTCAACAGTAAAACATTAAACTGCAAATTTGAATCGCCCGCTCATTATGCCACAGTTACCTATAGCTACCAACCTTTGATGGTTGCATGGAATCACGAATTCAATGACTACCATGGCTGGAGCCAAGCATTTGATTGTAGTACAAATTGAAACATTTGTATACCGAAATCCGTTTCAGAACAAAAGACACCAAAAATTATATGTATCCCCAAAATGATCTTATAAGTGCTCATTCTAGATGACATTAAATGTGATCTCTTTTTCATTTTTAGGGTGAGACAGATAGGAAGTGTGTGTTTGTTGGAAGGAGGGGGAGGTGTGAATTGGGTGCGGTACCCCCATGCCCTGAGCCACGCTGCGCTCCTGATCTGCAGCACAACCTAGAAACAGTCGCAAACTCAAATCCCTGTTAAGCTAGAGTTCTAATGATTAGTACTTAGTACTCTATTATTTGCCGGAGCTTGTATTGCCACCACAAAGAAAACTTTGTACAAATAGGAATTGAAAATCTACGCAAAATTGAATCTATTTTGTGGCTGTGTCTATTTTTATTTCAGGTAAGCACCCAGTTTCACTTTTGAATGAGTTTTGCACGAGGAGAAAGTACAACCCACCGGAATTCCACACTGTCAAAGAAACAGGGCCTCCACACCTGAAGCGGTTTATTATGAAGGTGCGTTATTTGTACACGAAGATTGTCACCTGTTCCTTTCGAAGGTAGAAGTATGAACTGTACCAATAAATAATTGCACGACTCCTGATGATACTGATAAATGGTTTCAGGTTACTGTGAACCGTGTTGATTACCAACCGTCATTTACAAGTTCGACGAAGAAAATAGCTAAAAGCGAAGCTGCCAAGGTGTGCCTGAGATCTCTTGGAGTTTTACCCAATTTGTGAGGCATTGACTTGAAATTGACGTTGTCTATATATTTTGCTATCCATTTATTTACTCTAATCATTAAACAGATTTGAATCGTGGTTATTGTTGCCTTGTTGTCTCTTCCTTTCTTCTATTCGCATAGTGAAAGATTTGCGTACTTACCTCCAGCCAGTCTCTCTCCAACATGAGGGTTGGATTGTTGTGAAAGGTTGTGAGGATAATGGCGGCTGCTTGTGAGTAGTGAATGTGTTGCTCTGAGGTTGCCATTGTTTTTAAACGTAATTCTTTGGTATTTCACCCACTTAATTTAAAATAAGGCTAATTTAAAAATAAATCCTAGTCCTCGATAATTTTTCTTCTAAACTAAAACAACAACTTATTCCTTCCCTGCCATCGAAAACTTTGAAGGAAGTAATAGAGAAAAAAAACTATGAAACGTTTTTCACAGCAGTCGTACAAATTGACGACCGCTGTCTTCCAAAATCTATTTTTGATTCCGCCTTAGCCGGTCCCAAGCCCGGGTTATGAAAGGGCGAGGGAAAATAAATCACATGGCCTTAACAAGATACTTAAGATACCTGTCCACCTGCCTAAAAACCCATCTATCTAAAAGTAAACTGATCAAGAGCCAGGATACGGTGATTTTTCTTAGAAACGACCATGTTTCAGGCTGTAATCCCGGTTTAATCAAGTCCAATAAAAAATCTGATATCACCATGTGATTCAGTGTCGAAAAGTAATGAAATTTCATGTGCCACACTGGGGGTTTTCCGTCTTGTCGAAATTACGAACAAACGCCTTTGGAATCGCCCAAGAAAAAAACTGCAAATTTTTGACACAAGGTTTATTTCTTCTCTGTACAGATCACAAAATTATAGATTAATCCCTTCTGTCTAGATCACTAAATTATAGATTCATTATTATAATGAATTATCATTAACTATTAATAATTATTATCAAGCAGTGTAAATTATTATATTATTGAGTACCTATTACTAATTATTATTCTCATATGTGTCATATGAGTGTCACTCTCCTATGAAACAACCTTCTCAAACTCCTATTCTCTGTGTCATTCTCCTATGAATCTCGGTTCGAATATGCTTAGAGTGTATCTCAGTCTGTTAGATCAAATTTGTTGACAGTCTACACGTACGATAGGCATTAGCTCTCTTCCCCCACCTAATCTGGAAAGGGCCTATTACAATAACCTAGACAGAAGGAGTATCTGCCTTACGGTATCTTTTCATTCGATTCATTAACTCGATATCTCAAAAATCCCCAGTCATGCAGCATGACTATAAGAGCGAATTTTCGAAGAAATAATTGGTTCTATGTAAATCGTCTTTATTAAAGAACATGATGTCCATGAAGAACATCACAAGTAACAATCACGTTTCTTCATCTTCAAAGTGCTCTAGTTTGAGAACGGATGATCTACGAACTTAGCGTTTCGATGGCTATGACGGATTTGTTGTGCAAATTTTTATCCCTGAAGAACCTGTGTCCTGTGAAGAACAAGTAATTTTTTTCAGAATTGGACCGATGTTATCAGCACATAGCATCGATACGTCGATGTTATTGAACGTGAAACATAAATGACAAAAAACATCGAAATCGACGACAAACATCGATATTTCGGTGTTATCGATATCGAAGTCCCATCCCTACTACATACCAAACTACAGCTTCATAGGGTGAATAGCATCGAAATTAGCTTTAGGTGCCACTCAGCTGATCCTGGGCCTATGCTGTTCAAAGTGTAAGTCCTAAGGAGGCTACATACCAAACTACAGCTTCATAGAGTGAATAGCATCGAAATTAGCTTCAACTAGAGTTTTTTCAACTGCAATTCCTAAATGTGATTTTTGGAATAATTAAAACACAAACATTCCATTCAAAGCTAAAATATATTGGAATACAGATAGATTAATAATTACCAATTGACTGAAAAATGACAATAAAAACAAACAATATTTTTAATGGGAAATATAATGTAGATGGGGCGTAATAAGATAGGAGATCAAAAACATATCGTGATTATCGGGATCAAAAAACCGTATTTTTGTAAAAATACTTAGGTGCCTAACTTGTAAAACAATATTCACCATAATCTTTCAATATCATGATAATATCGCGTTTCCGATATCGATATAATGTCGGAAATATCGAAACAAAAATACCGATATTCATTGATATCGGTAATATCGGAACATCCTCAAACCCAAACTGATCGCGCGATCTCGCTGCTTCATCTTTTTACCAAATAGGACGTGTTAGGAAATCTCCAAGGTTTGACTCTGTCGCTCATAGCACGATCCCGCGACCACTTCTCAATTAGGACATGAGGAAGTGGGTGGTGGGTGGACGGAGGACGTACGCCGAAGGATGGAGGGCAGAGGACGGAGGGGATAACGAGACGTATAGCGGATAACGAGACGTCAAGCAGTTCAAGGAGGATAAAGGTCAACGGGATCAGAGGTCCCTGCAGAGCAGTGAATAGTGGGAATCCTGGCGGCCAATGAATAGTCGGAAGGTGGTAGTTATAAAAGGAGGGGGAGGTGGTGGTCGTGGACGACGAGCGAGCGTTGTTCGACGAGCAACGGATTTGACTTCAAACAAAGGGGAGTGTCCTACGGGAGTGTCCTACATAGGGGTGGATCGTTCTGATCGTGTCGATACGAGGATCGGATCCGCAGTGTGATCGGAACGGATCAGTACCCGCTCCCATTTTTACCGATCCACACGGATCTGATCGAAGCGAGATCAGTACCCCGTAGGTTCTTGGAACAAGAGGTTGGGGGTTGTTATAGCTCATTCCTACTACTAAGAAATTTCTTTGATTTTCTCTCAGTCCAGGCATGTAATATATCGTCGGGTCAGAGGTAAAAGTAACATTAAAAATATTTTTCGAAAATGATGTTATTGGTTATTCTGGTGCTAGGAAACGTTATATGTCGCCCAAATAGATCAATTTTAATTATCTATCATTTTAACCTATTTTTAACCTACTTGGGCGACAGATAATGTTTCCTAGCACCAGAATAACCAATAACATCATTTTCGAGAAAAAAATTTACTTGTTCACTTTTACTTGTTCACTTTTACCTCTGACCCTACTAAAACTCGACGCTGTGTCTTACAGTTAGGTACTAAGAATTTCTCTGGAGTTTAACTCGCAGGTTGAGTCAATTCTCCAACTCAGCCTGCGAGAGTAGCAAACATTCTTTGCACATAATTTTATTAGTAGTTCAGATTCGGTGGTTGTTTTCGTTCGCGTGTTTCGTCGCTATGCCTAAGCGAGCCCTGGACAATCCGATGTGGAGCCATTTTGAGACAAAGGACGAGGAACAGAAAGCCAAACAAAATTATCAGAAACAAGCAAAGAGTTCAAATTAGAATTTAAAAATTTCTTAAAACTGGAATATTTATAAGAAACTCTGCAAATTCTTGGCACAACGGTTTATTATCTTCTTTGTACAGATCACCCTTCTGTCTGGATCAGGGGTCGGCAACCTGCGGCCCGCAAAAAATGGTAACATTTTGAAGAAAAAAAATTAGATTTAAAAATAATTATGTCCTACAAAAAATAATTAATAAAACAAGTTGGTAAATTTACCAATAAAATGAGGAACTGCTTGTGATCCTTAAGGTTTTCTGAAAAACTAACAAACTACCTGTGAAATTGTTAGTCTTGAATAATTGTCTAAATAATAAAATGCGTAATAAATTGTCTTCACATTATTCTTTAATGACCTTTTTGTAGGACCAGTAGTTTGGCCGGTGCGAGACTAGAAAAATGACAGTAACATTAAATTTGCACTTTTGGGGAAAAAATTGGCTGTTTTGCAGACTTATTTAATTTGAATTTATATTTTGTACAGTGTAATTAACTGCAGTCTTGGTCTCTCTTCTTTTGTTGTTCTTTCTTCAATTTTTTTCTTAACCAGCCCTTTTTTTAAACCAAATAATTATACAATCGCTCACATCACCATGAAAAAATTAACTGAATAACATATTTTTGATGTAGAGCCCCTTAAAGTAGGCAACTAGTTTTCTGGCGGGGGGGGGGGGGATTACCCATAAATTCCCACAATGAAACAGTCTCACAAGTGACACCTCACTTGTAAAGGTTTTTTTTACGCTGAATTCGATGGACAAGTCAGAATTGCGGTATCGTATTCCGGTCTCAAACTGGAGCACATTGAAGATGAAGAATCTTCAACTTTGTTACATTGTTACTTGATATGATCTTCATGGTTATTCTGCTCTAATCTTATGACGGAATGCGATATCGCAATTCTGACTTCACCGTCGTGTTTAGAGTTGAAATATCGAAAAGCAGGGTGGGGGGGGGGGGGTGCACTCAGAAATTGAAAGTCTGACATCCCTACTACATACCAAACTACAGCTTCATAGTGTGAATAGCATCGAAATTAGCTTAAACTACAGCTTAAATCGAAATAAGAAATACGCTCTCATTATTACATACGTAGTGCGAAAGACAAATACCTACTGTAATCGTTTCCTTTGTTTGCGGTGTTACAATCAGGTTGGTAGATAAAGGCAGATGAATTTCACGTCGACACGTCTAGTATGAAGGAGGAGGGACGGGGCGGGTTGGAGAGGAGGAGGGAGAGTTAGGGGAGGAGGACGGTGGTGGATGGACGATGATGGACCACTCAATATCAAGTGAATAACGAGAGCTCAAGCACATAACGAGAACTCAAGCACATACCTAACGGGAGTTCTGGCACATAACGAAATTTTAACTTGTCGGCGGCGGGGGGGGGGGGGGGTCGAGTGTCTTTAGGGCCCTACAGAGCAGTGCATATTGGTGGAATAGTGGGAATCCTGGCGGCCAATGAATAGTCGGAAGGTGTTAGTAGTAATGTATCGTAATATTCATTGTCTGTCAGGATTGCGGAGGGGGGGGGGGACCACATCCTGCTTCCCCGTCCTTCCCACGTTCTCCCCTGAGTTGAGAGTTACAGCCAACGCCCGCAATCCTTCTCTGCTGCCCTCTTTCTCCGCCACGTCAGATTACCACTTACGATTAACATTTATGTGGTGAGGGTGAGCTCATAAATGACAGACAATAACATTTATTACTATTATTATGAACATTGAGCATGTCGGGTCAATGTTCATACTGGCCCCGCTGATTCGAACAGCACAAGTTTTTCAGGTATCGAGTCAGTCAATAATTATTAATAATCTTTCTTAATAATTTTTAATAACTAACAATTTGCAGAGTTTTTGGTTTATTATCTTCGATAATAAACCATTGGAATCGGCAAAAGAAAAAAATTGTTAAACCCCTCAAAATTTGTTGATTTACGTTTCAAGATACGTAGATTCAGAAGATCGAATAAAAACTGCAAATTCTTGTCACAACGGTTTTGCAGATCACCCTTGATCTAGATCACTAAATGGTATATTATGAATCATTATTAATATAATGAAGTAGTGGAGGGGTCGGCAACGTTTTTTCCGTGGTTTGCCTATTTTTCCAAATTCGAAAATTCATGGATTCTTAGGGGGCCGCATTCGAAAATCATAAGATTTCATTAAAAATGCTCATTTTGCTTCTTTCAATAAAAAAGGAAAAACGTTCCAGGTATGCAGCGTGATCGTATGAGCGAATTTTCGAAGCAGTAAATATTCATACGAATAAGTCAAACTGAAGTACCTAGGCAAAGTAAAATTTGGGGTAGAAGGCGTGATCAAAAATGTTTTTAATACCATAAGAGTATTGGATACGTAACAAATGTTGTCTCCATTTTTCGCAGAGTAACTCCTCAGTGTATAGATTTTTCAACGCTGAACACGACGGTGAAGTTAGAATGGCGATACCTATCGCATTCTGTTATCAGATTAGAGCAGACTAAACATGTATATCTCAAGTATCAACCACGTTTCTTCATCTTCAAACTGCTCCAGTTTTAGAACAGAATAAGATATCGCAAATCCTTTCTATTACTGTCGGTCTCTTTTGGCTACTGTTCCAAAACTTATCGTCCGATCCAAAACTTCTTTTTTTCTTCTAAAAGCTAGTTAATTTTACATTCAGACCCCATACCTATGAAATGTCACTCAATACCCCTTAAAATACCCGTGCCTGCTCGCTAAAAAACTTTACTGTTGTGAAATCCACGTGTTTTTAGCCAAATGTTCGCTATAACTCCGAAAATATCTGTTCAATTCAAAATTTATTTTCTTCTGCCCAAAGCTGGTTGAATTTACTAGCAGACCTCATATTATGAGGTCTAGAAGCACCATGAATGAATGAAGGAAAAAAAAAGAAGATAAGAAAAAGAAGAAAAAAAAAAAGAAAAACAGAATAAATAAACTAACATGCACTAATCATGGTCACTTCAGACCGTCTGATGAGTTTGCCTTTAAACTAAATTACACAATAATAAATGAGCACGAACTTGAATAAGAAACTAATAAACGTGAAATGAAACTTCTTTGAAACGATATCAAATTGGTTTAAACCAGTGAAATAAAACAACGTGATACTACTCGTACATGAACTATTTGAGCGAGAAGAAAAGAAATTTGCCTTTAAACTAAACCAAACAATAATAAATGAACACAACCTTGAGTAAGAAACTAACAAACGTGATATGAAACTTGCTTGAAATGAGATCCAATTGGATTGAACACAAAACAACTTCACGCACCTCGCGACATATTTACTACAGCCTTCCCCTTCTTTTGAGAATCCTCCCAGAAAAGCTAGTGAACTCCAACTCCACAAGTAGGACTCAATTTAAAAAAGAAGTATTCTCTTGGCTAATTATTAAAGGAGCAAAATTTAATGCCTGTGAGAACTTGTTTTCATATTATGCTGTATGATGTTTAATCATAGGTTGATGATGTAGGTATAGAATGAGATATAATACATAAATATTAGAATTTAAATTTAAAACAGATGGAAGAACAATAATTAAAAAATGTAAATTACTAGAAATATAAGGTATAATTAGCTTTCTTATTTGATATTGTATTTGCTTATGTAGAAAATAGATCGGCCAACTCCCCCACTCAGCACGGTACTGTGTACCTTGTGGTGGGAGTGTTCCGAAAAAATTGAATGTCTCCCCTTTGTAAATTTGTTTTATAATTTACCTCTGTAAATTTATTGAGGAATAAATTGCATTTCATTTCATTTCACTTGGTATTAATACCTAATTAGGTACTCGTACCTGATCCATATCAGTGAGATTAATAGAGATAGAAATGGGGCAGATTGATAATTACACATCTTGATTATATTCGAATATATTTTCACACAGCGTTTGTTCGTAATTTCGATAAGACGGAAAACCCCCAGAGTGGCACATGAAATTTCATTATTTTTCGACACTGAATCACATGGTGATATCAGTTTTTTTTTTATTGGACTTGATTAAACCGGGATTACAGCCTGAAACATGGACGTTTTTAAGAAAAATCACCGTATCCTGGCTCTTGATCATTTTAGTTAGATGAGTTTGTAGGCAGGTGGGTGGGTATCTAAAGTATTACTACATTTCTTTATCTTGGTATTTGCTTTACCGTTCGTTTCTTTAGAAAGTGTACTGTTTCGTTACCATGTTTCTAAGACGTTCACCCGAAAGCTTCGTCAATGATACAGGGGGATCCGGCAATAGAGTTCCCTAACCATCCCTATGGATGCTTGGATGCACATATGAGTGGGGGATATTCGTTGAAGACGAGAGGAGGATGTTGGACGCATGTGACAGGAAGTAGATGGAACAACGACGTAAATACAACTTATAAGTGTATTTCTTTACAATACAAATAAATTATTTACATTTATAAATTGATGTCTTTTTCACTTTGCATCTTCTTCTCATGCAGAAACACCTTCAATGTTAGGATCGATGGGGTTTCAACCTGAATCAACATATCGATTTTGAAGTGGTAATTTATCTATTTTACCGACCTTTGTGCAGGGTATACCCAACAATACTCTTCTACAACAATACAACGGATTCCTAGAGTAATAACCAGTTACACCAACTTTACATTGTACTGTCAAGTCAAAATCTAAAATAAATTCCCACTGTGCATCGATTAAGCTAGCATCGGCATTTCGCAATGGCAAGAGACCAATAACAAATCTTGGTTGAACACCAGGAGTTGACGGATTCGATAAAGAATACGTGGTGAGATTTTCCAACCTCATAATATGAAAATATTATTTTCGTATGGTTCATTCCATGATGGTGTATAGGTAGTGTATGTAACCGGTGGATTTGGCAGTAGGATTGATTGAACCGTAGTAATTTATGGGTGTTCTGTCAGGTATGTTAACAATTGCTTATCTTGTAATCCGTAATTCTAACGGTTTGAATATCAACGCTGCCACCACTCCTCAAAACTACTGAACAAACTCAGACCTGGGTCACTTAAAGGTCTGTAGGGCGAGCCCATCTGAGAAGGGAACTGGAATTTGTTTCTTTTTGGAGTTCTTTTGTTTTATATAATTCCCCATTAGAGGTCCAGAGGTCTTGTTACCAGGGCTGAAGTTTGGGACCGCCATGTTCCTACAGCTGCTTCTCTTATATATAATCCAGATTTAGTTTACAATGTTGTTCCCTATAGGAAAGAAAGGGAAAACCCGTGGGCTGAAATTCTCTAATTTACAATTTAAAGTGCTCAAATTTTACAGGTCTTCACATTTTTACAGGTTTTTACATTTTTCAGGTCCTTAAAGTTTACAGGTCTTCACGATTGGGTTTGTTAAAACCCCCCCCCCTGGGAAACCAGATTTCGAGCCTCTCACATTATCACTTTTACTCTCTGTAGGACAGTGGATATAATATATTATGGAGATGATCCATGCATCCTTCTAAATGTGTTTAACCTCCCTTCAGGGTTATCATAAAAGACCGATGACTTGTGTTCTTGATGAAATTAAGTTGTGAAACAGTTAAGTGATCTAACAAAGTGTTGTTGTATATTTCCCCAACTCGTTACACTCTCTTTCATTCACACACTTGAGTCATACATTTTCCTCACTTACACTCTCAAAAAACATCCTCTTATGATTTCCCTAATTCTCCCTTCTTATGCGTCCAGTTCGGTAAAGTTTGGCGTAATCTATCCATTTCCAAGGGCGCAATCTGACACCTAGTGCTTCTTCCTTTTCAATACCTTACAACAAGTGTCAAAAACCGGGCTACTCGCTGACTCACAAATGATCCACTCTGACTCATGCATGATTCACCTCAATTCACAAGTGATTTACCTTAAAGATCCACCCCTGAATCACGTATGATCCACTCTAACTCACTCAAGATGTAGTCTGGATTCACCTGTGAGTAGTATAGAAATGCCAATCCTGGCGCACCTACTTAAACCTCTGATAAAACTTTTTACCACAAAAACATCAGAACACATTTTTTATCACAAAACATCAGAACCAGTGACTTTTTCCATTAAGTGACTTAAATCCCTGTTAAAACTTTTTTTTATCACAAAACATCATAACCTTTTCACGGTAGTCGGCGACTTTTTTAAAAATATTTTTTCATCAGAAACTCTAGTAAACTCTAAAAATTAGGAAAAAATTTAAAATTAGGGGTCGATATTTTCGAAATTTAGCTCCCTCTGATGTTTTCACTAGAAAAAAAGAAAGGGGCTAGTTAAAAGGATGGGGAACAGGATAAATAGTATCCATAAGAATAAGTGGGTGGATAATATAAAAAAATGAGGGGGTAGTTAAAAGAATAACTTTTATAATAAAATGACAACGCTTGAAATATATAAGAACGCCGTTAAAAAATCAAACTACTCATCTTTCAAGGATATTGAGAAAGGGACTTATACCATCTTGGAAAATTTTATAAAAGACACTGAATATGGAGAAACAGTGGTAGTAAAAATTGCTTATGACGACGACGAGATATGCTTGTTTTTGCCTAAAAGAATATCAGGGCGACTTGTTAATCACGTTAGAAATAATCCAGGAAGTCACCCTGAGAAACTTATTTATAAAGGAACTGACAAAAAGACAAATGCTTTTCTTATTGATTTTGCGTGAATATTATAATTGTTTTTCATAGCGTTTTAAGGGAAAATTTTCCCTTAAAACAATAATATTATACTAAGTTGTTTTCCAAGACAAAAAAATGAGGAGTTAGTTAAAAGAAAGAAAATAATAATAAAATATAAGATGAAAAACAAAATAGTATTACCAACTGAAATTTACATGGAAATCCGAGATAGAATAACCCATCCGGTTGATCATATCAACTTTTGTCAAGCAACGAACATTTCAGTAAATATAGATTTTCTTTCTGATACTACTTCGTGGTACTCAAAAGTAACTGAAGAGACATTAAGAGATTATGAAAACATTATCCGTTGGGATATAATTTCTTATAACAGAAAACTCTCTGAAAATTTTATTGAAGAGTTTCAAGATAAAGTACATTGGAGCCTGATCTCCAGGTATCAAAATCTTACTGAAAATTTCATTCGAGAGTTTAAAGATAAAGTTAATTGGGAATTTATTTCACTTAGCCAAACACTATCTGAAGACTTCATCAGAGAATTACAAAACGAAGTTGATTGGGGACGTATTTCAATTACCCAAACACTATCTGAAGACTTCATCAGAGAATTTCAAAACGAAGTTGATTGGGATTCAATTTCTTATAAGAGAGAACTCTCTGAAAATTTCATTCGAGAGTTTCAAGATAAAGTTAATTGGGAACACATTTCACTTAGCCAAACACTATCTGAAGACTTCATCAGAGAATTTCAAAACGAAGTTGATTGGGTACGTATTTCATCTAACCAAAAACTATCTGAGAATTTCATTCGTGAATTCAAGGATAAAGTTAATTGGGGATATATTTCATCTCACCAAAAACTATCTGAAGAATTCATTCGAGAGTTCCAGAATGAAATAGACTGGAATTATATTTACAATTACCAAAATTTAAGTGATGCATTCATTTGCGCAATCTGTCGGACTGTTGAACTAATTCTGCCATGAACCAGTTGCGTAACTCATCATCGATAGGGCTCAAGGATAACAGAGACGATCTGCGGATTTTATCAGTTATCTTTTAGGAGCGGTCCGCTCTGCACACAACGTTTCAACCTAAAGAGTATTTGTGGCTAGCTATTGTTGAAGATTCAGGCTTTTATTTGGAACTTCAGAGTTACAAAACGTACCATAGTGAGTGTAACAGTTCTACGAGTGGAATCCATGTTACTGGAATAGTAGAGATCGTACAAAAACTCTAATCAAAGTGTTTTGCGGCTGGAATTCCAGCCGCAAAATTTCATACTAAATAAAAGTCGGTAACAATGGAGATGTAGAAAAGAAGATATCAGGAACTTATATCTGTAAAGAACTAATACTCGATATGGCTTCCTGGATAAGTCCCTCATTCTATTTAAAGTGTAATGACATTGTTCTCATACATTTCGAACGAGAGTAATCAGAAGGTCGTGTTCTCCCACCCCCAAGCGCTCCTTCAGGAACGGCTTATCTGAATACGAAATCGGGACGATGTGACGTGAACGGTTGTTTATCTGTCAGCAAAAAGCGGTCTCCCCCACCCAAAGCGCTCCTACAAGAGCGGTCCTCAAAGATCATATTCCTAGTTATTCTTTTATGAAACTACTCGATGTAAAATAAAATGTTTATTATAAATGCTGGAGTTGATTATGAGACATTGGTTATCCTTGGAGCTCTCTCATGGTTCTTTCATGTGTCTGATATATTTTTTATTGAGAATGTTCCCAATAAAAAAAAAATTGTTATTTATATTGTTTATCCTTTTTTTCCTCCCCTTTTTTTTATTTAGTATTTTAAAATTTAGTGAGTTGTAATTCCTCAGGATAAAAAGTTCCTAGGATTTCCTCTCCACTTAAATCTTTTATTTTATAAGTAACTGGACTCGTTTCTAAAATCTCACTTATTTCAAAAATCTCTTTCGTCCAATTTGTTTTGTATTTGTTTGCAAAAGTTTTCTTTGATATCGTAATTCTCACACGATTTCCAATTTTAAATTTCTTTTTTACATTTTTTCCACTCTTTTTAAATAAATATCTCAGAATTTCATTTTCGTTTCTCGCATCGACTTGAGCAGGTGTCATTCCAATGGATCGATGAACGTCTTGTTTGTTGTACTCATTAACTAATTCCTGTAAAATATCGATCCATTTTTTATTTCCATTCACCTCGAATCGAATTTTCATTTTCTGATTCAAAGTTCTGTTGAATCTTTCGATGATTGCAGATTTTTCTAAATTTTCCGTGTGATACATTTTAATTTTATACTCGTCTAAAAGTTCTTTGAAAAGTCTATTTTCAAATTCTAAACCTTTGTCCGTGTGAAGGAGTTTAGGAGTAGAATGATTATGAGATTTTACATTTTCCAAAACTCCTTTGAAAGCTTTTGAAACTACCATTCCGTTTTTCTTTTTCAATGGAACTGACCAAACGTACTTTGAAAAAGTATCAATGATATTCAACATGTAACCGAACCCCTTGTTTTCATTCTCGTATTGTTTCATTATAATCAAGTCCGCGGCCCAAAGATCATCTTTTCCATGAGTAACAATTTTCCTTTTCTGAAATTTCTTTCTAACGGGTTTATGTAATTCCTTCGCAAATTCCAACTTTTCGTTTTCAGATAAATTTATAACTTCAGTTTCAGGAACTACGTTAGTTTCCTCATTCGGATTTTTTATGAATTTACTTTTATTAGTTTTACATTTCACACATTTAGCAGCAATTCTCCACCTTCCGTTCACGGTTTGTACAATTTCCGCGTTTATATTTTTTGTTTGTTTTTTGCATTTATGGCAATAAATTTCATCCTCCATGTTTTATTTAAGGAAACTTTTTTTAATGGAGTAAACTCCATTAAAAATATACATTCTTACTTTAGTTTTAAATACAGGACCCGTCGAATCGACGGGTCCCATTAAAGGTAATACGGAGCCCGTCAGTTTACATTTCTATTAAAGGTGGGGCCGATTCATGCTCCACCTTTAACGTCCAAGTCGAATACAAGTCGAAAACATTTAAACAAGAGCTTTCAAAACTCTTAAATAGGGGAGGCGAATCGCCCCCCCTATTTAACGTTAAAGTCGAATACGAGGTTTTAAGCAAGTTCTTGTGTTATCGTATTTTTGACTGGATTGTAAACGAAGCTCGAACCACTGACTAAAACAACGTAGCACGTTGTTCCTTCTGAACCACCTGAAGGTGCTGCTACCGCTTTATTGAATTCTACGTGTAAAATGATGTTGCTTTTACCACCGGAAATACTTTTAGGTTGATCCGTTAAATCTATACTGAAAATCGGATAATCTCTGTTGAAAAATTCGGGTTCATGATACGGTAAATTGTCTTGAGAGTTTGTTAACTTTTTGTAATCTAAATACGCGGAATAAGCTAAACAAAAATCATTTTCGTCGAAATCCAAATTGTAATTTTCCTCGGGATATCTTTTTCCACCGACTTCCAACCAGTAATTCCTAACATCTTTATGAACAAATTTAGCATTATCTTTCGTCTGATCATTGAGTACATCGGTTTGAAAAACTATGAAACACCAGAGAGGATTATAAACGTTTCTATAAATGTTAGTTACATCGAACATCAACGTTTTTCCGGAAACGTTTTTATATTCTATGCATTGCCAACTTTTAAATCGAAGTTGGTACGGGATGTTTTTCAAATCTGTAATCAAATTTACTTTAGATTCGTTATCGTATTCAATTACCGGAACTCTCAAAACGAAAGAAGTTATTTCTATTTTTCCATCATGTGGAAGCGGAGTTGCTGTATCTTTTTTATATCGAAATATCACGTTATTATCACTATTTCGAATAAAAGTAATTTCAAATCCCCCCTTGTAAATAGGAACAGTTAAATCTTTGAAAAATCCTAATCCTAAATCTCCCAAACAGCCAACAGCACTAAAATTCCCTCCTCCGATAGCTTTTGAATTGAACCCCGAATTGATTACGTTTCCATTATAATTTTTTGGACCCGAATGACATACATAACCCTGAACCGTGCTAGCAATCCCCGGGTTTTCAATTTCATCGACTACGACATTATGTTTTTTCACTTCTATGTTGGAAAATAAGTTTGCAACGAAATTATCAACAAGTCTTACATCCATGTTTTCACTTTTATATGGTTTCGTAGAATCGATTGAAACACATTTACCAGAAATGTAATATTCTACATCTTTGCAAATAAATTCGTCATAGAGTTCTATTTTGAAAGTAGTCCTTTTGTTTTCGGCATTTAAATTCAAAGTCGATGAAGGATTGAAAGTTCGGAATTGTTTTCGTACAATACCATCTTCATATTTATCAAAAACCTTTTTACATTGATGCATTCTTTTATTATAGTAAACATAATTTTTTTTTTATTTAGGTACTATGAAAAAAAATTTTTTTTTATTTAGGTACTAGGAAAAATTTTTTTATGAGATTTTCTCATAAAAAATACAACTCACTATAATAGCTAAATTTAAACATTTTTTCTAATCGCGCTTATAATTTCCGCTTTCCCCAATTCTTTTCCCTTTTCTAAAAGTTTCGCTTTTTCCGTATCATTATTTTTATAACCGTTCAAAATGTTGGTTTTCATATCGTTGTAATTTTTAATTTCTTGTTCAATATTGGAAAATTCCTCATCTGAAATTTTCCCATCTTTCAAAGCATTCGTGAATTTTTCCTCTATAGAATTTAATTTTGTTTTCGACAAAAGTTCGATATCCGAATGTTTTTTAATTTTGTTTCCTACATAACCGGCTGAAGTTCTCAGGATTGCGGAAAATGTTGTTAATCCTGCTGAAATTGGAACTCCAAAAGGAATTGCTACAGGGAGAGTGATGCAAACACCAATCATCCCCAGTTCGGTTAATGTAAAGAAACACTCTATTCCGAAAAATGTTTTCGATAATTTGCAGTATTTTTTCTTCAAATTTCCCCGGGTTTTCATTTCGTTTTCTAAAAATTCGTATTGTTTCATAATGCGATTTATTCTATAATCGTTGGAATTAAATTCCGGAGTCGGAATCTGAGGATAAATGTTTTTGTAAAACGTAGTATATTGTATATCGTTTTCAACTGCAGGAGCAGACGGATTTTCATCAATGTTGTTCATCTTATTTATTATATAAAAAAAAAAATTAATTACTTTTCAGCAACAAGTAAGCTTTAATATCGTTGAATTGAATCGGTTCGTTATTTCCCATGGTTGTTGATAATTTTATCATTTTTATTTCTTTCAGTCCTTTTCTTAGTGGAATGAAAACTATATTATTTGGTTTTTCCGCGTAAATAGTATTAGGTGGTAGTGAGTTTTCTAGGAAAGAAACATGTAGTAACTCATGTTCAACGTGCAAATGTGGGTGTTCCTCGTGATTAGTAAAGCTGTATTCCGTAATGTTACAATGCCATTCGATTATTTTGCCCGAAAATACGAGTTGAGTAGGATTGATATCCGACACGTAGTTGGTGTTCTTTTTGAATAAAATATCGGAACCTGAACAAGCTTTCAATTGGAATAAGTCACAAAAGTTACCTTCATTTATAATCCACATATCCATGGGAAAGTTAGCAGTAATTCTGTACGTACCGTCGGTTAGGCGCTCGAGATAGAATTTTAAGCTATTCGGAATAATTTTTCGTATTTCTCGTTGTATTTCATTCACCTGGTTCTCGGGATACTTTTTCAAAGTGTCTGAAAAATCTTTCGATAATAAAATGTTATGGAAACTAGTCAAATGACTAATCAACATGGCTTTGAACGAACCTATTGTGAATTCACCATCAAGTTCACACTGATGATTTTGCAGCTTATCGGGTAAAGGAAATACGAATGACAACTTGAAGTTTTTTATCTCAAACGTTTTCCTAGTTGTAAACAACAATGCCGACACACCCAACTGATACTCTTTATTAGGATCGAGTTGAATTGGTCTTTCAAACCTTAGTGTATCTCCAGAAATTTTTATAAACATTATTTATTATATAATAAATAAATAAAAAAAATGAATCCAAAATATAACAAAAGCTATATCATAAAACCTACACCGTTTGACCCGATTAGCAAGAGAGATGGTTTACTGCCACTTCCAATTAGGTGTTTAATAATTGGTACGAGTGGATGTGGAAAAACTACATTGTTGTACAACCTCATTACAGAACCATGGGGTATTCCCTTTGAAAACTTTTATGTTTTTTCTAAATCATTAGAACAAAAAGTTTATAAAGGCTTGAGAAAAGCTTACGAAAAACTAACTGATAAAATTGGAAAGGAAATTGCTCATTTCTATAGTAGCTGTGATGAATTAATCGGTCTAGATGAATGCCAACCGAACAGTTTGATAGTTTTCGATGATTGTGTGAATGAACAACAACAGCAAATTATAAAGGATTACTATGTAAGAGGTAGGCATAAAAACATTTCGTGCATTTATTTGACTCAATCCTATACTAAAGTTGATAAACAGTTGATTAGAAATAACGTGAATTTTCTTTGTATTTTTAAACAGAGCAATGCTTACATTAAAATAATTTATGATGAGTATGTAGGATCGGATTTTACTTTTGAACGGTTCAAAGAAATTTGTGGTGAATGTTGGAAGGATACATTTGGTTTTCTAACGATAGACGCAACACTAAAAAAAGAGAGTGGACGATACGGAAAGAATTTCCAGCTAGAAATAACTAAATAAGCATTAACCAAATGTGTATATAATAGATCTTGATCTATTATATTTTTTATGTACGTTCGGTGAATCGTCAAAATTAACGCTCAACGCTCAACGCCTAACGCCTACCGTTCAACGCCTACCGTTCAACGCCTACCGTTCAACGCCTACCGTTCAACGCCTACCGTTCAACGCCTACCGTTCAACGTACGTTCGGTGTATCGTTAAAAAAAATATATTCTATAATAAATGATTGATGAAACATTAAAAAAATTAGATGCAAAATATAAAAATGCTTCAAAAGGCATACCAAAAGATAAAAACCAAAAACTTCAAGAAACTGTTGAGAGTAAATCTGAAAAGATAGTTCGAAATACTTTTAGGAAACCTAAAGAAATGACTGTCAATGAAGCCAATAAAATTCGAGAAAAAGAACAAGAGTTGAGACGTGCTTTCCGAGAAGCAAGAGTAGATAAATTTAACGATAGAGAAACTCAGGAAAAGACGTTCGCACCCATCACTGAAAAATTAGTTGAATTGAAAAATGCAGTGAAACAAACTGATGAAGATATAAAGAAGTTGGAAATCGTACCATACACGCAACAGCCAATGACAAGTAGTTCTCCTAGAAAGAAAGTTGTAACTTTTGGACCAACTAACACATTCGAAATAAATCCTACTGAAACCTACGATATTGCTGGCGAAACTATGACTGAACCAGCTAGTAACGTTCTCTCCTCAATAGTAGACATGGTAGATCTAAATGAGTATCCATCCAGTAGTGTAGGGCCAAAAGGAATTGGTTCAATTGCGAGACTTTACATCAGACAGGGTGATAAACAATTTGGCATCTGGGGAAAAGAGGACAAAATTTACATCGGAGACAAACAAATTCGAGTAAATGAAGACGATCTCATAATTCAAAATGTAAAATATAGAGGAACTCACGGATTATGGTGTTTGTTAACTGATCCTCTAGGACCTGATCCTGATAAATACACTCAAGAGGATTTGAAAACTTACAAGAAAATTCTCATTCAAACGAATTCTTTATACCAAAAGAATGACCCAACTACGGGATTACCAAAGTCAAGTAAGGGGAAAAAGTACAGAGAGTTGATTGCTCCTATTTGGAAGGAATTGAAGGCAGGTAAATCGGGATCTGGATTGATCGAGTATACGGAAAATCCTGTGGAATATAAATACATCGATAATTTACAACAGTTGCAACAACGTTTGTACTATTTGTACGCACAAGAACGAGCCGGTAATAACAATTTTCACAATGAAAAATTAGGAATTGTAAAGTTTATAAACGATCAGTTGGAAAAAAACTTAGATAATTCCAAAGGAATAGAATATCTGTTGAAAGTTGTCAACAGTTTACCGAAAGGAATCATCAAGAACGGATCTGGAGTTTTAAATACATTGTTGAACAAACTTGATGGTTTTGCACCCGAAATGCATTTACCTGGATACAACTACTGCGGTCCATTTACAAAACTAGATAAACGATTGAAAAGAGGAGATCCGGGAATTAATAAATTGGACGAAGGCTGTAAGCAACACGATATATCTTACAGAGATCATACAGACACCAAAGAAAGACATGTGGCAGATAAAGCACTAGAGGAAGTAGCAAAAGAAAGAATGCACTCGAGTGATGCGAGTTGGAAAGAAAAAGCCGATGCAACTGCAGTGAGAGTTGCAATGAGGAGTAAACGATTCTTTGGTATGGGAGTTCGTTATTAAAAAAAAAAAATTTTTTTTACTATAATAAATAACTATGATCATGAAAAAGGTAGATTTAACCGAAAATCAAATAGCCAAAATACAAGACGCTTACAAAAAGCGCAGAAGTGTTACAATTCTTTTTACAGCGAAACAAATTTCGGGAAACGGAAAACATAAAATCAGTCTGTGGGAAACTCAATCGAAAGCATTTGAAAAAGCTAAAGAAAAAAAGAAAGGAATTACGTTAACTTTGGATTACGAACAACTACATTTGAATCACAAGGGTGGATTCCTACCACTGATATTTGCAGGTATGGGAGCACTTGGAGCGTTAATAGGAGGAGGTGCAGCAGTAGCATCTTCAGTAATAGATTCGAAACATAAAGCCGCTGAAGAAGCGGAAATAAAACGTCATAATCTCGAGATGGAAAAACTAGCTAAAAATGCAAAAAGCCTAAGTATTGGGGCCGGTTTAAAAAAAAGAAAAAAACGGAAAACTACCAACCCTTGAGTAATTTAGATTTAACTCGTTTCGTGAAAATTTTTAAAATAAAACATTTCCGAGGTGTTTTCATGAAGGATGAACTCCCCGATCGACCTAAACCTGTTGAATGTGGAATTATTAATTTGGAAAATTCTTATCAAAATGGTAGTCACTGGACTTGTTACTTTAAAAAATCTGAAAAAGAAAAGTATTATTTCGATTCCTATGGAAACGCATCACCCCCTAAGGAGTTGGTAAAATACTTGGAAAATAAAAAAATTCGTTACAATTCCGAACAAATTCAAAAGTATAACGATCCTCCAATTTGCGGTCATCTGTCTTTGATAGTGTTAAAAGAACTTTCAAACGGAAAAGACTATGAAACTGTTTTAAAAACATGCAAAGGGATATTGAATTCTGAAAAAACTTGGTCTTAGTATAATATTGTTATTTTAATGGAAAATTTCCATTAAAACGTTTTTATGAGGGGTAAGTTAAAAGGAACTCTCCAATAATAGACAAAAGAAAAAGGTGGCGTCGATTCGACGCCACCTTTAAGAATTCAAAAAAATGAGAGGTTAGTTAAAAGAATATATTCTATAATAAAATGTACGATAGAAGACATTGTAAAAAGTGCGACGTTAGCATTACTTATAAAAACTGGGCTAGACATTTAAAGTCAAAGAGCCATGGAAAAAACGACCCGGACCGGACAATGGATATCAGAAAACCTAAAAATGCGAAACCAGTATTTGTAAATCCGAGGAAATTGCACAAAGTGTTTAATTTTTGGGAAAACGTATTTGAAAAAAGCAAAGAACCTAGAAAAGCGAAATCAGTATTTGTAATACCGAGAAAATTGCACAAAGTATTTAAGTTCAGTGAAAAAGTATTTGAAAAAAACAAAGAACCGAAAACGGAAGTTGAAAAAAAGAAATCTGCATTTAAATCTAGATTGGTGACTTACGATATTAAAAATACGAAAGGATTTAAAGATGCTTCCAAATTTCTGAACAGTATTGAAAGGACCGTAACAGGTTTACTCAAATGGAAACTTAGAGAAATGAAACTAAAAGTTAATGTAGTTTTAATCGCAGAATTTAAAAAAGGAACTAACAAAAATAACATGGAGTATCAGGAACTCAATTTCAAAACTAAAAACGTAATAATATTACAGTCGGCAGAAGTACCAAATTGTTACGATGAAATGAAACAGAAAATTCTAAATGAAATGGAATCGTTCGAAATTAAAGGATCTCAATGGCAACTTCATAAAATCAAACATCTGGAACTGAACGTTAACAAGTACATTCCTTTGAGAGGATCGTCTTACATTAAACTCCCTGATTTTCTACAAAGTAGAAAAGCAATTATAAATGTACAAAATAAAGATAATAAATGTTTCCTATGGGCTGTTCTTTCGGCTTTACATCCTGCAGACCGCGATTCTGATAGAATAGGAAAGTACATAACATGGGAACATGAGTTTGACGAAGCGTTGAAAGATATCAGTTTTCCTATGAAACTTACAGATGTGAAAAAGTTTGAGAAAAGAACTGGGATTTCCATTAATGTTTACTGTCTGAATGAAGGAAATACTATAGTACCCTTGGAAATAACGAAAGATGAAAAGGAAAGGCACATTGACTTGTTGTACTTGAAAAACAAGGAAACTGAACATTATTGTTGGATCAAGAATCTTTGGAAACTGGTAGGGAATAGTCAACTAACAAAGAATGGACACAAAAGATTTTTATGTAAAATGTGTTTGAATAGCTTTGGAACTCAGGTTAAATTAAACGAACATAAAGAATATTGTGGAGCTCATAAAGCTGTTAAAGTAGATCTACCAGAGCCTTATGATAATGTTTTACAATTCAAAAATTATAGACACTCTTTAAAAGTACCATTCGTTATCTACTCGGACTTTGAAAGTTTGCTTAGAAAACTTCAAACTTGTCAACCTGATGAAACTAAGGCGTTCAATAATAAGATACAGAAACACGAAGCTAGCAGTTTTTCATATTACATCAAGTATTCCAACGGATATTATAAACCTCCAGTCGAATATTCTGGTCTAGATTCTCCAAAAGTATTTTATCAGAAACTGAAAGAGGAAGTTTTACACATTGCTAAGAAATATTACGATAAAATTGTACCCATGAAACCATTGACAAACGAACAGGAACAGGAATTCAAAAATGCTAAAGCTTGTCACATTTGCGAGAGAGGTTTCAACGAATTACCTCCAATGTTAGAAAAGAAACTTGATGTACTGAGAAAAATAATTCAACACTTTATCGATAAAAAAAATGATGTTAAAGCAGATGAATATATTGAAGAAATAGAAGTTTTGAAGGAAAATATACCTGATAATTGTATAAAAGTAAAAGATCATGACCATTTGTCAGGGGAATTTAGAGGTGTCGCTCATTCTCTGTGTAATTTGGATTATCAATGTCCACGATTCGTACCAGTATTTTTCCACAATCTAGCTGGTTATGATGCTCATCTGTTCATAAAGGAGTTTGGAGAAGACGATGGAGAAATACGATTAATTCCAAACACCGAGGAAAAGTACATTTCATTTTCAAAAATCCTCAGGTACGACTCTGGAAAATTGGATGTGAAAGGAAACCCGGTAATGAATAAAATTGAAATTAGGTTCATCGACTCTTTCAAATTTCTAGCGAGCTCTCTAGACAAACTGTCGAAAAACTTGACAACGGACCAATTCAAGGAACTGGTAAAACATTTTGGAACAGAGAACTTGGAGTTGATGACAAGGAAACTAGCTTACCCATATGAGTACATGGATTGTCCAGAGAGATATAACGAAACAAGTTTACCTGCTATAGAGAAATTTTACAGCACATTGAACAAAGAGGGAGTCAAAGAAACCGAGTATAGAAATGCACAGGAAATCTGGGAAAGGTTCGGAATAAAAAACATGAGGGAATTCACCATGCTTTACAACAAATGTGACGTCTTGCTGCTTGCAGATGTAATGGAAAACTTCAGAGATATTTCCCAGAAAACTTACAAACTGGATCCTGCATGGTACTACACAACACCTGGTTTTGCTTGGGATTGTATGTTGAAAATGACAAAAGTTAAATTGGAACTACTGACAGACTACGATAAGATTCTCATGGTTGAAAATGGAATCCGTGGAGGAATCTCTCAGTGTAGCAACAGACATGCGAAGGCGAACAACAAGTACATGGGGGAAAAATACGACCCATCAAAACCATCGAGTCACTTGGTATACTTGGATGCAAACAACTTGTACGGCTGGGCAATGTCAAAATACTTACCATATGGTGGTTTTAAATGGGTAGAGAACTTGGAAAATTTTAATGTTGAAAATATAAGTGATGAGTCTCCCAAAGGTTATTTTCTAGAAGTTGACTTGGAATATCCTAAAAAACTACACAATTTACACTCGGATCTACCACTTGCACCGGAAAACAGAATCGGAAATACGAAATTACCTAAACTGATGACAACTTTGTACAACAAAGATAAATACGTTTTGCACTATAGGAATTTGAAGCAATATTTGTGCATGGGGTTGAAACTAAAGAAAGTACACAGAGCACTGGAATTTGATCAGTCGGATTGGTTGAAAGTGTACATTGACTTCAACACAGAACTAAGAACGAAAGCGAAAAATGATTTTGAAAAGGAATTTTTTAAATTGATGAATAACAGTGTATTCGGAAAAACGATGGAAAATATCAGGAATAGAGTCGATATCAAATTATGTTCAAACGGAAAGAAACTGGAATCGTTGATAGCAAAACCTACTTTTGATCATAGAACGATATTCACAGAAAATTTAGCAGCAGTTCACATGAAAAAAACTAAAATTCTTTTCAACAAACCCATCTATGTTGGTATGAGCATTCTGGAAATTTCTAAAACTCTAATGTACGACTTTTATTATAACACAATAAAGAAACAATACGGAGAAAATGTTAAATTGATGTACTGTGACACGGACAGTCTGATCATGAACATAAAGACTGAAGACTTTTACTCGGACATTAAAAACAACATGCTCGATCAGTTTGATACATCCGATTATCCTAAAGAAAATTTCTACGGTATACCTCAAGTGAACAAGAAAGTACTAGGAAAATTCAAGGATGAATTGAACGGGAAAGTAATGGAGGAATTCGTTGGACTGAGATCGAAACTTTACGCACATAAAACTTTCGAGAATCAAAAAGAAACAAAGAAAGCGAAAGGGATAAAGAAAAACATAGTTGAAAAGGACATTAGGTTCGAGGACTTCAAGGAATGCCTGTTGACCAAGAACCCGATCTATAGGAAACAAATGATGTTTAGAACAGAAAAGCACGATATTTATACTATTGAACAGAACAAGAAAACACTTAGTGCCTACGATGATAAAAGGTATATTCTAGAAAATGGTATGGATACTCTTGCTTGGGGACATCATACAATTGGAATAGAAAAAGAAAATTTCGTAGATCATCTGAAGGAACTTACGAAAACACAAAACGAGAAAGAAAATGGGAAATAGACGACCAGGTAGGTCTAAATTAAGAATAGGTTAAATTATATTTTTTTTATAAGGGATCCCTTATAAAAAACTAATATGGTCCTCCTCTTACAAATATTTTGTGCACAAAGTTTAGCATAATTTGATTATCCTCTTCGATGCATTCAAAACAAATATTACCATTTCGTACTCTAACCCCACAATTTTTGCAAACGTTAATATTTTTGAAAGGAGTAAAATTTAGAATGTTTTCAGTTAGTTTATTTTTTCCATTGAGAAAGTTACGTTTCACAGTTGGTAAATCTAAAAACTTATGATACTTCCTCACGAAATAATCAGTCAGTTCTCCAGATTCAGATACTTCCCGCCACTCACTCTTGGAAAGACAATTTCCATCTTCAAGTTCTCTTAAGGATTTAAAGTGTTCCATTTTATTTTATTGGAGAGATCCTTTTAACTCACCTTTTTTTTTTTATCCACCCATTGAATTCTTAAAAGGTGGGGGGTTTGGGATTTAAGACGATATCATTTTAATTTAAGACGATTCAAAAAAGATTTTTAGCGTGACGTCATTTTTTTATTTTTTTTCTAGTGAAAACATCAGAGGGAGCTAAATTTCAAAAAACTTTGACCCCTAAAAGGTCCTAATTTTAAATTTTTTCCTAATTTTTAGAGTTTACTAGAGTTTCTGATGAAAAAATATTTTTAAAAAAGTCGCCGACTACCGTGAAAAGGTTATGATGTTTTGTGATAAAAAAAAGTTTTAACAGGGATTTAAGTCGCTTAATGGAAAAAGTCACTGGTTCTGATGTTTTTGTGGTAAAAAATGTGTTCTGATGTTTTTGTGGTAAAAAGTTTTATCAGAGGTTTAAGTAGGTGCGCCAGGATTGGCATTTCTATACTACTCCTGTGAACCAACATGAAGATCCACCCCCAACTCACAAATGATCCACTCTGACTCACGTATGATTCACCTCAATTCACGAGTGATAACATGACAGTGAATTGAGGGTGATCAACCTGGGTCACTTAAATGTAGGGCGAGCAAGACCAAACGCTACCCCGATAAGCCCAAACATGCTCAGTTCTAGAGTGACGTCAATAGCGTTATCTTCGCCTACTTTCAGGGGCTCTTCATCGAAAATATGTTATACAGTTTATTTTTTCATGGTGATGGGAGCGATAGTATAATTATTTGGTAACAAAGTGGTCATTTCAGTGGTGGTTTCATGGGAATTTGATAGAAAGTGGTGGATTTTTAAAAAACAACTGAAAAACAAAGTGTATTTGAAAAGAAAACTGCAGAGATAGGTACACTCTTACAAAAAGAAGAGACCAAGACTGCAGTTAATTACACTGTACAACATATTAATTCAAATTAAATAAGTCTGCAAAAACGGCCATTTCATTCCCAAAAGTGCAAATTTAATGTTACGATCATTTTTCTAGTCTCGTACCGGCTAAAATTCTGTTCATACAAAAAGGTCACGAGAGAATAGTTTGAAGACAATAAATTATTTATTACGCTTCAATTTAAGACCAGAATGGCGCTTCTAAACCGAATGGTTTTCTCGAAAACTAACTGTCAGACTCTTTTGGCTACAGCTCCAAAACTTCTTTTTTTTTCAAAAACTTTTTTTCTTCTAAAAGCTAGTTAATTTTACATTCAGACCCCATGTATGATGACCACTATATTACTCAAGCCCCCTAAAATACCCGTGCCAGCTCGATAAAAAAAACCAAAACTATTCGTTCCATCCAAAAGTTCTTCATTTCGTCTCTAAGCTAGTTAATTCGACTTGCAGACCCCATGAGAATGGTCGTGGGGAAAAAGGATCAAAGTCCTTTTTTCCTAGTTCTGAGAAAATCGAAAAACTAAGATTGAAACTGTTTTAGACAGACACTATCCATTAAAAAAAAAAAAAAAAAAAAAAAAAAAAAAAAAAAAAAAAAAACAGCTGAGAGGGAATTTAATTAAGTTCAAGTAACAAGAAAGAAAATCATGTAGATCATAGATACTTTCCGGAAATAATTTAAAATTTCAAACATGGTATGGACTTTGATCTTTTTTCCCCACAAATATTCTAGTTCTTAGTCACCATGAATATTATTATACAACTATGTGTTATAACCACTATATTACCTACTGTTTATTCAACTCTCGTTATTCATTTGGACTATTACTAGGGTAACTAGTACCTTACTGTCTTGTTCAGGAAAATTATCCAAAAAAAATGGCAATTTTGTCCAAAAAAAATGGCAATTTTGTCCAAAACAAAGGTATATTTTGTGTACAAAACATACTGTGACATCTCACTGCACAAAAAGGCAAACAAATTCATTCAAAAATCATTCTTCGAAAGGGTCATCTCAATATGAATCATCAGCATCATCCTCAGAGGGAATTTACATTGGACTCTGATCTTTCTTCCGTAGGAACGCGCGGAATCTGATCCTTTTTCCCAGGTGCCTCGTCTTAAGCCTGGTTTCCACTGAGCGCGCATCGTTCGCGAACAGGGTTTGCAAACGTTTGTGATCGTGATGCGCGTGCAGTTGAAACACTCACCCGCGCCGAACATTGTTCCCAAACACTGTTCGTTCGTGCGCGGGGTTGATCCGACGGCTGTCGGTTTTTCCGCGAATCATCAAAGGGATTTGCATTCGTTGAGCGCCCAGTGGAAACATGCCCACGCGCATGTTCTTTCGTTCGCGACGAGTTTTGTTCTTCCTCGAAAGGGTTGGGGGTTCTTCCAGTTCTAGATGGTTCTAGAAGGGATGGGATATCGACGATAAAATATCGATGGTCGGAAGTATCAGATGTCGATACTTGATATTTATCGGGAATCAAACATCAATACTTCCTACTTCGATATTCCGATATTTATGGCAGAAGTCCTTCCTTCCTTCTTTTTTTCTATATTTTATTGTATTTTTATAACGTCATTAATCCTAAGTCATTTGATGTACACTATGAGGGACTAGTCCTATGTACAATACAATTTTTTTCAATTTCAATTTCGAAATCAATAAAAACCCAAGAAAATAGTAAGTAACATTTCAAATCGTTCAAAATGCTGGATACTAAGTTCGGAGAGAAGTACTATTGCAGCAGCACATATGGCTACCTTAGATAGTGCGGGTGCCATGGTTGGAATCGGACGAACGAATTTCTCTCCGAACTTAGTATCCAATAGTATCCAGCATTTTGAATGATTTGAAATGTTACTTACTATTTTCTTGGGTTTTTATTGATTTCGAAATTGAAACGAATTACTCGGATCACTCGCGAATGCTCGAGAACAACTGATAGTTTGGCCGTGCGCGGGTAGTGGAAACAGTACCCTTCTCTACGCGTTCGCGAACGTTTTGCGCGGCGTTTACCTGTTTGCGAACAACTGCAAACGTTCGCGAACGATGCGCGCTCAGTGGAAACCAGGCTTTAGTTTTCGCTTTGAAACAGGCGAATGCGACCTTTTGCCCCAGAAGTGCAACAGCCATTCTGTTCTACTCCTCCCACCCCACAAGATTGCGTGTCTATCTCAATTCGGCCCAAAAATGGACTTTGATCATTTTTCCCTACGACCCTTCATGTATGAAATGTTGATAAAGTTCCTTAAGTTGCCAGCACCTTAAAACACCCGTACTCATAATAATATTATGAGTCATATTATGAATCATATTATGAATCATAATATTATTATGAATCATATTATGAGGTCAGCAGTAAATTCAACCAGCTTTAAAAAAAAAAAAAAAGGAATTTTGAATCGGACAGATATTTTCGGAGTTATAGCGAACAGTTGCCAAAAACACGTGGATTTCACAACAGTCAGAGATGGGCGAATTCATTTTCATAAATATGAATACGAATAAAATTCATAAATCAAAAATATGAATACGAATAACCCGAAATTCAGTTTTTGTGTGAATTTTTCTAAAATTTACTGTATGGCCTGAAACGGATTTGTCGGAAATTCGAGTTTTAAAAATTTTGGACCGAGAACAATAGCTACATTTTCTTCAAAAATTCGCTAAAATGCGGAGCAAAGGCATTCTTCCCCAATTTATCCTTTGTCCCTTTCAGGCCTCCCAAACAAAAAGGTTGAGTTTTACAGTATTTACTACTCCCATCCCTCCTCACTTCCCACCTCCCCTCACTTCCCGCCGCCCCTCACTTCCCACCTCCCCTCACTTCCCACCGCCCCTCACTTCCAACCACTCCTCACTTCACACGTTCCCTCACATCCCACCACTCCTCACATCCCACCACTCCTCACTTCCCACCTCTACTCACCTTCCTCTCCAGTTTCCTCCACAGCTATACCAAGATCAAGTGGTAAAAACATCTTCTCATCTTTCAGTGAAAGAACTGGAGTTGGCGGGTATGTGTGTGTGTGGTGGAGGGCTGGGGGGGGGAAGGGGCGATGTGGGGAAACCCCGAAGGCAGACCCAGGAGGACATAAATCCAATCGCCTACCGGCAAGTGGGGTAGAAGAAATGATGTAGTGTTATTTCTGAGAGGAATTATGTGGTATTAGCCGGCAAAAAAGTCCTCATTTTCCCCAAAAAAATTATGACGTTTTCCAAGGGAAGACACCTGTACAAGTTTTGGAAATAATTATCAGAGGCGTCTCTAAATTGCTAATTTTTCCCCAAAAGTGCAAATTTAATGCTATGGTCATTTTTCTAGTCTCGTACTGGTCAAACTACTGTTCCTACAAAAAGGTCATGAGAGAATAAGTTGAAGAAACTAGACAGCAAAAAGTCGGCGCACCTCGTATTTGTGTAGAAATACACGTCCAACGTGAATTAGTTAATGTTTTTTGGGCGTGCCAAGTTGATTTAATATCCCATGAGTGAACAACAGGGCGCAGATAAAAAAATAAAATAAAAAATACCCTTTGAAAAAATAAATTTGAAAATTGTGAAAAATTAATTTGATTCCTCTTGTTACAAAAAATAGTGTAAGTTATCGAATTTTATTCATAATATGAATACGCCCATCTCTGATATAAGAGACTTTTTACACTAACTTCAGGAGAATTTTACCTATTTTAAAATGGTTCAGTGACTGCTGAGTTCAATTCAAAGCCTCCTCCTCGTCTGGGGGCGGAAACAATCAGACTACATTTATCCCCCTCATTTGAAGGACAGTTGATTGTGATTGAAGATGCGCGAGGGCAGACATCTCGCCTGAAATGGCGTTTATCTACTGCATTAGTTTCATGAAATCCCACCCAGAAATACGAACTATTTTCATTTGAAGTACGTCGATCATAGTCAAGAAAAAAAATTAGAAAAGGAACTATATTTTAAATAAACAATACAAAGGTAGAACACGAGGAAAAGTTTTTATCTCAGGTTTTCATTTCCAAGTTTTCATTTCCTGCAAAAGAAAGAATAATAATTAATATTAGTAATATTAATGAATAATTATTATTCAACTGAACTCAGAGAAAAGTTTTACAATAATCAGATCTAAGAAGATAACTGGGCTAAATGTTCTGAATAACGCATTGAATTCCCTTACAATTCATTGGATAACACAGGTTTACAACAAAAAAAGTGTATGCTAGCAGTAGGTATGCAACCCATTTGTTCTTGGGGTCGATGATTCCGAATCTGAGGTTGGTTGACCTCCATCGGGTGAGGTCATTTTGAAAGTCAAATTGGGGGGAAATGTAAAAATGTTTTCAATCATCAATGATTGAAAAAATGTGTACATAGGTTTTTGAGGTGGGTGATTTCAAATATGACTTTTGTTCATGCCTACAAGGTCACCATAACGTCAAATCGGAGGAAATATCGGAAAAAATGTGTACAGATTTATCTAAGATTCCCCCAAGGGAGTTGGTTGGTTGACCTATGTAAACATTTGTTCGGATTTTTTCAATAATTTCCCCCGATTTGGCCTTCAATTGACCTTGAACCTGACCAGATGGAGGTCAACCGACCTCAGAATTCAGCGACCCCAAAAACATGCGTTGCATAATGCTTGCAAACTTTTTTTTTTTTTTTTGGTTTATCATCTTCATATTGGTACAAATTATTCGTAATTAATTCATCATCTCTATGTATAAGCCTTTCATTCATTTCGTGAATTAGACAGGACAAATCTGCACAAAGAATATAAGTAATAAGCTGTTGTCAAGAATTTGCTGAGTTGTTTTTGTAAACCTTTGTACTTAATTGAACTCCTACTACGAAGATAATAAATTGGAATCTGGCAAGTACTAAATTGAACAGAATGGGAAACAGAAAGAATCAGCAATTGTTGTGCAAAAACCTCTTAGATAGTCCAAGTAATTGAACTTGATATGGATTCTCATTATTTTAGGGGTGCTCAGTCGATTGAAACCATTCCCGAGTCGCTAACTATAACTGCTAATTGGATAGCAACGTTTTGACATTTTATGTCTTTGCTATGGCACACAAACAAAAAAATCGTCACGAAAACTGTTGACGAAAAGTAACTTCCTCATTTTCCAACCCATGAAAATCGTTCACCACTCGTTGGAAAGCCCTCAATTTATCGAATATTTCCATGCCCTGCACACGACCGTGGATGTACGGAAAGCTGAGTTAAACAGAAGACAATGTAGAAGACAATGATACTACAACCGAAACAGTTGTAGTATCACAACATGTGTGTTTAATGTACCATGGTTTATTAGGGTGTATATTAGGGTAATGAGGGAGGAAATGGGGGGGTGATGGTGGTGGGGACTAAAGACATAAAATGTCCCAATATGTTGCAGACTCGTATGCAAGCGTTTATCTTAGATTTATGTATAAGGATTAGGAGTTTCCCCCCATATAACACCCCTTAGAGTGGTTTCACTTATTTTCCCCTTGACAAACTAATGTACTGTATGTACTATGACAGCGTCTTTTTGAAATTTTGCCTACTCACGGCGCTTTTCCTCTGGTGAAGGAACACATATTTACCCGAAAACGATAGTAGGAACGATAATAACTTTAGTTCTTGGGTATACTTTAGTTAGGCATCAGTTTAAACCTGTGTGGAACTAAAGTCAACCCACCAACCACTCATTTACGACGAGCATGGAGTTCTACAAAATTTGACGAAAGAACGATAATAAGATCAGATTATTTATTTCAGTTATGTACCTTCTTAGTTCAATTTTGACAATTATTTGATATAATATTTCTTAGAAATAGGGAATAAATTGAATAATCGATTACGCGCTATGAAAAATGTTCTCATTTGTCCTCCATCGCCACACCTCTCTTTTTTCAATAGTTATCATTTTGGGAGTAGATACCGGGATGCAGTAATAAGGGATGTGACCTGTAAATATGCGTTCCTACACCAGAGGAAAAGCACGTGAGTAGGTAGAATTTCAAAATGATGCTGTCATAGTACATACAGTACATTAGTTTATCAAGAAGAAAATAAGTGTGAAACGTTGCTATCCAATTAGCAGAAATTGCTATGCGCATTAGTAGGTACATAATTTATTAGCGCCTATGAGTAATAGACAACTTGGCATACAATATTGGACCCTGGACAGGAACTAGTGAGGACCATTGGAGCATGAGGAAGTATCACCATGAGGCTGTTTCCAAGATTGGGTTAAATCTGATCAAATTATCAAAACGACTGCCTAATGGTTATTTTCGTACTATTTACAGGTACCTATACTATAGGTATTCTTGTTTTGTGAAAAACGACTCCTTGAAAAACAGTTTCCACTGTTTCATCTTCCTGTTCCTTTAGTCTTTTCCAGAGTATAATATTCGATTTGCAGTCAAATGAAACGAAAAAAAAAAAAATTGCCAAACAGCGAACGTTTGAAAAAGCTAATTACATGTTATTTAAAAGTGATATTCTATAATAAAAATGGCGAAGCGTTCTCTACGACCTGTCAGTCAACGCGCTGAGAATCTTCTCCAGGACTATTCTCTTTTGAACTCCCGATTCCAGGAGCTCATGGTCGACTTTCATTGCTTGAAGAATTTTCCAATTCTCTTCACGTCTCGTATCCGCGATTAACTCCTCCATCCATTCGGGCATATCCAGATCGGGGTTGCGTCGAGAGAGGATTTCGGAGGTGCTCGGCATCAGAGTCCTGAGGGAAGAAAGAAGAGGTTGTTTTGGTCAATTTTTACATTAGGTCTACAAAAGTTCCAGAAGCAAGAAAAATCGATATTAACCATCAAGTGTACAAGTATATGAGTGCTGATAGTTGCTGATGGTCATCGTCATTGGTCTCCTCCAATAAGAAACCAAAAAAAGCCTTACGCCGTCCGTTGCACTTTGCCCAGTTAGCGTTGTGCTAAAATTACAACATTTGGTTTACGGGTTCGAAACAACCTCTCAATGATCCTTGAAACTTTTCATACCCCTAGCACACCAGTTAGAGTTACGTATCGCCTGAACTCATGGTATCTACGCCCCAGAAGGTCTCGTCAGACAGACGAAGTACCACTCGCTAAAGGAATCACTTGGATCATCTAAGAGGATTTTGCACAAAAAATGCTGTTTCCATCCACTGTGTGCCACGGTCGGCGTACGGCCGGTTTTTTTTTTAATTCGATTTTCTGAATCTTGGGTGCTGTTGAACAAGAATCTCAAATATAATGTACGCTAACCTACTCGGTACTGCAATCGTACTCTCTCATGTCATGAAGGTATATAAAATAATGAAAGGTAATAAAATAGAAAACGAATAGTACGCACCTTTTCTTCGGTCTGCCGCGTTTTCGTTTAACACCTGTCATAGGTGCTGCCACCTGAGGACTTGGCCCTCGACCTGTACTTGTCTCGCTCTTGGTTTCCGACGACTCGCCTCTTGTCGGCTGGGTCTGGGTACTCCTGGAAATCCAATTAATCAGTCTGTATTTAACCTCAAAAATGGGAAAATTAGCCATTTTTCGTGTACATAACCTCAAATATGTCAACATTCAGACGTGATAGGACAATTCTGAGCTTGTATTCAGATTCGACTACAAAGATAATAAATTGGAAATCTGGCTGTGGGAACCACCACCCTTGTTACCTTCCCGAGGGTTATATCGGGTGTTCTGTATTGGAATGATTATTGAAGAATAAACTGCGTACCGATTGTTTCGTATATCGAAGTGTTTGTTCATTACTTATTTGAGTTTCTTCCCGGATATTACAGTGGCGACGAGTCGTGAATTACGGATCCGCGTAGTGAATTGTGAAATCGGTTCAAGTTCTTTGGGCGACAGTTGTGACGGGCTGTTGAGCCGGGAGTAAGTGGAACAAAGGAATTCAACCACGTGAGTTTTTGATTTTCGTGAGTTTTCCCTTCGTTCTCGAGATGACGGATACCGATGATGGGGAAACAACTTCGCTGGTGGGGACCTTACGGGAATTCACACTAGCGAATGATTGGGGCATATCTAAACCTAGAATGGTGAATTTCTTCGTGGCCAATGGAATAAAAAATGAGGGCAGAAAACGGGCGCTGATGTTGAATTCATTCGATGAGGGAGCTTATAAATTGATATTAAACTTGTCAGTTCCCAATAAACCGGAAGACCTAAAATTTGATGAGCTAGTTGCTCTGTTGGATAAACATTTCCTTCCCAGCGAATCTATCTTTTCCCGGAGATACAAATTTTACACGGCCGTTCGGGACTCTCAAGAACCGATAAATAATTGGGTTGCTCGCCTACGCTCGCTCGCAGCCGATTGTCATTTTGGTAGTAATCTCGATAACCAATTAGTAGATCGATTCGTGATGGGAATGAATAAAGGAGCAACAAGGACCCGGTTGTTTGAAGAAGATGCAACGTCAGTGACATTGGATAAATTGATTGCTCTAGCTAATTCAAGGGAAGCGTCAGGTATGTTAGAAAAAGATAACGGCTTAGACGAAATGGAAATGAAAAAAGAACCAGTGTTTTATTTTTCGAAGAAGAAAGCAGTTGCTGATAACCACAATTTGACTCAGGCAAAGCGTTGTAGAGTTTGTGGAGGCAAATCAAACCACGACCCCGACAAGTGTAAATATAGGGAGTACAAATGCAATAACTGTGAATTGAAGGGTCATTTATGGAAGGTTTGTCCTAGTAAAAAAAAAAGTGGCCCGCCACCATGGAAAAGTCACTCTAAATCCGAAAAAGCGCATTTCGTGGGGGAAGAGAGTGATACGAGTAGTGAGACTGAAACGTTGTACAACGTCAAGTGTGGACGTACTAAAACGTCTGGTTACAGAGTCACCTTGCAAATTGATGCACAGAGCATAGAATTTGAAGTCGATACAGGATGTCATAGTACAATTGTACCTAAAACCTTGTTTTTTGGAAAGTTTCCGAAATTGAAGGTAAACCCTACCAAGAAAATATTTGTGACTTATCTGGGGGAAAAAACATTCCCTATCGGTTCGGCGACGGTAGATGTTGTCCATAACGGTAGACGGTTTCAGAGATTGACCTTCTATGTGGTGGATGCTGGCGGACCTCCCTTACTTGGCCGAGCTTGGTTTGAGTTGTTGGGTTTTAAGGTAATAGATACCAAAACAGCTGATGCTATACATTTCCAGACTGAGTGCACGTCGATGGCGAAGGAGTTGGCTAAGAGGTACCCTGAAGTTTTCACTGATGAGTTGGGAAAATTTAATAAAGCTCAGATCAAGTTGGATTTAATACCCAATGCTCGACCAAGGTTCGTGAAAGCAAGATCGATACCCTATGCGATGTGTGATAAAGTCAATCAGGAACTCAATCGACTTGTCACTCAAGGAATTTTGGAACCGGTGGAGTACAGTGAGTTTGGATCACCGATTGTCCCTGTCATGAAAAAAGATGGATCGGTGAGAATCTGCGGAGATTATAAGCTAACACTCAACCCATGCTTAAAAATAGAGCAACACCCACTACCAAGGATTGAGGATTTATACCAACAAGTAGGAGGAAATCGGTTGTGGACAAAATTAGATTTGAGCCAGGCCTACCAACAATGTGAGCTAGAAGAGGAATCCCGTAATTATGTCACGCTCACTACCATGAAAGGGCTGTTTCGCCCAACGAGAATGCCGTTTGGAATTTCACCAGCGCCAGGAAAGTTTCAGAAGATAATTGATTCTTTACTAGCAGGTATGGAGGGCGTGACAGCTTTTCTGGACGATGTAGTGGTGGGAGCGCAAACATATGAAGAATTGGAGCGGCGTACGACGGGTGTATTGGATCGGTTGAAGAATGCAGGTTTGACATTGTCAATTAAGAAATGTGAATTTGGGAAGAGATCTATCGAATATTTGGGTTTCAGGATCGATAAGGAAGGCTTGCATTCCACTGATGCTAAAGTTAGAGCAGTCTTAGACGCCCCTGGTCCAGGGAACGTCAAGGAACTTCAAGCATTTTTGGGTTTCGTCAATTATTTGTCCAGATTCCTTCCAGCGTTGTCATCTACCTTGCAGCCATTATACAATTTGCTGAAAAAAGATACAGAATGGAACTGGAATACCAAGTGTGAAGAGGCGTTTCAAAAAGTGAAACAAATTGTACAGTCAAACCGATCTTTAGCCCATTACAACCCCAAGCTACCCATACGTTTGACTGTGGATGGATCTGAAAAAGGGTTAGGAGCGGTCATCTCTCAGAAATATCCAGACGGAGAGGAAAAACCACTGGCTTTTGCTAGTCGGAGTCTTACAAGAGCGGAACAAGGCTATTCACAATTAGACAAGGAGGCAGCAGCTCTCATATTTGGTGTAAAAAAATTCCATCTATATTTGTTTGGGAGGAGATGGATTTTATCTAATGATAACCGTCCGCTCCTGTCGATTTTTGGCCCAAAACGTGGCATTCCATCATGTGCAGCCAACAGACTTCAGCGATGGGCGCTTTTCTTGTCAAATTACTCATACACAGTCGAATGGGTGAAATCAAGCAAAAATTCAGCAGACTGGTTGTCTCGGGCACCATTGCCTTTGGACTCCACAGAGGAGGAGGAGAATGAAGACTCAGAAGACCCAGTTATACACTATGTATTTGAAGGGGAACTTCCGTTGAGTTACCAGGATATGGTCAAGGAAACAAAAAAAGATCCAGTCCTTCAGAAAGTTGTAATGTACCTGAAATTTGGATGGCCTGTTGAAGTTGATGAAGAATTCAAGACTTACCAACGACGAGCAGAGGAGCTTCACCTGGAAAAAGAAGTGGTACTTTGGGGCTATAGAGTAGTAGTACCTGACACACTGCGCCCTAGAGTCCTTAAAGAGCTGCACGCCTCTCATATGGGAATATGTAAGGTAAAAGCGATAGCACGTTCATATGTTTGGTGGCCTGCCATTGACGTGGATATAGAGAATCAGGTGAAATCTTGCGAAGCATGCAACAAGAATAAAGATAACCCTCCTAATTCAGCACTTGTGCCATGGGAATGGCCCACGAGACCGTGGCAAAGGATCCATATTGACTATCTCGGGCCGATAGCTAATCGGTATTATCTGGTCATCATGGATAGCCACTCAAAATGGCTTGAAGCTTTTGAGTGCAAAACCATGACGTCACAAGGAACCATCACCTTGCTTCGACAGGTATTTGCGAGATTTGGGCTACCGCAAGTGCTGGTATCAGATAACTATTCCTCATTTGAATCGGAGGTGTTCCAGAAATTCCTCAGAAGGAACGGCATAGCGTTCAAAAGTGGGTCGCCTTATCATCCCCAAACTAATGGAGCTGCAGAAAACGCGGTGAGAACAATAAAGAGGCTCCTGAAAACTTCACTTCTAGACGTCGGGGTGGGCGATTTAGATTTAGCACTGCAACGTTTTCTCCTGGACTACCGGAATACACCCCATGCTACAACAAATGTATCACCAGCCCTAGCTCTAATGGGTCGGAGCTTAAGGAACCGGTTGGATCTGCTCCGCCCCCCGTTCACGGAAGATAGGGTCAGGCAGAAACAAGAACAACAGGTTGAGGCTCATGGAGGGAAAATTACCAATGGAAACCCATTTAGAGTGGACGAAGTGGTGTGGGTGAGGAACTATAGGGGGCATGAAGCAAATTGGTCAAGAGGGGTCGTGAAGAAAATTATGGGACCTAGGAGGCTGAAAGTTTGGGTTCCAGAATTGCAGCTCACGTGGATCAGACACGTGGATCAAGCAAGGAGAGCAGGAACCACAAAGGAAGAGGATGCAATACCACCCCAGCATTCCAGCATGGGAATACAAACCGCAGAGGCCACGACCCCACAAGATCAGCGCAGGGAGTCTTTGCCTTTTGCGGGATTTTCAACGCCTCAACCTCTGGTGATTCCTCCCCAGTGTCCGGGAAAACCTACGGTTGGCCAAGCAGGTAGTGCACATAAACAAAGCCCCACCAAATCAGCAGGATCTTTGGCTATGAGTTTGCAGGAGGAGGAGAGGACTACACCATGCTCAATACGGATTTGGAAAGCAGTTCGGATTCGGAAAGCAGTTCGTAGGTTAATTAATGAGATGTGATTAAGTGGACTCTCAAAACAAAGTTTAATTAATCAGTTATTCATTCTATAAGTTAATAATTATCATTAGGTAAATTTGCATTTTGGGGACAAATCCAAATTTTTAGGGGGGAATGATGTGGGAACCACCACCCTTGTTACCTTCCCGAGGGTTATATCGGGTGTTCTGTATTGGAATGATTATTGAAGAATAAACTGCGTACCGATTGTTTCGTATATCGAAGTGTTTGTTCATTACTTATTTGAGTTTCTTCCCGGATATTACACTGGCAAGTACTAAATTGAACAGAATGGGAAACAGAAACAGCAGTTTTTGGCAATAACCTCTTAGATGATCCAAGTGATTGAACTTGATGATATCAAGTTCCATATTATGGATTTTCATGTTTTTAGGGGTGCTGAGTCGATTGAAACCATTCCCGAGTCGCTAACTATAACTGCTAATCGGATAGCAACGTTTCTCACTCACTTTCTCCTTGACAAACTAATGTACTGACAGCATCTTTTTGAAATTCTTCCTACTCACGTGCTTTTCCTCTGGTGAAGGAACACATATTTACAGGTCACATCCCGTCAACCATTGACACATCAAACAACAATATTTGAGGGGAACTTTAAAAAATGTTTTTCTTTGGTCTATTCCAATGGTTCATTATTGAAGATAATAAACCAAAATCAACAAACAGAAATGGCTATGTGCATTAGTAGGTAGGTACATAATTTATTAGCGCCTATGAGTAATAGACAACTTGGCATACAATATTGGACCCTGGACAGGAACTAGTGAGGACCATCGGAGCATGAGGAAGTATCACCATGAGGCTGTTTCCAAGATTGGGTTGAATCTGATCAAATTATCAAAACGACTGCCTAATGATTATTTTCGTACTATTTACAGGTACCTATACTATATTCTTGTTTGGTGAAAACGACTCCTTGAAAAACAGTTTCCACTGTTTCATCTTCCTGTTCCTTTAGTCATTTCCAGACTATAATATTCGATTCGCAGTCAAATGAAACGAAAAAAAAAAAAAAATTGCCAAACGGCGAACGTTTGAAAAAGCTAATTACATGTTATTTAAAAGTGATATTCTATAATAAAAATGGCGATACTCTATAATAAAAAAAGCGACCTGTGAGTCAAACAGGCCCGACTCTCTCTGATGGCTCTTCTCTTTTCTTCTTCTGCGTCTAAGAGCTCCTGATGCATTTTCATAATCTGTTCAAGTTGACACTTCTCTTGACGTCGAAATGCCGAGACGATCCATTCTGGCGGATTTGGATCGTGGTTGGATCGAGAGAATAAGTTGCCAGAGCTGCTGGTTGAAGGGGTCGACATCGGCATCAGATGCCGCGACTGGACGCTCGAGGGTCGACTCTCTATTTCACGGACGATGTAACTCCTGAGGGAAGAAAGAAGAGGTTGTTTTGGTCAATTTTTACATTAGGTTTACAAAAATTCCAAAAGGGGTATGCGCAGGAAAAATTGATATTGACCTTCAAGTGCATACAGGGTGTTGCCACTTGGTTTGAAAGAAAAAATTGGGTAAATCTAGACTGAAAATGAAGTGGAATGCCGTCAACCGCACCTTTCTATATCAATCCGTTCCCAAGATATGATTTTTTAAAGGTTTTTTTTCTCAGAAACCACGTTTTTTCCCCATAAAAACCCTCGTTTCTCCACTTTGAAACAACTTTTTTCTACTTTAGACCACATTTTCGGATTCAGCGTTATTTCCTACATTTCCTTACGCCTAATGCAAGTTCGTAATCACAAACAAACTCCTATGGACCGCAATTGCAGTTCAAGCATTGACAATTCAAAAGAAATTCATCAATCAAAACATACAAGTATGAGTGTGGTGGTTTAGGTTGACCGTCAGTAAGAATGATGTTGAGGGATGTCGAGGGCCTCGAGGGCCTCGACATCCCTCAACATCATACATACAAGTATTTTCAAACGCTTTTTTTTCTTTTTTTTTAATTGAATAATTGGGGGTTCTATAGTTTACAGCAAATGCCAAAGGGGTGGTCTCGGCAAGCTGCAGGGGACAAATTCCTTACGAGCGCTAAACCTTCAGGAGCAAGTATTTTCTGATCATTACAAATGGCTGCAACATACTTTGAGGACGGTCAGCCTAGTACTTTTGGGGTGTTCTGTTCTTCAAATGTCCAAGCATTGCTACAGCGAATTCCTAACTATTGACTGTCCAGATCTAACACCTTTGATACTTCTTGGAGATCACAATCTCCAAAGTCACCAAATCTTCAGGTGATTATTATAGGGATCATTCGAGAATTAAACATTTGGGAGAATGGTACCTGTCAAGCGAGTGAACGGTTGTTGGTCGCATCGTTTGCCGTACCAGCTCCACGCTGCTAGTTGGGACTACGGGAGTCGGTTCACTGCGTTGCGGTACTGCTCGAGTCCTGTTGAACATAAATCTTAAATATAATGTACGCTAATGATGAGAAAATACAGGATCAAATCGTGTGTTGGCGGATCTATGGGGGGGGGGGGGGGGCTAAGGGAGCTACAGGTTCTTTCCCTTAGAGAAATTCCATGAGATTTTGCCCTGATATCATTGAAATTATTAATCTGAATCATATCACTACAACGGCAAACACGAACAAATTGAGAATCCGTTTGTTAATTTTCTGTTGGGTACTCGTATTTTTGTAGGTGCCTCATGTTTTTCCGCATTCAAACTTGAATTTCTCCATGAAATCGCTAAGGAATAGCAAAGTATGGTATACCATACTATTAGAAAGCTGAGTAAACTTTCTAGTTTTCATAAGATTTGCCAGCTTCCAGCACGTTTTTTGGAACTGCAGGTAACGTACAAGTATTTTCAAATATGTTCTCCGACCAAAACTTTACGAGTAGATTGTCTAACATCAGGCTCATCAAAGCTATTACACTTCACTATTCTCTCATCATGACAACCACCCGTATTCTAAGAAATAAATAAATGAATGTGGAACTGACAATAATTGAGGACATGACAATATTAGGTGCAGTCATCCTATGTGTACCAAACAATGTAGTAGTAGGTACTCAGATTTTGGTTTATTACGAGTTTATTACTGGTTTATTTTGGTTTATTACTCGTATCTACGATTTTCTGAATCTACGTATCTTGAAAGGTAAACCAATAAATTTTGAGGGGCCGTTAAAAAAATTTATTCTTAGGTCGATTCCAATGGTTTATTATCGAAGATACGGTACGAATCTACTTTTACCTAGTACTTATTGGGATGGAACCGAAGAAATGATGGTAAGGACTAGTAAGGACTTTTCACAGCCACTTCAGAGTCGGCACAGACTCTTATCACAGTGGGAAACGGCGAGTGCGCATGCGCGACGGCCAGTCGGCGTGACGAGTCGTCATGAGACACCTGAAAACGCCGGGATTTGCCGGTAACGACCCGTCTCGCCGACTGGCCGTCGCTCATGCGCAATAGCCGTTCCTCACTGTGATAAGAGTCGGTGGCGAGCGATGGAACAACGAAGGTCGCAAGCGAAGTTCGTGGTTCCACGAACCTCCAAAACCAACACAAAATAAAAACAAATGAACCAAAAACCCAATTACAAAATAGATAAAACCTACAGAAGTTTGATTGAACGAGAAGTGTTGAAGTATAGAAATGAGAAAAACTTCAACAAAAGGCAAATAAGCACTTTCGCGTATTTGGAAAAGAGAGGACGGCAAGGACTGAATGGACTTATTTCCCTTGAGAACAGATGCCTAACTGTACAAAAGTAAAAGTAAAATAAGAGAACAATTTCACCTAGTAATTGAAAGAACACCTGCGGGAATGAATAGAACGCACGAAACACAAGCCGAAACAAGAGAAACTTTGAACAAAATAACCTACCGACACTTCGGACAAACAAAGAGATTCCCAATTGTACAAAATAAAAAATAAATAAATTGCACAGAAGAAAATGGATAGGATAGTAAAGGGAAGTAGGAAAAATTCAACTCACTGGTTGCTGGGATCTGGAATAATCCTCATAGTTCGCATAGTTAGTCTTGAAAGGTATGTTCCAACCTGACCTAGTTCATGAACTGAGTTCACGAACCAGTTCAGGAGTAGTGGGGATGAGTTCAAGAACTGTTAGGTTCGTGAACTGAATAGCTGGAACGAACCGAACTATTCCGGCAGGTAGCGCTGAGGGCGGTTTTGATCAGAGTAACCTTCTTCTTCTATCGCTATCAGATATCAGAACTCAACAATTTCCGAATTGAAATTCCGAATTTCAGAATCCCATTTAAAGGTCTTGGTTAATTAATTGACTTGGTCTAGGACTAGAAACTGGAATGTATCTAGCATTGACCCTACTTCAAGTAGCTTCTTAAAAACAAGAATAAGTGTAAGCAGAGCTTGATTTGTCTGCTCCTTCTGTAAAAAAAAAGAGATTCTTGTACTGTGGACTACCGGGTGGCGGCGGGAATTGTTGAATATTTATTTTTAATATAGTTCTAAAAACTATATGCTTTCTGAACACCTTCAAAACTCTGCAAATTCTTGACACAACGGTTCATTATCTTCTTTGTACAGATCACCCTTCTGTTTAGATCATTAGGTCTAGATCCTAAATGTTAGATTAATTATTATTATGAATTATCACTAATAATTAGTGATAATTCATAATAATAATTAAAAATAATGATTATTAATAATTTTATCAAGTAGGTACCTAGTGAAAATGATTATAATAATTATAATCATTTTTACTAGGTACCTACTTGATAAAATTATTAATAATCATTATTTTTAATTATTATTATGAATTATCACTAATTATTAGTGATAATTCATAATAATAATTAATCTAACAATAAATGATTTATTGTTATGTATTAATCATTTGTATTTAGTATTAATAATTATCATTAGGTATTAATTATGATTAATTAATACGATATAATTCTGAGGTTTTTAATACTACGTCGGTAATAATTTTTCTATAAAAGAAGTACCTACCAACAAACATTCGAAATTACCTTCATTTCCGTAGCACGAAACGTATTTCAGAACAAAAAACTCGACATCACTTTCAACCATTTGATTCGTGTTGACAGGCTCAAACTTTGAGCCGTCATTGTGAACGAACGGCTGGTCGTACAAAACTGCGGATGGTCTTCAAAAATTCTTAGGAATAAACTCTATCTAAATAAGAAATAAAAAACATACCGTTCTATATGAATTTTTCGAGATAAGTATGGAATTTTCAAAATTTCAAAATTCGTTTTGAACCCCTTCCCCTTGACCTAGGGTTATGAAAAGTTTCGAGGATCATTGTGGGGCTGGTCCAAACCCAGAAACAAAATTTCATAATTTTAACTCAACGCTAACTGGGCAAAGTGCCGCGGACGGCGTACGGCGGACGGACGGATTTTTCTTTATTCGATTTTCTGAATCTACGTATCTTGAAACGTAAACCAACAAATTTTGAGGGGGGGTTAAAATTTTTTTTTCTTTGGAGATTCCAATGGTTCATTATCGAAGATAATAAACCAAAATTAATCAGTGGACAAATTGAAGCAATTTTCAATTAAATTGAAACTGCAACATTGTTCTTATTATATCGTTTGCCTATAATTAATTTTAACGTAGGCCAAGTTGACTTCCATTCAAACAATGCACTTTATTTCAATCTAATTTATTTAAGTAGGTACCTAATTCAAAAATTATTTGGTTTGAAAATACACGCATGTTCACCAACAATCTTTCATTTCGTGGGTTATAATTTTATCTTTACAGTTTTCTGAGAAATTATTTATTTTAAAGGTACTGTACTTAGACGTATTTTATCTTACGAGATATGATTTTATGATAAAATGATTTAAATGATAAATGATTTTATCTTGACGAGATATGAACACTTACGTACCAGAATACGCTAAAAACGAGAACCACAAATAAAAGACACAAAACAAACTGGACCCTTCTTCTCTCACAGAAAACCGTACTATACTACCAAGGAGTCTATAATATAGAAGACGTAGTATCAAGGAGTCTATAATATTATTATAGACTCCTTGATACTACGTCTTCTCCCGTGAAACTCAGGAAGTCAAATGATTTTGTGGGAGGTTATAACGTGAGATCACTGTTACCTTTCCAGTTCGAGTTCTCAACCCTCATCTCAATTCAGTGCAAGAAGTTCCCGAACTGAGCTGAACTGAGTTCATGAACTGGCCGCGGTGGAACGCGTTGTCTGCACTGAGTTCACGAACTGAAACAGGCTGGAACGCAGTTCATCATGCGCATGGCTTCTGCGCAGAACTAGTTCCTGAACCAGTTCAAGAACTGGTCAGGTTGGAACATACCTGAAGTCAACTGAACAAAAGAATGACGGGTCGCTCTGACGTAGATATCCAATGGATACTATCCATACTATTATCGTATCCATATCGTATCGATCATCGCCGACATTAAATGATCCGTTTTGAGAAAATTCGCTCTCATAGCCATGCCGCATTTAAAAACAATTAAATTAAAATTCCTTCTTTTATTTGAGTCAATAGATTATAATTGGTACACCCGAAAAGTATCTCAGAACGCGGAACTCGATGGGACGGATTTTTTTTTTTCTAATTCGATTTTCTGAATCTACGTATCGATTGTGCGGGTGCAACACTGCCCGAGTCAAAATTTTGAAGTTTCCTGCCCTCTTGATTCACAAGGATGCGGACTGCGGCATACGTAAAACGAGGGAGGGGGTAATATCAGTGTTGAGTCAGTCGATTTTCTGCGAATTTCTCGCATTCGAACTTCAAATCTGACCACACCATTGGATCGAGCAAGCAATTTTCTTTAAGATCATATGATATAATCATATCATATTATCGTATCATATTATGATCTTAAAGAAAATTGCTTGCTCGATCCAATGGTGTGGTCCGATTTGAAATTCGAATGCGAGAAATTCGCGGAAAATCGACGCAACACTGCTCAATCTAAAATTGCAGGTCAACTGTTACAGTGCTCAAGTGCAGGTGAAAGTGTTGTTTCTGCTAAGGTATGGCGTCTAGGTCGAAGGGGCTCTTCAAAACTGTTCAGTTATTTTAATTATGTTAATCCTTCGTTTAAACGATCGTTAATTAAAGTTCACTGTTTCATTAATCCATTTTCGAGATTCCCAATTGTACAAAATAAAAAATAAATAAATTGCACAGAAGAAAATGGATAGGATAGTAAAGGGAAGTAGGAAAAATTCAACTCACTGGTTGCTGGGATCTGGAATAATCCTCATAGTTCGCATAGTTTTGAAGTCTTGAACTGAACAAAAGAATGACGGGTCGCTCTGACGTAGATATCCAATGGATACTATCCATACTATTATCGTATCCATATCGTATCGATCATCGCCGACATTAAATGATCCGTTTTGAGAAAATTCGCTCTCATAGCCATGCCGCATTTAAAAACAATTAAATTAAAATTCCTTCTTTTATTTGAGTCAATAGATTATAATTGGTACACCCGAAAAGTATCTCAGAACGCGGAACTCGATGGGACGGATTTTTTTTTTCTAATTCGATTTTCTGAATCTACGTATCGATTGTGCGGGTGCAACACTGCCCGAGTCAAAATTTTGAAGTTTCCTGCCCTCTTGATGCGGACTGCGGCATACGTAAAACGAGGGGAGGGGGTAATATCAGTGTTGAGTCAGTCGATTTTCTGCGAATTTCTCGCATTCGAACTTCAAATCTGACCACACCATTGGATCGAGCAAGCAATTTTCTTTAAGATCATATGATATGATCATATCATATTATCGTATCATACTATGATCTTAAAGAAAATTGCTTGCTCGATCCAATGGTGTGGTCCGATTTGAAATTCGAATGCGAGAAATTCGCGGAAAATCGACGCAACACTGCTCAATCTAAAATTGCAGGTCAACAGTGCTCAAGTGCAGGTGAAAGTGTTGTTTCTGCTTAGGTATGGCGTCTAGGTCGAAGGGGCTCTTCAAAACTGTTCAGTTATTTTAATTATGTTTATCCTTCGTTTAAACGATCGTTAATTAAAGTTCACTGTTTCATTAATCCATTTTGCAATCGATTCAGAGCAGTTTCAATACATTTGTCAGTAAAATAAACGTTTGAAACTGGGAATGGACTTGGGTACCTTGGGTGTTGATTCTACATTTTTTGTAAGTTTGGTTGACTTGGGATTTTTCAAAGCTTCATGGTGTTATCAGTGTTCGGCTTCATTTTTGGGATAACAGGATCATCATTTTTTCGTTCTTAAAACTTAAATTTAGTTTCGACTGGCCGCTGTTGGTAGGTACCTACAGAATTGAACTAAACCCACCATGAGCAGTCCTGTGAACGAGCTTCCCGAGTTCCTTTCCCAGGAAGTCCGTACAATTATTGCCATCAGTATTATTCTGATTGTTCAGAAATTTTTCAGAAATTATTGACATCAAAATTTTTCAGAGACTTAGCGAAACCGGAACAAAACTAGGTACACGTCAATTCGAAAAAGTAGAGCAGCCGGCGACCCTACCATGACGGACTTAAGAGCGCTTAAAATACGAGCCAGACGGTTCGATCAAATTCAAACTGAATTTCACTGACGACTGGCAAGAGATACCGGTTACCCACCGGAATCGAAAGAAGGTCAAACTCGTTCCAGAGTTTCCTCGGCTTTACACCACATACCCAACGATAAATTTAACGATCTCCATGATTTAACTTAGTTCTTGCCCGCGGATTGTAGGCCTTCTATGGTGCAATCCCTCATGAAGAAGAAAGTAGACGAGCGAAGAAAAGGGCTGCCCAAAAACCATCTAGTAGTAAGAACACGAAAACGGCAAAAAATTGAAGTCTCATTGAAATGAGCCTACTGAAAGAAAAGTTGATGGCTATGAAAACGCTGTGATGACAAATGAACGACTGTGACTAGTCTTATTTCTCCGAAACGGGCTGTGATTGTACGATAGAACTGTAGTTATCTTTTTTTTTTTTTTTCAACTCAATTTGAGACTGATGTAGTTAGGATCTCGAGTACTGATTTTTCTTGTTCCTTGTGTTGGTAAAAATTAAAAGAACTTTTGGCAGAAAGTAAGTATTGTTAGTTATTACGGTACCCACGAATACACCCCATCAGTGTTAGCGAACTTTCGAAGAAAATTAAGCTACTAATTATTTTCGTTCGGATTTTTGAAAAGTATTTGGCCATCAAAATTTCCACTCCAAAATTATGAATCCATCACCCAAAATCCCAAATAAGAATGATTTTTGAGAAAAGAAACGAGGAAAAAAGTGATCTCAACTCACAGAGCGAAAATTGCGCGGAAGCAAACCTATCTTCTATTCATAAGACTAGGTACTACTTCAAAAACTACTTTGCAACTCACTTTTGATACAGAATAAAAATTAGGTAGGTAGGTATTACACACAGAAATAGTTAGTATCAACATAGCTCAAGTCAGCAAAAGCTGCCATCAACACTGCCCAAGTCGGCTAACTTTTAAATAAAGATTACTGCAGTGGAAAACCTGCTCATGGTTTTGAAAGAAATCTTATTATACTCGTAGGAAGCCAATTACGTTCGAAGAAACCTTATTAAACAGGTCTTTTTTTTTCTCCTGGAAACTTTTCCTGGACAAAAATGACTTGGGCAATGTTGCACCTGCACAGTCGGTATAAGGTTCGTTCCAGGTCCAACAGCGCTGTCCAACCACTGTCGACAGCAGTCTTCTACGAATTAGATCACTCGCGACGAGGTTGTGGAAACCCATTCCAATAAAAAACGGAGGTATAGAGTGAGAGAGTCTATTTCCACGGAGGTATAGAGGGGTGGGGGTGGGGGTACCAAGCTATTGCAGGAATAAGCCTATTAACGGTGAAATATGTTGAGGGATCACCTCATTTAGACATTTACCAGACCTATCACTCAAGAGTTACCTACCACCCCCTCACAATGTTACCCTCACCATTGTTTAAGCTCCCTTTCACTTTGTCTGCCTTAATTGGCATTTGTTGATCCGCCCCTTCCCTTCTCTGAGCTAATAGGATTTAAGTTCTCCCTTCACTGTAACCTGCTTCAATCCGATTGGATGATACCTTTCACTTCTGCTACTATATAAGCTGTATTTCATGATGTACCTTCAGTTCATGTTTGTTACTGATGATGACCTAATCGTCGAAATGGATTTAACAATTGTACTCATTATTTTCGTGGAAATAGACTCTCTCACTCTATGCCTCCGTTTTTTTATTGCAGTCTTCTACCTTCTTGATCGTTGTCGACTGTCTGTTAGACAGCTTGCAGGTCGACCTGGAACGCTCGACTGACGGCGCGGTTGTTAGCGTTACGTTAGTGTATTTCGCGTCCATTCATCCGAATAAATCCGAAACTGAGTTTTTTTTTCAGTGATCCCTTAGTTTCGTTCAGCAGTGCACTGCAACGGTTGGGAACAATACATATTTATATACTCGTATATGTATTGATAATTATGATGACGGAATGGCTAAAGAGCTGGAATGGCTAACATGTTTCTGGTAATGTGAATGAAATCTCAGAAAACTCAGCAGCATCGTCAACTGCTCGTAAATGTATTTGAGGGGATAGGTAACCGTGAAATCGGAAATAACTGCATAGGCTTGAAGGTCAACAATAGGGTGGTTCAAATTTAGATCATGTTCTCCGATCTATTTGCTCTTCCAGGGTTGGGGTCATTATCTAATCAGAAGAGTCTGATGTTACGCAAATTATACCCCCACGAGTATATCCCCATATTTGAGTATAAACTGCTTCCTTCTAGGGTATTCAACAAAACATGTCCAGGAAATCACGATTTTTGTAGTCATACTCACGATGGTGAGTATTTTTTTGTACTCTTCCATGGTGCCTCATACCAATATCGAGCGTATACATTGTACACCATTGTACTCACCAACGACGAAGTGCAGACACAGTATTTGCTTTAGACTGTCAAAGAGTATCGCAAAAAGTACCCTGATACTAAAACATCAACACTTTTCAGGTCATTTAAAACCCATTGTATTGGCCAAAAGAAAAGCCATAACATTTCTTTCAGTCTACATTTTAAACCACCGTACTTAGTTGAACTGATATGATGTCAATTGGAGATGTCTTTTTCATTCACAAGTAAGATTCAATCAACACAAAGAAAAACTAGAAAATTAAAAAAAAAAAAAAAAAAAAGCACAGCTATGTTAGTTTTGAGCTTGGAAAGTTGCGGTTCCTATTCTGTGCTTTCTTCTATATCTTGGACGGTAAAGCGTCCGAAGTGGGGAAAAAACAAATCATAAAAAATCGTGATTTCCTGGACACGTTCGTTAATAGGAACGAAGTCAGCTTGGTAGGGTGCTGAGGCATTCAGGGCAAAAGGGGAACGATGAGGCGGACACGTTGGCCAGAAAAGGGTCGGAGACCGCCATCATCGGACCTGAGCCCTACTGTGGAATATCCAAAAGCCTAAGAAAAACCACCACAAAAGAGTGGTTGCGGTTAGAAACTCAATCCTCGTGGAATAGATCCATAGGCCAGAGGCATGCAAAGAAATTCAAAGGTGTACCCCCGCATGCAATGCAAATACGGCAGACCTACTCAATCTCAGCCGCACCAGGCTGAGGATAACGGTAGGCCTACTGACCGGCCGAAGACAGTGAGTGCCGATTCTACCTCGAGGAGGACGCGACGGCAGAACAGGAGGAGGGCACAATAGATCTAATTAGGTCGGGGTGCTGTACTTATTATAATAGCAAGCCTCCCAACGTCTTATCTCTACTTGTTCCCAAATAAGTTTCAAACACGCTACGTGGATTAATAAGCGAATGTTTGAAGTATAACTATTGTATCAACTCTTTGAATTTACTACATTAACCATCACATCCAACAGTTTATAACCACGATAAGATCCACATTTTACAATTAATTGGCCTCTAAACGGATTCTACGGCAATAATTTGTTTTGAAAAAATTTCAAACGTACTTGTTTCAATTTGTCAAGTCAATATGTAATTTTCTTTATATACTAAAAATTGTTTGGCAAACAGCAGGCGGTCTCAGTTTGGCAAAATCCTTGTGAAATGACAGACGTTCTGATTGCACTGACTCTGAGGAAACCATTTTAGTTATGTATGTCTTGGAACATGTTCGGAGAACCCTACATTCAGGTCGGAGTTGTGAGAAAAAGACCACCGATCTTGATCCTTGGAAAACTAGCGGCGCAGCCAAAGGATTAGTTCTAGCTTGTTGACTCAGTTGAATCTCACTTAAATGGGAGCAAGATGTTATCGGTTATTCAGTACAAACCACCTGTAACGTGGATCTTAACAGAAATGACTAATTTAAACCGATTGAGCGATAGTAACGCCTGTTCTCCTCTTCGCTTCCAAATGATTCTGCCCCACTTTCCTTCAGTTCCAAGCCAAGCATAATACCGCGTGAAATGGCTTCAATAAATCGACTCATCAAACACCATACTTTTGGCATTTTGACCATATGTGATGACAGTAAGGGATTGGAAATCTGATAGTCCTGCAGTGGTTTTTGAATAAGTAAACCACAGTTTTTTACAGATCCCACACATCAACGTGACATAAATACGACCCACTATGTTAAATTAGAATGAAGGGCCTAACTCATTTTTCTATACAAGGGTTCAATTTCAACCAAAGTTATCGTTACACCACTCAAGATGGCATACTAGGATTTCATACACATACTGACTGTAAATCGTACCTTTCTAGCCCAAGCTTGTTGACCCGAGGCGAGCTCCATGGGGGTCAAAACCTTTGCTCCTGTGCTTCCGGTGAACAGGCCAGTCGTGTGAGGCATCTGAGCCTCCCAGCTGCTACTCTGTAACAACACCACTCATATGAGAATTTTGTCGACGTTTTTGTGACACCAAAAGTTATGTTCAACCCCTGGAGGGATACAAACCCAGATTACTCGTTTTAAAGACTATTTCAAGGTTTTAGAACGATTTTCAGCTTCCCCCGGGTCACTTCCAGGTACCCCTCCCATTACCCCCCCCCCCTTACATTACTGGACTATCTGTAGCGTCATGTGGTTCGTCTCAGTGGCTAAACGCCATTCTACACCCACGAAAACTCAAATTATCTTGAAACTTTCATACGGACGTGGATCTGGGAAATAATTTCACAAAACGTTAGACATGCCCCAGGTCATAGTGGAAAGAATGATAAGAAAATCTCAAACTCAAATTGGATTGATACAAACCTGTTTTACGGTGGTGTTGACCACTTGATACAGGAAACTGCACCCTTAGAATCTCCGTAGCCTTTTCTTGGTGAGTTTTGGGCAGGAGGGGAACACAGTTCTAGAAAACGAAAAATTACGAATCAATTTCCATGATCTCAATTAATTCGTCAATTCTATCACAGTTTCAAACTCACTCTGATATTCATAATGATCTGGCTTGGCCTCTCCTTCAACTTGAAAGGATGATGAAACGGTTTTTCACTTTCGTCGGATGAGCTGTCCGAACTCACCGACTCCATACCAGTTGCTTCTTTCCTCGACAAATGTTTACAAAAATCTAGGACAAATAAAATTGGTAAAAAATCAATCTTGCAACAAAAAATCTATAGCCAACCCCTCGACCAAAATATACAGCTTATTTAGTACTTGAGCTATTCACTGTACTAACCAGTTAATTCGTCGACAGTTTTTCCAGCAGCAGTGATGTGCTGAACGACTTTGTTCATGTCACCAGAGACCTGACCTTGTCTCAACATGGACAAAGCGTTTTTCCGAGCGATTTCCAACAGTTTCCCTTTGTCGATGTAATACTCGTCTTTTTCTTGTCTGAAATGGTAAGAGAACATCTTGAGTTTTAGTTTGAATAAATACTTGATGAAGACACGTGTCGGCCCCACTTCATCTCCCTGCTTGATATAAGGTGACACTCAAATTCGCCCAATGACAAGTGAGGACACCTCACTAATTTTAAAAAGCCCATCGCTCTCCTCGCTGTGTGACTCTGAAGTGGCTGCCCTCAGTGCGGTTACCGGCTGGTTTACGAGCAGGCTTTTGGTTAATGCCGACAAAACCAGAGTCATGAAGTTTGGAATGAGGGATTTGTCTACTCTCGACCAAAATCCACAAGAAATCAAATTTCTTGGTGTCGTTCTTGACCCAAAGCTCGGCTGGGGGCTTCACTGTGCGTATCTCCGGAGGTGTCTCAATAGCTACACTTTCGTTTTGAGGCGCCTGTCCGAGAAGTTATCAAGGCCGGAAGTTCTGGGAGCCTGAATTTCACCTTGTCAGTACCAAAGCAACAACTGCCGAGTTTTTATTTTACTCAAGTACCTCTCGGTACCAAGTAGTGCCCGTTTCTATTTGACTTGTTCCGGCTCACTACCTTACTAAACCCTAAGACATATCCAGGCCAAAAGAAGAAGACCTCCGTTATGGGAGACTTTCAAGATCATGGATATGTATTTTATTTTCTTGCTGAAAAACAAACTCTCTCTCTCTTCTTTTCCCTTTATTTATCCCAATGTTGAATGTTCTCATTATTCTTCAATATAAAAAATTCTACCATCAATATTTATCACTCTTGTAGGCTAAGGTTAGAACAACATCCAAGATCACACATAATTTATAGTTTTTTGCAAACTGGGGACCCCAGGGAAGTGTCTTAGGCCTACATCCTCTCTACCTCTACCACTACCTAATCTACGTCAGCGATATCCCTTCGTCCCCAAACACCACAATAGCTATACACCGGGTAATAGAACATAGCCCAGTATTTACCTTGCTGTCCACTTGTAGTCAATGTAATGGAACTGCTTACATTGAGCAGTTTCATTGTACCTAAATCGTATAAACTAATAAGATGACAGGGTATATCCAAATAAAGTGCAAATTATAATGTAAATTATGAAGACCATACCTGATCACTGACGGAACTTATCTCCAACAGATGTGGTGAAGATCTAGTCAGGACGGAAAACAGCACAGAGTAACTCAAAATATAGATTTTCACTGTTGAAGATGGTGCTTAGTTCTAACACCGCTTTTGAATTACGAATTGTGTTCATATTAATAAATCAATAATACCATATTATGAAAAGTCGCTATTTATTTCTGACTCTCTTGAAGAGAGTCTCTTCCTGTCCCAGAGGTAGCCACTACTACCTCGTTGTTTTTGTTAGAGTTGTTGTTGTTTTAGCTTCTTTCTTTCAGCCGTAGCCAAAAGATGTTTTGTGGATGATGGTGAGTTTCTATGATGATTTCAGTCCCGCGCCGGGTTGGTAGTTTTCATCAAGCTATCAATCAATGGTTTGCATCGGATTCCCAGTGCAGTAATATACCTAATAAGTCCATTCCCACCACAGAAAACCCTACTATTCCCACCATTTTTCCCTTGTGGGTGGACGTAGGTTTTCTCTAAAATGCAACCCATTCTAGCCTACTAGAATAGTTGTACTATTGATTTCATTTTATTATTATCTTTCAGGGATTACGTCATTAATTTGGCAATGTGAAATCAACAACACTTGAAGACTACAGGGGAAAATGAGGGGGAAAGGACTAAACATCTGTCAAAACTAAGGGTGGGCATAACGGTTAGGTACATGGAAGAAGGTACCTTCTTCCGTGGGTTAGGTATTTCGAGAAACGTAAAATAACGTTCGTTACATAACCGTCGAAAAAACTAGTTACTTACAAAAAAAACTAGTTTCTTTCCTTCTCCACGAAAAACGGGTGTTCTAATATGTTGTTAGAAATGTAGTTACAAAGAAAACGAATAACTGTATTTTTCAACTGATAGGGAACACGAAAACTTTGTCGACACATTTGAAGATAGTTTGTTTTAAATTAGCAAGGAGATGGGTTTTAATGAACGGAACTTGCAAAAAACAAGGCTTCAAAATAGTAGGTATTTAACAAAAGCAGAGGATAACATCTTTGGTTAAATTTTTCTGTTTACGGTTCTTTGCATGTCATCAAGTTTTAGATAACAATCATCAAATAGGTAGAAGTAGAAAGTAATAAAAACCGATCAAACATGAAAAAACAGGTAATTTATCACATTTTTCTGAGAACACGCGAACGAAGGACATTTTTTTTTAGTGGAACCTGTGTGACTGTTTACGTAGGTACCTATATATTTATTGTTAGATGACTCATTTCATTTCAACTTTGCAGACAGGCGGGTTACAACTGAGCATTACGGGGGGTTACAACTGAGCATTACGGGGGGTTACGGTACGGGGGGTTACAACTGAGCATTACGGGGGGGGGGGGGGGGGGGGGGTTACAACTGAGCATTACGGGGGGGGGGTTACAACTGAGCATTACGGGGGGTTACAGTACGGGGGGGTTACAGTACGGGGGGGTTACAGTACGGGGGGTTACAACTGAGCATAATGAGGAAGGAACGTCGGTACTCTAGTCTCAACTTATTGAATGAGTTTAAAGTTTTCACCCCGAGACAGTTATTTTTGAAATCCCTTCTAGTATACCACAGAAACCCTACCATAGTTCAACAAAGCCAACATCATGATTATCAGACCAGATTTGTATTGATGGGAAATGTTGTTGCGCCGAGGCCTGCTCTTGTGCTCACAACAAGAAGTCCAAACTATATAATTTATATGGTCCTTAGAGTTGTGGATTCTCCCCTAAAATCCCCACTATTATGTACGCGTGTGGCATATAAAAAGAAAATATATGAATGGTTAGTGAGGCTGGGTAGGGAGGGGGCGGAGAATATAGTTAGGAGCATTTATGTTTAGGATGGTAAAATTTCAGATGGTAATTTGTGTCGACGCAATGTTATTGTTGACGTATGTTTATTTCGATTGACGTATGTAATGTTAAGTTTCAAATTAGTTGATGTAAGTAAAGTATGATTTATGTATAGATGCAGTTGATCTATGTAAAGTCAAGTTCGAAATTGTTTGGCGCTACTCTTGTAGGGCGATACATGCTCTTAGCCTTCTGCCCTGCAATTAAGTTGTAACAATTATACATGTAAAACAATTGTGTGTGGTTTATGCAACTGTAAATAAATAAATAAATAAATAAAATTACGGGGGGTTACAACTGAGCATTACGGGGGGGGGGGGTTACAACTGAGCATTACGGGGGGGGGGGGGGGTTACAACTGAGCATTATGGGGGGTTACAACTGAGCATTACGACCAGAGTTCGATATTCGAAAATCGAATAATCGTTTCGATCCAACAACCCTAAGCTGTTGGGCCACTACTTTCAAGGCCAAAGTAGAAGATTCTCACCTGTTTTGTGAAAGATGTTACAGATAAATTAAACCCTGTATTGATTGGGGAAGACAACGATGAGGACATCTAATGATTTTCACGTACAACCGATTCGTTGCTACGGAACTTTAACTTCGCCAGTTACCATCGTACAAAAATCGTTCACCACTCGTTGGATAGCTCTTTATTTACCTAAACATATTACGTTAACCACTGCGGAGTGCGTGGCCGACAAGCTGCGGTATGAACGTGATTGTTTAAATACCTGTGTGTAAGGTTCGTGGTGTTCGTGGTGTGGGTGTGGGAGGGGGCGCAAAGAATAAAATGTCCCTCGTGGTTGCGTACTTGTACGAAAGCTGTACCCACCGTTTTCATTTACAGCAACACTGTGGTTCACAGTGGTTTTCGTTTGTTTTTTGTCGTCTGGTGGATATTTTTCGTGAACCACCAGCAGTAAATAAGACGTGGAAACAAGAGAATTCGGTCAGAATAACAGAATAAAAACAACTAGACATTTACACTTCAACATACCGTCACACAATCCGATCCCTTTCTGAAGATGTGAAATCACCAGCCAATGTTCACGTTCGATGTACAAAAAGAAGGTTTTCACTTGGCTGATTTTGGTTTATTATCTTCATATTGGTACAAATTATTCGTAATTAATTCATCATCTCTATGTATAAGCCTTTCATTCATTTCGTGAATTAGACAGGACGAATCAGCACAAAGAAGATAATAAGCCGTTGTGTCAAGAATTTGCAGAGTTTTTTATTTGTAAACCTGTGTAATTGAAGTGAATGTTAACCGTCATTATCAGATCAAAGGCACCTCCTACTACAAAGATAATAAATTGGAAATCTGGAAAGTACTAAATTGAGTGCAATCAAAAATGAAAACGGGTGTTGAGGGTATTTTTGGGAGACTAAAAAACATGGATACTCGTTGTTTTAGACTCGAAATAAACGGGAGTTGCTTAGGAAGTTCCAATAGAAAAGGACACACCAACACTTCTCCAACTATGTATTTTACGTAAATTTACACAAACTCAAAACATGTAATCTTCGTCTCTTCTATCACTTTCTTTATCAGTCCACCAAAACCTAATCATTCCCGCGCTTCCTTTTCTTCCACTTCAACGTTGACGACATCAACAACCCTAAGTACTGTATATCCTTATCCCTCTGACACATCCTCCCCCCTAATTTCCAAAGGGAAATTACAATACATCTCAGAAATGAAAACAATAGTTCCCCATGAATCAGTTCAAACAACAAATGAACTAACAGACATTGCAGAATACACAGAGCGAAAGGATTAAAACTGCTCTTATCAAATTGTTATAAGTTCAATTTTTTTAGGGGGCACTACAATTCTCCCAGCACGTGTAGTCGTTGTCACAACATGGTGCTTGTCCAAAAGGTCCTCCTCAGTGAGATCATCTTCCTGGTCACCAGACGCGTCGACCCTCTTCTCTTCTTGGAGAACCGTATCTTCATCTAATGCCTCAACATGGACCTCCAAAGGATAAACCCTCTGGATAGGTCGCGTGATCACGCCAGTCGATGTTCTTAGCTCAAGAACTCGAACCTTTCCGTCTCTTCCAGGAATCAATCGCACCACAACTGCAAGGGGCCAGTCCAACCTCTTTGTGTTCTCAGCACCCACCAGGACGACTTCTCCAAGAGAGGGCTCTCGTGTGTTCTTCCTTTTGGTCCAGGACAATTGACCCAAATACTCCAATCGAAAACGTCGTCTCAACTGCTCACATATCTTCTTTCGATAGCGCAACCTTCTCACAAGATGGTCCTCCTCAAACTGATCACAGTCGGGTACTTCAATGGTCTGCAGTTCTTGAGGGTACATTGCTGGTGTCAATGGCACTGGATCACTGTTTGTTTCAGACACATAGGTCATCATGGTAAATGTGGTAGCAAGATTAGAACTATACTGCTGAGTTGACTCACTATACCCTGCACAAGGTCCAACCAGAGTCCATCCAAATGAGTTCTCCACTGCTGCTGCCCCACATTGCAGAACCACACATTTCCCAGTCCAGACTTTGCCAACAATATCTGCTCCTATCAAAACATCAATTGGCCCAGCTTCATCTTCAATGAGGCGTATACCACGTTCCTTCAATTCACGTCCAACTGCTGTAGATGGGTTTACTGTTGGAATAAACGCTGCTATGTTCCCTTGGTCCAAGGCTGTAAAGTTGCACGCATATTTACCGTCCATACTGAGGAGACGCACTTTGTAAGTTCGGTGTTTAACAATACCCGTATTACACCCTCCAAACAATGAATGAACAAGGCTGACCTCGTCCAGAGAATCATATCCCATTTCCTTACACAGAGCCGTACGAAGATAGGACCTTTGTGACCCACAGTCAATCAATACTCTGATCTTTCTTCTTTGGTCACCGTTTCTCATGAAAGCACAAAAGGTCTGTAGACATATCTCAGGAGATGAGCTAACGGTCATACTATGATTCACAGACAGAAGGGAAACTTCTTTTGGACCTTTTTCAGCCACCTTGACATTTGGATTAGACTCCCTGTCACTCTTTGTTCGTTGACACATGAGTGCCACATGTCTTCCATTGCAAGATGAACAACGTGCCCTACAACGGTTGGCTCTATGATTTGATGCAGTACAGGCAAAACAACACCTGGCCTTGGCAAGAACAATTTTCCTCTCATCCAAGGTCATATCTCTCGCCTTCCTACACTCAGAACTCCTATGATGACCTTCACAAAAAATACAGTTGTCATTCTGAGTCAAACAAGCCAAACTTGAGGCGGCAACATAACCCCTAGATGGGGATTCTCGGTTTTGGGGCAATTTCTTGGAGGAAGAAAGGTCTCTCTCATGGTTAGCTAGTTCAACACGTTCCTGTGCCTTCACCTCAGTCTTCAAGAACGCCATCAAACTACTCATCTGTTCCTGAAATGATGAGTTACCACTATCTCCAACATTGGAGCGTTGCCATATTCTCAACACATCAGAAGGCAAGCAAGATTCCACAAGCGGAAACAAGATGGCAGAGTAACTGTCAGAAACTACGTTCAGGGTTTCCAAGGCACGTAACTGCGTTTCCAGCCGATCGTACAAATCAGCTAACGACAAACCCTTATTTTCAGAGACTAGCTTGAGCAACTGCCTTATATAAAATTCGATTAGTAAATCCTCCCTGCCGCACCTCTCTTTCAGACAAGCCAAAGCCTTAGGATAGTTAGCTCCAGAAGGAGGAAAACTACTTACGATCTTCCTAGCTTTGGATCCAGGTTTAGTAGATTGAAGTAAGTATTGGAATTTTTGTTCATCTGATTGATCAGAATCACCGTCAATCGTGGAAAACTGCGCCCAAAAATTAATCCAACCACAGACACTACCGTCATATTCATCCAACTTCAGCTTGGGATAGCGCAAGCAGCTAAAAGGCTTATCAATACGACGAGAATTAACAGAACGGCTGTCGTCATCACCATTGGTACTGGACATTGTTGTTTTTCGAGCATTTTCAATCTTGGCCTTCATAACATTATACTTGATGGTGTACTCTTCTGACCCCATGAGTTCTTCGACTAACCTCTCGTCAACCTCAGACGACTTCAACTTGCCCGACTCGTCCGCAATATCGTTGTACAACTCATCAACAATTTCACGATTCAACTCTAAAAGCTCTAAGTATTTACCTTCGAATGCAGCAAAACGTCCGTTTACATCGTCCAGATCGTACTCTCCACCAAGAAGGTGCAGCAACGTTGTGTAGCCCTTTGAAAACACTGCGCGGATACCGCCTCTTTTACGTACGATAGAACTCATTTTCTACTGAAAACTTCTGCAAATGTACCTACGTAAAACACTTGAGTACTCAAACTTCCGAGATTTGACATACACTCTCAAAATCTCGCACGAGCTCGTATCAGTTTCAACACTAAGCAAAATCACGAACACCGTTTTTCTGAGTCCTGTCACGGTCGCCAGATGTTTTAGACTCGAAATAAACGGGAGTTGCTTAGGAAGTTCCAATAGAAAAGGACACACCAACACTTCTCCAACTATGTATTTTACGTAAATTTACACAAACTCAAAACATGTAATCTTCGTCTCTTCTATCACTTTCTTTATCAGTCCACCAAAACCTAATCATTCCCGCGCTTCCTTTTCTTCCACTTCAACGTTGACGACATCAACAACCCTAAGTACTGTATATCCTTATCCCTCTGACACACTCGTAGATAGAGGTATTTATTGTAGCTATCTGTTTCAACATATCTATTTATTATGATGGTTTTAGTCAGGCATTGTACTTATCAGGATAAAGTGAGTGGTTTTCAACCAGACTATAAGAAGAGACCATATTATTTTCCAGTAGAAGTTACACGTACTACATGTAGTGATTTAGTACGACCGTTAGTACGACAGCTACATGTACAATACAACACACAGTCCTGCTGTTGACTGGGTTTATACTTGTGAATTCGTCGAACCTTCCGAGCCCTCACACTTGGGCGGTCTTTGTAACTGATTTTCAGCTGCTCGTAAGGACTAAAACGGCTCCGAGTTTTACCAATACTAAAATAGCCTTCCAGGGTATTTTACAGCCCCACACGTATGGTACAACAGTCCTTTCCTTTTAATAATTGCAAGTAATCTCCAGTGACACAATTGATATACATGGGGGAGAGTGAGCTCATGAGATCGATGAATGCTGTGCTAGAACGGAGGTAAAGAAGCCTTTAGTTGTAATCACTCGACCGCTACAACAGTCCGCCAGGCATCTCTGCAGCAGGGTCTAATCAGAGATCTGGCCTAGACAAAGCGGCAGTAGTTGCACACATGGCTAGATATATGTCGAGGGACTTACGGCAACTTCCCACATCGTCATTTTGGCGACTTTTCAGCAGAGCCAAAAAACCATCTGTCAATGACTAATTCAGTAAAGTATACCACGTTGAGTAATTCAGTAAAGTAAATCGTGAGATTTAGTGTTACCTAACTTATACTTAGATCGATCCGCCGGCGAAAGGCGTTTCGAATGGTATGCATAACTCATTTTGGCCATAAGTGACGATGCGGGGTGTTGCCGTGAGACCCTCGATATATATTTTTGTTCAAGTGGAGGGATATGTAAATCTCATAGTATTAACCCAAACGTATGATCTACATAATTCATAAGAGGGGAGAGATTGATTTGAGAATTTGTCGATTGGTACATTAAAATCGATTGAATACGTACATACAGACTAGAGGCACTAGAATGGAGGTAGTATTCTACGTATGCATTCTAGTGCCTTTAGGACTGACGTAATATAACCAAATAATAAGAAAATTCGTGGCAGCTCCACACATTTCATAAAGCAAAATTGTGACAATTTTGTGAAATCAGTGTTTGGCAGAAAAGAATATTTCGATGGAAAACACAGCATACCTTCAAAATAAGAAATATTTGGGCACATGGTACATACCAACTATTTTGGGATTGTGAAAATTGGCGACTCCCAGGGAGGAGGTTTCCAAGGGGTTTAGAGGGTCCAAAACCCTTCTTGTGGTTTTTTACTATAACTCTTTGACCGGCTCGATAACTCAGTGTGAATAGTTCAATTCTTCAGAAGGAGGTGTACAATTTCGAAACATGTAGACTAAATTAAAAGGGGGAAAAAACATTAACTGGTTTTCTAATTTATAAGTCCTGGGATGGAAACTCCGAAATTTGTGAAACAAAACTGAAATCATAGAACCAACAGTGAGTCCAACTAATTATAAATGTCACTTTTATCATTTTCGTTTTGATTTTTTATTTATTTGAAATAGGTACATGAAATATATTCCCTCATAGTCCAGGGGCCATGTATATTCTACTTAGAATCAATTCTAAATTTAATCAAAATTTGAGGGGTTGTTTGGGGATAGTAGAGGGTATGTTTGCTGAGTTTTCGAAATTTTCACACTTTTTTTCAGTTTTACGCTTATAACTCGACAAGAACGCACCCTACAGAATGTCACTTCCTTTTTAATTAAAGAGCATCAAATTCCGCGTTGGATGTTGTTTCAAATATTGAAATCGGTTTAGCCGCAATCGTGTGTCAAAGATAGGTCATTTTGCCCTACTTCGCAGAAAATTTGACAACCTAACGCCTGTATAGGTAGAGGACGAGTGCTCCGATTGAAAAATGTCATGTGACCTAAGTTGTTGAAAATGTAATTCTGTAGTAGATGCGTTGTAAAAATAAAAAAAAAAATCGGGGCCGGACTCAATTTGAAAGTTGAAGAAAATTTGAGGGATTGTTTGGGAAAGGTAGAGGGTATGTTTGCTGAGTTATCGAACACAAGGACCCTAAGCTCTTTACGGAGGGACACAAAGCGGACTGTTATTAGGTTTTCGCTCATCTATTATACTGCCCTGTGACGGAAGAACGCCTCATCTCCAATGTGGACAAAAATGGGGATTTCAAGTGACCCCCATTTTTCTGACTTGCTCTTGAAGGAGAAATGCCTCATGTACCTACGCGTTTTGATGGAGAAACGCCTCATCCTCTGGTCTAAACGCCTTACATCGTTGTTCATTTTGATAAAATTTGAAGGTGAAACGCCCCATCCCACTTAATATTGAATTGAAGCGATTGGATTCTCCTTCAAAAGATTTGCTCCAAACTGCTTCAGATTTTGGTTGAGGTGATTTAGGCCGGGACTCGAAAGGCGTTTCTAGATCAAACATTTACTCAGCTGTTTGTGCTTGAGGTGTTTTTAAACAAAACAACTAGCAATTCATTATTAATAATTATTAGTTTCTCCTCGATTTTGTAATTATATTAACATTTTTCTTACTTCTTGTCTCTCCGGAAAGAGCTTGTGTTCGATAACTCAGCAAACATACCCTCTACCTTTCCCAAACAATCCTTCAAATTTTCGTTAACTTTGAAATTGATAACGACACACCCAGATTTTAATTACAAGGCTCCTCGACTAGAGCTGAAATTTGGCGCTACGTAAGTTTCTGGTTAGTCCACTAATAATCCATGTGGCACTGGATCCAGTGTCCAAAACCATGACATTGTTCCTATGACATTTTTCATTCGAAGCAGTCATTCTCGACCTACAGGCTTTAGACGTTGAGGGTTGTTAACTTTTTAGCAAATTGGTCAACATCACCCATATTTGACGGACGATTGCGGCTGAACCGATTTCAATGAAACGTCATCCGACGAGAGATTTGATGCTCTTTGAAAAAGAAACGAGTGACATACTGCGTTCTTTTGGACTTATACGCGAAAAACGGAAAAAAGTGCGAAAAGGTAGACGCTTTTTTGCCCCCCAGTAAATAGTTCAAGTTCCTTGTATTCGAAAACTCAGCAAACAACCCCTCAAATTTTCATTATCTCCATGTTTTGCCGAGTAGCATCTCAGTTTATAGATTTTGGTTTATTATCTTCGATAATGAACCATTGGAATCGCCCAAAGAAAAAAAAATTTTTTCAACGCTGAACACAAATATATATACAAGGTGTCTCAACTTAAAGGTCTTCAGGGATCAATTCTACAACTAGTTTGCAACAAAGAGTGTTTTAATCCACTCTAAATGCCACGTTTACCACTTTCAAGATTTTTTTTCGTGGTCTCCACCTTAAAAGTCATTAAAATGTCCATAACTTCCTTAATCTGCCAAATAAATTCAAATGTAATTATACCGTAGGTAGTAGCGTTAAATTTCCCATCTCCCTGATCCATAATGAACATTAAATGTTCATTTTCTTGGACGGGTTTAATTTGTACAAAACGAGACCGAAACGTAAATTTTAGGATTTTCCGACAATTTGACGTTTTTCTATCAGTTGTCTCTCTTTTAGAAATTTTTCTTTCGGTAGGTCGCCTATGAGAAAAACTTGCTTGAAATCTCGCCTTTCCAACGGTGTAACTCAAAATAAATTCGGATTATTTTCGATTCAGCAAAATCGATGTTTGCCATTAGGTTAGTATTTGGTTCGGATAGGATTGACATGGTTGACATTTGATGAGTCAAATGATGAATAATTATTTTTTTAGTTTAGGTAAGCCTCTTAAAATTTACAAAATTAGACAAGTACCACTAACACGCAATTTTCTCCATTAAGCTCAGTCACTGATTATTTTGAGTACCATCAAGTGGGGTGACTTGGAATAGATGGGGTGGATTTATTTGGTGATGTATTGGCAGCCCCGAGACAATATTTTTCAGCTGTTTGAGGTATTTTTCGTGTTTTCTGCTTGTGGGTTGTCGTTTTGCTCGAAGTTCTTATTATGTGCTTCTCGATTATTTTGGAGTTCCGAAGTTGTGTTGTAATATTCGCATTTTCAGAGTACAAAAAACGTAAGTTAGTTTGTGACTAAACGTCAGTTCGAGGATAACGAGATGTTCAGGGCACATTACCATAGTTATAAGCTTCCCAAATCCAATGCCCCCACCCCCAGTTTGAGCATGGTTGTTTTTAAATAATTTTGTAAACGAAAAAAATCAATAAGTTAGCAAGTCACCCAAGCATTCTGGTTCATAATTTTTCGGTCATACATGTTATCCCTGGTTACTGATTGATAAAAAAATAGTTTTCAGAAAATCATGAGGACTTACAAAAAGAAAGTGGGAGGGAAGAAATATATGAATTATGATGAAGCTATGCTGAAAAAGCAGTTTCTGATATAAGAAATAAGAATGGGAGAAGAGAACATAAAAAGCAACCTGATAGCTGGTTTTTTTTAAATCTAACTTTTGTGATATAATATATCATATATTATATGATCTCTAATTTTTTGATATGGTTTGTTTGTGATTTTGTAATAAAATAAAATTTATTTTAAAAGAAATTTTCATCAAGTACAACCTTTTTAAAAAATCATAACACGGTTCCCCCAGAGTGACTAGAAATGGCAATTAAGGCGTTCAACATAGGGTTACCAGGTCCCCCAACTTAAAAAAAAAATGCAAAGGGTGCCAATAAAAAAACTTCAATTGGTGGGTTCGTTAAAAGAAGTAGCGTAACAGGTTTTAAAACAAAACGTATTACTTAAATGTTGATTTTTGACATATTTACAGCTTGTTGAAGTTCAAAGTTGTACCAAGTCACCCCAAATTACACCGTTAGAAAGGTGAAATTTCAAGCAAGGTTTTCCCATAAACAACCCACCGAAAGACAAAATTTGCGCTTTGGTCTCCTTTTGAACGCATTGAATCGCTCCCTAAAACTCCCCCCCCCCCCTTAGAGTGGCCAGACTCATCCCTTCCACGAACTTAGCCTTTCGATTGCCAAGACCGATTTTTTGTGCAAATTTAAAAATTTTATCTCAGTTTTGCCGAGAGTTATCGTCTGGAATGACGTACATATCGCACCCGTCGCGGAATAAGGGAACAATCAAGAAAAGCTGATTTTCGGGAAAACGCGTTTGAAGTTTTGCTCTTTCGCCAATGGCCATTCCTAATCCCCTTGGCAACAAGTGGCTAGACGAGGCAACTCGAGGAGCAGGAATGAACTAGCCTCGTTCCGACCATCTACGGACAAAATAGACCCCTTCCATAATACAATTCCAGTGCTAACTCAAAAATGGTGTTTTTTGAGTTGTTCCCTTATTCCGCGACGGGTGCGATATATAAATATGTATACATGCGATTTGTGGTGTCTTTTGACAGTGAATTCAGAATGGTCTGAAACGGATTTCGGTATCGAGTTTTAAACATTTTGGACCGAGAACAATAGCTTCCTTTTTTTCGAAAATTCGCTAAAAGTGGCATTTAGACGGGAATTGATCCTTGAAGTCCTTTGGATTCATGTTGAGATACCTTGCGTATATAATATATATGTCCCTTGTATATGTAGCCCTGAAGTCCTTCGTATACGTATATATTATACATTTCTTCGTATATGTATATATTGCCCATTTCTTCCCGGGCTGACGACGCTGTAAAGCGAAAATTTCCGTAAGATTTACAATTGTATATATATATAACACTATATTATTAAGTGTTTCTATCTCCTCTTTTTTAACACAATATTATTAAGTGTTTCTATCTCCTCTTTTTTTCTCCTCCTGTGAAATTTATCCATTATAATATAATGGATAAATATTATAAATGATATTATCACCGCGAGTGCTTTCTTTTCCACAACCGAACGTATATATTATAAACATATACAAAGGACTTCAGAGATCAATTCTACTACTACTTACAATAAAAAGTGTTTCGTAGGCTTTTTGGTTATAATGATTTTTGGTGTCTTTTGGCAGTGAACTCTGGATGGTCTGAAACAGATTTTAGTATAAAATTGTTTTCGGAAATTCGAGTTCTACAAATTTTGGACCGAGAACAATAGCTTCCTTTTCTTCAAAAGTTAGCTAAAATAATTTCTTGCGTCCGAAAATCCGGCAATATGACGGAATATGCAGGGAAAGGGGAGTTAAAATTATTCATAATCACACTTGAAAAACAGGGACTAATATAATTTTCAATACAAAAATCAACAAACAGAAATGGCTATGTGCATAAGTAGGTAGGTACATAATTTATTAGTGCCTATGAGTAATAGACCACATGGCATACAATTATTGGACCCTGGACAGGAACTAGTGAGGACCATTGGAGCATGAGGAAGTGTCACCATGAGGCTGTTTCCAAGATTGTGTTAAATCTGATAAAATGATCAAAACGACTGCCTAATGGTTATATTCGTACTATTTACAGGTACCTATACTATATTCTTGTTTTGTGAAAAACGAGTCCTTGAAAAACAGTTTCCACTGTTTCATCTTCCTGTTCCTTTAGTCTTTTCCAGAGTATAATGATCGATTTGCCGTCAAATGAAACGAAAAAAAAGAAGCTAATTACATGTTATTTAAAAGTAATATTCTATAATAGGGGTATTCACGGTTGAGCTTGCCGAGTTAAACGTGCTAAGTAGAAAACTTCGCCCTCAGAGAAATGATGAGGCACCCTCGGTGTGGTAACGTGTTATCACGCATCTCCTGGTGGTGGTGTGATCCGCCCCGCCAAGCAAAGAAGTTGAGAAAACGAACGGTGCCGAGTGTATGTTTACCGGACGTCACGAAACGCGTTTTCGAGGTATCCATATCTCGGCTCCTATTTGACCGATCAACTTGAAAATTAGTATGGGTGTTCTTGGAGTGTATAGTAGAAAGCCCTGAAGGTAAGGCCGCATTGCAGGATGCTAGATGGTCGCATGGAGGTTGGATGGAGCGAGGCTACCAGGATGGAATATCAAACACGACTGATATGGGTGGATACACGCCAGGCGGTTCCCTAGGATGGTTTCTGGGGCCACTGCGGCTACCGTCGTTCCGTTTATAAATAGCTGGATGGTCGCCAGGCAGGTAACTACCATCCACCATCCTACCAACCTTCCTGCAGTGCGGCCTCGGGTTGAAAGTTTCAAGTCGCTAGGTCTAAAGGGAGCCGAGCTACATAACTTCTAAAACCCGGTTTTTTGGCCTTAGATTGTTCTTCTCCTTGTTCAGACAGGCAAGGCTGGAGCCTCTCCACGATCACCGATTGACTTGAAATTTTGCACAGAGCTTCATTTAACCTTGAGACAGAGCCTTATATAAGATTTAACCCATTATCTCAACCCGAAAAAGTTTTAGAAACAAAAAAACAGAAACTTTAGGAAAATTCTGTCCACTTTGACGAGTCTACAGCCTGGGTAAAAGGACCAATCAACTTGAATTTTTTTACATACCTTCTTTATAGCATGTCTCAGTGCCATTTGAACGAAATAACCCATTATCTCAACCAAAAAAAATTAGGGACAAAAAACTCAAATTTAGGGTAATTTAGGCTAATTTTGGTCATATCTTGGCTCCTAGTTGACTGATCAACTTGAAATTTGGTTTGGATCTTTTTGGTGTGGACAATAGAAAGCCCTGAAAGTTTCAAGTCGCTAGGTCTGAAGGGAGCCGGGTTATTTTTACACGGAGTGTTTTTTGGGGGGTATTGTATTTTTCAGTGCTAGACGTTGGTGGATTTCCGGGTGAAAATGTGAAGAAGAAGGCGTTGACATAAAATTGAAATAAAATGTAAAAAAAAATAAATAAATAATGTCCTCGGTGTTTTGCTACCTTCCCGCTTAGGTTATATTATTTGACGTTTATTTACATAATATGCAAAAAAACATATTATGTGAGTTTTAATTTACAACAATGCCGAAGAAGAGCCAAAAACAAAGACAAGTTGACGAAATTGTTACAAGAACAATAGTTAATCTCATCAAATCCGAATCAACTGACGACGAGGAGGAAAGTCTCCAAGATCTTGAAGTTGTTTTGATGTCCAAGTAGGTACGGTGTTGATTTCAACTCCCCGTCCATCCTTCAAACGGGTCACAACGAAAAACAACTTCAAACTACTACAAAAACTTCAAAAAACTACTTAAAAAAACTTCAAACTATACCTATGCCTATACCGTTTCCACCATTTTGAATCTTCTTCAGAATACTGATAACACAGATAACATACTTGCTTTCGACGTTTACCACACCTCGGACTCAGTTAACTTAACACAGCTGATAACGCACTTTGATAACATCTTTGCGACCGATTTTCTCCACGTTTAACCAGTTTAACACGTCGACAACGCCCCGACCGTGAATACCCCTTATAAACATTGCGAAACCGTCTCTACGACCTGTCACTCAAAGCGGTCAAAATTTTTTCGAGGACTCCTCTCTTTTGACATTCCGAGTCTAAGAGCTCCTGCTGCATCTTCATCAGCTGATGAACTTTCCACATTTCGTGACGTCGCGTTTCCATGACGAATCTCTCGAACCATTCAGGCGGATTGAGATCGGGATTGGATCGAGAGACTAAGTTTTCAGAGCTGCTTGTCGAAGGAGGCGACATCGGCATCAGATGCCGTGACTGGACGCTCGAGGGTCGACTCTCTATTTCACGGACGATGTAACTCCTGAGGGAAGAAAGAAGAGGTTGTTTTGGTCAATTTTTACATTAGGTTTACAAAAATTCCAAAAGGAGTATGCGCAAGAAAAATTTATATTAACCTTCAAGTGTATATAATATATACATATAATAATATAATATATTATATGAGTGCGTATTTTTTTTTATGCACTTTATTTGGTAGGTATATTATAGTTGTACATAATTTTGAACGGCAATGCTACGACCCCCTATAAGATCACTTGTGCTGGGGATCGGAGTGCTCACAAATTCGTAAACATTTGTACATGTATTCATTTATAATACATGATTGATATTGCATTTGACAGATATTAATGAAATTACATGGCTAAATTATAATGTAGTCTAAAAGAACAAGACTTGCAATGAAAAGAAGAAATTTGCCTGTCATAGGTACATACAAAAAGTTAATAATAATAATAGTAATTTAGATAATGTGAGAGAAATTGCACAGAAAATAAAGAAAAAATACATTTTTTTCCTCATTTAAGTAGCTGAAAATGACAAAAAACTCTTTTTAAATATGAGAAATAAGATATTTTTTTAAATTGTTTTTGAAAACTAATATAGGAACCTGCTTTCCCGTGAGAGTGACTGGAAGAGCATTGAACCGAGACACCCCCCAAAACAGATAGAGTCTCTGACCTAACGCCGTATTCATCTTTGGAGAGAGCAGAGTCTGAAATCTGAAATTTTGCCACTAAACGAAAAATGGATGTAACAATCACAAGCAACCAGACAGAGAAGATAATATCAGTATTACGGGGGTTCTATAGTTTACAGCAAATGCCAAAGGGGTGGTCTCGGCAAGCTGCAGGAGACAAATTCCTTACGAGCGCTAACCCTTCAGGAGCCAAGTATTTTCTGATCATGACAAATGGCTGCAACAAACTTTGAGGACGGTCAGCCTAGTACTTTTGGGGTGTTCTGTTCTTCAAATGTCCAAGCATTGCTACAGCGAATTCCTAACTATTGACTGTCCAGATCTAACACCTTTGATACTTCTTGTAGATCACATTCTCCTAAGTCACCAAATCTTCAGGTGATTATTATAGGGATTATTCGAGAATTAAACATTTGGGAGAATGGTACCTGTCAAGCGAGTGAACGGTTGTTGGTCGCATCGTTTGCCGTACCAGCTCCACGCTGCTAGTTGGGACTACGGGAGTCGGTTCACTGCGTTGCGGTACTGCTCGAGTCCTGTTGAACATAAATCTTAAATATAATGTACGCTAATGATGAGAAAATACAGGATCAAATCGTGTGTTGGTATATTTAGTAGGTACTTACTCGGTACGGCAATCCTATTCTCTCATATCATGAAGGTATATAAAATAATGTTAGGTAATAAAATAGAAAGCGAATAGTACGCACCTTTTCTTCGGTCTGCCGCGTTTTCGTTTTTCGCCTGTCGAGGGTGCTGCCACCTGAGGACTTGGGCCTCGACCTGTACTTGGCTCGCTGCTGGTTTCCGACGACTCGCCTCTTCTCCGCCGGGTCTGGATATTTCTGGAAATTGGGTTGGTACGCGCTGCCGACGACAAAGAATTCATGTAGCCCGTCGATATTTTATCAAGTAAAACGACCGGATTCATGTTTCCTCTGATGGGGAGCGATTTCGATTGTTCCACTTTCCCCCTGATCGTATGCACTCGGATGTTGGTACCCATCAAAGGCACATCTTCAATCTCTGAATCTTCCGACTCCCTTGGATCTCGTCGGTGAATATCACTAGGTGCGAGGAACTGCGCGGTTTCTTTCTCCTTATCGTCAATTTTGTACTTGGGTGGCCTTCTGGGATATTTATCCTCAGAGGTATTATCCTTCCTCGACGGGTACGTGAGAGCTCTTGAAGCAGCCACCAATTGCTTGGATGATGAAACAGGCGGTGACGCTTCTATGTCTGGTATGGGTTTTTCTGGTAGGGATGCATCAATTTTAGTATCTTTCATAGATCGAGTCCCTTGTCTCACTGGCATCACCTTCTTTGGAACTGGAGCAGGAGCGTTGGGATCCTTGGGTTTTCTGCCTCGCCTCTTAGGTGCCGGAGGAGCGCAGGGTTCTTCCACAGGGGTAGGCGGTTCGATTTCAACTGGAGCTTTCTCCACCTCCTTTTCCTCTGGCTCCTTCTCCTCCGGCTGTTCTACGAGGCCATCATTGCTCGAGGTGTTCCACTCATCCAGAAAGTCCAACGCTCCAGAACATGATTCGTCAGAGTCCTCGCTGCATCTAGACTTTTTGGATTTGGGATCATCTGAAACCGTTTTCTTTTTCAGGTAAGTTCTGAGAGGAGTAGTCGTGTTAGTAGTTAGTGGTATGTCACCAGAATCAGCTATTGACTCTCCCCCTGAGTTCAATCTTTTTTTAGATTTAGTCGATGACGAATCATTGCTTTCATCTTCCGGCTCCTTTCGTTTCTTTGAGTCTACGACTGCAACCGCCGCTTTCTCTGTTGCATCTACCGGACTTAGAAACTCCGCCTTTTTCATCGATCTGGGCGCGATGTGGTCGTAGTACGGAAGCAAGTCATCGACCTGCTGCAGGAAAACTCTCGCTCTATCTTTTGGATCAGGGATTGCTCGAACGTATTTAACAACGCCAAGCTTGTGGTTTTCCAAGAATTCTCTTGGATTCACTAGAATGCCAAAGTCCTTTTCTACGTTTGCAGTCACCTCTTTCCAGATAATATTACGGGAACTGGTTCTCATAAATTCTTCAATTTTGTACTTGTTCAAAATTTTGGCGACCATCCTCAGAGCCTGCGTTGATTCGAATGTAGTCATGAAAGGCTTTATCACGAAATGATTGCTGGTCAGCTGTTGATCACTTTTATCCGATTTACTGTTTTCCACCGATTTGCTTCGGCTCCTGTGTCTGGAAGAGCTTACCGGTGCGAAGTAAGGCAGTAGATCGACCACATTTTCGTAAAGCGATTTGAAGATTTCATTATCCATCATCTTCTTTTCATTTTTCGAAACAAAGCTTTTGAGGCACTTTGCAAGTTCCAAGCAGTAATTGACGTTGAAGCAGTTGACACTACCGGACTTTTCGAGGCCTGATTTGGCAATTTTTTCCCAAACTTTGTTCTCTTCAGACCCGTTATGACATTTGAGATCATTCAGGTGTTCATGGCAACATTCGATGAATGTGCCAATATTCCTGTCGTCCCAAACGTCCGACACGCTGAAGGAAAAATCTTTTAAGCTGCTGTATTTTATCGGGACACGCGGCTTCTTCATTTCTTTGGAGCTGCTGCTCGAGCCAGTCGATGTAACATCTACTTCGCCTTTTTTCGGCTCGGAATCCGCGATTGCCATTCTGAAATAGAATTATCAAGTTTCAATCAATTACTTATTTAGTGTCCACTCAATTAAAAGTGGAAAATTTACGTTATATACATCGTAGGTAAATAACGATTGGTTTTCTCTGTAGGGAAAAAGCAAAATTCAATTTCCAGTTCGTTCTTACTAATGACCTACTTTTACCCAAAAATTCCGTACAGTTCGGTTATACAAAAACTTGTCTCGCCATCGTTTTCGTTTATGCGAGATTTTCGCAGTATTTCAGATCACACAGGGGGATAGATTCTGGATAATTTTGTTGGATAAATTGAGAAAAAGTGTTGAGTGGTTACATTACTATATTGGATTTTTTATATTCATTTCCAATGATTTTCCCTGATTGGATACCATTTTTTGCACGTTTCAACTTAAATGCAGAACACGATGGTTATATATATATTATATAATTATCTTATAGGGCTATATTATATATAATATTATATTCTTGTATTATATTATATTCTTGTAGGGCTCGTCAAGATCTGTCTGCCTATAGGTATAACTCGAAAATCGAATTTTTAGACTTGTCACACTGCTATTCTTGAGGTGCGATATTATATTGGCATAATATCAACCTTATCAACCTTAACTAATACTTATTATTAGTCTATCTGTATGCCAATATAATATGGTAATTATTACCATTTGACTTAAAAATTACAATAAAAACAAACAATAGTTTTAAAAGAAATATACTGTATATAGGGCCTAATAAGATAGGAGGTCATAAGAATATCGCCACATAAGATCCCACATGGGCTAACTCACTTTTTCTAACTTTACAGGAGAGACAAATAACGTGTGCCCAGTCTTGCTATAGACTTTTCTGCAATTTTTTCTACAGTTCATGTCATTACACACTCGTATGGAGACCCAAGAATAGTAGAACAAAAAATGGCAGAAAATTCTATAGGTAGCAAGACTGGGCACACGTTTTTTGTCTCTCCTGTAAAGTTGGGAAAAGTTAGCCCATGTGGGATCTTAAGTGACGATATCATAAACATTATCGGGATCAAAAATACTCAACTTACAAAAATACAATATCGAAAGCCGATATTCACCTTAATCTTTAAATATCACGATAATATCGCATTTCCGATATCGATATAATACCGGAAATACCGAGAAAAAAATATCAATATTCATTGATATATGAGTGTGTGTGATTTTGTTGACCGTCAGTAACAATGATGTTGAGGGATGTCGAGGGTCGGTCAAAGGAAAATTGAATTATGTGCCAACGTTTCGAAGAATATATTTCTTCATCTTCAGGGCCTAAAAACAGTTTCATAATATTACTATTAATGAATTGCAGTTGTATCATGAGAAAATTGATAATAATTTTGTTATAGGTAGTTATTAGAAAATTGTTGATTACGTGACAAATGACGTTATTTGACAAACGTGACGTCGACAATAACGTCATTTGACCAATATTTGTCCTCGTGTTTTTTTGCAGACCACTTGCGTGCTACGCAGACTCCTCTTGTGACGTCACGAGGACGCGTCTGACGTGACCTTGGGGGTACGTACGACGTCACGGAAGAAGGAATTCATTCATTCTTCTTGGTACGAGTGAAACTGTTCTCACCTGCGGGCTACGCAAGAAACTTGCGACTGTCGCCGGTGGAGAGCAATAAAATTATTCCACTATTACCATTTTTAAGTGAGGATAGGTAGGTAAATTCAAAGCAGATACTCGGAAAGTGTTGCAGGGTTTAGCGTGACTTATGGCAATGCTTGGCACGTCGTACGCGAAAAAAGGTTAGCATCTTGAAAGGCTCGGAATATCCCTACGGACTTATCTTGAAACATCCCTCGCTTCAACTGACCCAACCCTTCAACTGACCGCAATATCCCTCATCATTGCTGACGGTCAACACATCACACACACTTATCGAAGATGTTAACCAAAATTCACGCTATAAACGAGTACGAGGACCGCAGGTTCTATATCGATGGACCCCACATGTCTGACAAAGAGATTAAACGACTTTTAGACTTCAACAAAATCGCATGAGCCAAGTTGAAACCAACACATCGTCAAGAGGTAGATTAGGGAAGTAGTTTACTTGAGTTGTTGGTCACATAATTTACGAATTTTTCATGTTTTGAACCAAAAGACGGAACCATCGAACTAAGCATAACTTTTTTTAGCGTTAGCTTTTTTAGGCTTCCAAACACGTCAACCATTCGTCTGACGAATGCAAGTAACAAAATTTGTTACTTGATTTAATCAAGAGCGGAGAGATGTTAGCATTCACGTCGCTCGCTCTAGCTAGTCCATCATTCGTCAGACGAATGCGTTCGTAACTGCATGTCGATAACTGACGAAAAAGCATGCCCTTATATGTAATTTGGCTAAAAAAATTCAAAATCAGGCTCGTTCCAAAAATAAGTAGCACAATTTACTCTACAGGCCTCGGCCAATATAACAAATTTTTAAAAAGGAAAAATCGGCTCATAAATAGAAGCGCAATTAGAAAAATGCCTGAAATGTTACGTACATTTGTCTATAACTGGGGCCTTTACCCGAATTCGTATTTGTACCTCAATACGTAGAACCTTCGACAAAATTCATGATCAAGTGATGCCTGAACCTGGAAAAATACAGGTTTAGCCGACCTCTTGAGGAGGTACTACCTAGTTTTAAAACGAAATTGACTTCTTCCTGACGTCGGTTTACCAAAGCGGGAGAGGAACGCCAAAATTTCGTTTGACAGGTCACGGATGACCGATGTTTCGTTCTGGACATCGATGAGGGAGGGAAGGTAAGATTCGACATTTAAAACCCGAAAACTAAGAGATGTGTACGTATAGACAACGAAGAAAAGCGACGGTATACGTTTTTTTAATTCATCGTCTACATTATCTACACGTAATGATTTTGTTAGTTATACCTTACTATAAGTGTGGTCGAATGTCTACAGTAGAGACTCCTCTAAACCCCTCAACAGACTGTCAGACATCTCCGGAGACTCCGGTCGAGTTCAAGAAATACAGTCGAGAGCTTCAAATAAAGACACAATACACTTCAAACGGCACCAAGATTCTCAAAAACCGATACAATCATAAACAATGGTTCATTATCGAAGATAATAAACCAAAAACTGAACTACCAGCCAGAGATCAGAGAAAACGAATACAAAATCAAAATGTCGGCCGTCGCCCTCAAACTTTCTCAGTCTTACCAATAGACAAACAGGAAAAAGTTGTTTAGAAAAACATGTTTGCAAGGTGACGCGAATTCTTTCTTTCTAATGGCTAATAAACTGGTGTGTCGTGTGAGGCATCGTTTCAAATTTCAATCCAAACCTAGTAAAATTTGAGGAAACACTTTCCAAATATTTCTACGCTCCAGTATGAAAATAAATGTTAATGAACGGATATGTACCTACTACATAACATATTTCCTCATCCATCTTGACAGGATGGATACTAAAAAATAATTTATGTTGGCTAGAATGGATACTAGCATATAATTTATAACATCCACAATTTATCAGTGTCAAAACTGGTAATTTGACAGGTCTACTTTTTCTAGTGATTAAAGTGAAATTCTTGATTTCTACTATGATTAGGGTTTTCTAATTGAAGAAATCCATTTAAACCTTGTTCTCTCTCCTATTTCAGTTACTTCTACGCCGTACCTACTTATAAATACCACGCAGAGAGCCAAACAAAATCTGATCAGTTTTTTCTCATCAGGATTTCTTGTTTCTCACTTCGAGCGACTATATGGTCAGGCCTCTTAATATGAATGAAATGAAGATGCAGGACGACATCAACAATATCCCTTTAGCAGATGATGATCCTCAAGGTGAGACCTCGAAACTATGAGTTGTTCCCTATCTTCATTACACTTGGTTGCATGTCATCTTGGTTGCTCATTTGCTTCTCTATGTTATCATCGGACGGTTTAGCAGAAGTGAAGTTTTAATTCTGAATGATTCATTTACTATGTATTGGTGGCAACTTGTTAGATTGATGGTGTACCTAGGTATGTAGTCGGTGAGTATTGATTCCTTGCATTAGAGTGCCAAAAATGATCATGCACGTTTGAAAGCTAAAGACTTGCGCCGAGTCAACATGACTACATCACAATTCCTCATATTTAGTAGGAAATATCAAGTTGGTTAGAGTAGAATACTTGTTTCAAGAACATACCCAGAGGCTACGGGTTCAAGTTCACTCAAGATTTGAACGATTCGGTATTGCAACGTATAAAAGTAAGTCGTAAGGACCACAATACAATTATTATGAAATTGTTGTGTTCAGTTCCCAATTATTTAAAATTTGCCAAACTGGTAGTCTAACGTCAAAGATTCGTTAGTATGAAAAGAAGCATTTACCTCCCTACGGTACTACAATGAAAAATATCAGCTCCCAGGCATTGAAGCGTATAATAATTACCTAGCTCTCAACTCGAAAGGACTTCAATATCATCGTGACCATGAACTAAATAAGTTTCTTTGAACAAACTCAATCTTGGATCAAATCTAGCACATCATTTTGTATCTATTCTAGTTCTACATAGATCAACCTCACTCTTATTGTATTTTTATAACGTCATTAATCTTAAGTCATTTGATTACACTATGAGGGACTTGTCCTATGTACAATGATAAAAATTTCACTCTGACCTATGGGTGAACCACCATTTTGCCACTTGGTGTAAAGGAAAAAATTGGGTAAAACTAGACTGAAAATGGAGTAGAACGCCGCCAACCGCACCTTTCTATCTCAATCCGTTCCCAAGATATGGTTTTTTGAAGTATTTTTTCAGAAAACCACGTTTTATACCATAAAAACCCACATTTTTGGATTCAGCGTTATTTTCTACAGACGCCTAATGCTCATTCATAATAATAAACGAACTCTAAGGACCGCAACTGCAGTTAAAGCATTGTCAATTAAAAAACTCGGCGCTCCACGCCTCGCCCCTACTTTGAGCCTTTGGCTAACATCACAATTCATGAATAATGTTTTTGCGTCCCGTTTCCCCTTTTCCTTATCCCTTTTCTTCGTCTGTATGAAAAATATTAAAAAATGTGTGGAAAATTGATTAGTTTTGGTTTATTATCTTCGATAATGAACCATTGGAATCGCCCAAAGAAAAAAATTTTTTAACCCCCCCTCAAAATTTGTTGGTTTACGTTTCAAGATACGTAGATTCAGAAAATCGAATAAAAAAAAATCCGTCCGTCCGCCGTACGCCGTCCGCCGTCCGAGGCACTTTGCCCAGTTAGCGTTGAGTTAAAATTACGAAATTTGGTTTCTGGGTTTGGACCAGCCCCACAATGATCCACGAAACTTTTCATAACCCTAGGTCAAGGGGAAGGGGTTCAAAACGAATTTTGAAATTTTGAAAATTCCAAAACTCGAAAAATTCATATAGAACGGTATGTTTTTTATTACATATTTAGATAGAGTTTGTTCCGTAGAATTTTTTAAGACCATCCGCAGCTTTGTACGACCAGCCGTTCGTTCACAATGACGGCTCAAAGATTGTGACTCACAACACGACCGTGGATCAAACTGTTGAAATACAGGTCTAGGGATGGGATATCGATATCCGATAGTATCGAAATATCGATATCTAGCGACCGATATCCGATATTCTGATATCGATATCAGCACTGGCGATAATATCGATATATCGATATTCTGACAACCGATATCGGGTCGATATCACAAACTGTGTGTGATTCACTGTTATCTTTCACTGGCGAACCGCGAAGTTCTTCTTGTGGGCATCATTCCGTTTCCGTGCTGTTGTTGGCTAAAAAGTATCCGCGTTTTTGTGTTGTGTTGAGCCCCTGTTGAAATTAAAACTTAAATTGACCATGAAGTCAGCCTCAACCTCAGTACCATCAGAGAGGCTATTTTCAAGGGCCGGGAATATTCTCACCACGGACCGGAACAGGCTGAAGGGGGAAACTCTCTCCAAGTTACTTTTCCTGGAGAGCCTCTATGAGCGCTTCTTTTTTTGAATCCCGAAATTTACCTGTAATTCTTTTATGATGTTGCCGTTCTTGTATTCTGTCCAATTTTCGTTTAGAAACATATTGAAATAAAAATTCCGTATTACATATTCATGTGTATAATTTAACTTTCCTATCAAGGCGGGAACAAAAAATAAATGAATAAATAAATACAAATAAAGATCTGACTGAAAAATAATCAGAAGAATTTTTTTTTTTTAGAAAGGAATTTTGAACCAATAGGCTGTAGGTAGGTATCAACACTAGATGTCACTACTTTGAACCACTTCGTATTTCCAAGTTCTTCGTATTTATTCTACCATGGAATCACCTACTTTGTCCACGGTAAATTATTGACCAGTTGGTATCTTAGGTAGGAACTGCAAGTGCAAAAATGTTCGGAGAAAAGGAAATAAAATTAAAATAAGTAGGTGAAATTAAAAAAAACGAAGTAGGAGTTTTTATAACCGATATCGATATATATCGGTTGATATCGATATTATGAAGCCGATATCTACCTGGTATCGATACCACTCTTCCGATGTCAATATCGATACCGATATCGATATCGAGCCCTCGATATCCCATCCCTATACAGGTCCATTTTCATACTAACAAGCTCGTTGGACCATCATATGGCTTAAGTGATGTCGAGTTTGTTGTTCTGAGGTGCGTTTCGTGCTACGGAAATGAAGGTAATTTCGAATGTTTGTTGGTAGGTACTTCTTTTATAGAAAAATTATTACCGACGTAGTATTAAAAACCCCAGAATTATATCGTATTAATTAATCATAATTAATAATAATTATTATTATTAATAAATACGAATTATTATTACCTAACAATAAATTATAATAATTTTCAGTAGGTACTTGATAAAATTGTTAATAATTAGTGATAATTGATAATAATAATTAATCTAACATTTAGGATCTAGACATTTAGACCTAGTGATCTAGACAGAAGGGTGATCTGTACAAAGAAGATAATGAACCGTTGTGTCAAGAATTTGCAGAGTTTTTTGATGGTCGGATCGTCAGACATTTCGCAACTACCTATCGAGAATGTTGAGTGTTGCATGGTTACTTAGTAACATGTTGTTAATTCAGAGTAGGAAGTTGAGTGGTATCCACGTTGTGCGACTCGCCAGATGTGGCAATACTCAGTAATGGGCGATGATGAGAAAAATAAGATGTGTAAGCCATTGAAATGTTTAGGTACTACCATGAAACGTAGGTAACTAGTTATTCGTAGGTAACAAATGTAACGTTGGTAACGTTCTTCATCACATTCCTCTTTGTGGTCATCTTTATCACATTCCTCTTTGTGCTCACCTTCGTGACATAATTTCGTGACATAAACTTCGTGATACTTTTCGACTCTGGTAGGCCACCGCAAAAGCATTATTCATGTTAAAAATTAAATCTTTGAGAATACTTGTACGTTAACTGCATTTCCATAAAACGTGCTGGAAGCTGTCAAATTTCAGGAAAACTTGCAAATTTAATCAGTATTCCAATGGTAGGTATGGCCAACTTTGAGATTCCTTATTGATTGCATGTAGAAATTCAAGTTTGAATGCGGTAAAACAGTAGGCATTTACAAAAACTTGACATTTACGCAGGGCGAACATCCTCTATAAATGTCACCTCCTTCTAAGAAACCGTCATTATTAATCTCGCTCTGATCATGAAGAATCACTTTCATCAAGGAGAGCTGGAACAACTGATTTCCTTGTGAAGTGCCCTCAGAGTCAAGCGAGAGAATAAGGTGCACTGTGGCCCATTCCCATCAAAGGCTATTCAAGAAATTGTTTCTCGTGTATTTGACTGAGCAATTGTGTTTCGAAATAAAACGTACGTATTTCATATCATTTTCCATGTTTTAGTCATAATACAAGAGGATGGCGACGTCGCTGATATGTCTCAAGCTTCAGATGCGATGGTGCTTGGACGGAGCATGGATTCAATCCCATCCACGTTCACAAATGGAAGTAGCAGCCCTGGCCCAAACAGTAAGATACTCGGTACATATCACACAGTTTGAGTCTTGTTGCTCACTTTTAGAGTAGTTTTAACACCGATTGGTGTGCACCGTGTTTGAGATTTCACTTTCCAGATCATACAATAATACAATGGTTTTGAATGGGCCTCGGTTGAGCATAGATCAATGTGATCGAATGACTGTATACAGAGTGTTCGCCACTTGGTGTAAAAGAAAAATTGGGTAAAACTAGACTGAAATTGGAGTAGAACGCCGCCAACCGCACCTTTATATCTCAATCCGTTCCCAAGATATGATTTTTTTAAGGTTTTGTTTTTTAGAAAACCACTTTTTTGCCATAAAAACCCTCGTTTCTTCACTTTAAAACAACTGTTTTCTACTTTTGGCCACATTTTCGGATTCAACGTTATTTCCTACATAAAGCCGGCGCTACACGACGCGTCGAATGTTGGGCCAAACGTTTGACCGTACTCGACGAGTGACGACTCGACGAGTGACTCGAGCTAAAGCCCCAGCTACACGGTGTGGCAAACGTTTGATCCAGTACGATCCAGGTCGAGCCGTTTGAAGGTCGAGCTGTCGGGAGTTGTTTCAACATGGAAACGGATGATGAAGATGTTGCAGCGATTGCTGGGGATGCCCTTAATTAACCGCTATTTATCTATAATCCCGCTATTCTCGGCATAACTAGAACTCAAACTGAGTTGAACTGAAAAAGAATGACAAAAATTGATAGGTTGCATATTTTTTTTTATTATCTAAGTACCTAGGTACTGATTTTTAGGTTTGTTTGTTTTAAATTATGGAAAAACGAATCAAGTGGAGACCCATGACACAGTTGTAGGCATGACAATAAAGACAAAGAAATTACTAAAGACAAATAAATATAATGAAATTCAATACAATTCAACAATAATTGTTGAATTGTATTGAATTTCATTATATTCATTGATTCCTTTTGCCACCAAGTATTCATCGACACAGGTAATTTATGATTGAAATTATTTCAATCATAAATTACCTGTGTCGATGAATACTTGGTGGCAAAAGGAATCAAACTGAACGCGCTACAAACTGAACGCCTAGTCGTGTGACCGAGCCTCCTGCCTTCGAAGAAACGAGCTTCCAAGAAACGAGCTTCCAAGAAACGAAGGTTCTCGACAACGTTGGACCCTTCTTTTTCCTTTGACTTGGGCGCAAAGACCGCTCTCTGACCGATCGCCCTCCAACGCCAACGTTGGACGCTGGCCATTGGAAGCTGGACGTTGGAAGGTCGGCTACACGATGCTACCAGTCACCAAGCGTCCAACATTGGAAGGTGTTGGTAGCATCGTGTGACGCCGGCTTAAGCCTAATGTACGTTTATAATAAAAAACGAACTCCTAAGGATCTAACCGTAACATTGTACGTACGTGAGACCTTGTTGCAGTGTAGCGCTTGCTTCCAAGATTCTTCTTCTTAGAGAAATTCCGCGAGTGTACGAAACCGCTTGTGTACGAAACCGTGGAAGTAATTTCGAAAATACGTTATAAGTATGTGCCTCATCATCGCATTTGTCTGGAGTAAAAATAAATACCTTGTTTCATTTTAACCTCCTCATTTTTTGTACTTAAACTCATTAAAACGACAAGTTTGGGCGTACGCGTGCGAAGTTTGGCGTTCAGCCAGCAGCACATCAGTACAGAAAATTCAGGCAGTACAAGATTCTGTACAAGAGATCAGTACAAGATTCTGAGACACAGCTGCAACGCCCCCAGAAAACCACGTTTTTCTGTACAATGTTACGGTTAGATCCTTAGGAGTTCTAAACGTACATTAGGCTTATGTAGGAAATAACGTTGAATCCGAAAATGTGGTCAAAAGTAAAAAACAGTTGTTTCAAAGTGAAGAAACGAGGGTTTTTATGGCAAGAAAAGTGGTTTTCTAACAAACAAAACCAAACAAAACAAAAATCATATCTTGGGAACGGATTGAGATAGAAAGGTGCGGTTGGCGGCGTTCTACTCCATTTTCAGTCTAGTTTCACCCATTTGTTTCTTTTACGCCAAATGGTGGACACCCTGCATAGTATATTCAGTTGAGTACTACGTTGGGTTGCATATCGAGGGTCTCACGGCGGTAGCCTTAAGATTCCGCCCCGTGTTGTCATTAGCTCGACGGATTTGAGCATCCCATCGGCTTAGAGTAACCTTAAGACTCCGCCCGGTCTATCAGTGGCCAGGTGAACCCGAACCTTATGATTCACCTTATGATAAGCACCTCCGTGTTTGTTTACCTCCCATGTTGAGGGTACCGGAATAAAAACCTCCCCCAATCAACTCATTACTACCATATAGATTAGTTGGACATATAGATCAAGTGGACGGGGTTGCGGAATAAAAACATCCCCTAATCAACTGATTAGTACCATATAGATTAGTTGGACATATAGATCAAGTGGACGGGGTTTTAATTTTAATGTCAACACTCCTGCTCTAAAATGAAAATAACGACCAAATAGGTACGAGTCTGTGAGATCTGAGAGTATCATCATCCGACTCAGAGTGAAAAATTACCACAAAGATGACTAGTTCACAAAGGGTACATTTTTCACCGAAAACCCAAGATTTATCTTAAAAAAAAAACGCGTTTTTTCGCATTTAAACCTCATTTTTTCTCTTAATTCAACAGCAAAATAGTCCGTTAGAAAGCTAACCTACTGGCACATTTTTTAGCATACCTTCACAATTCTGATATAAGAATTAATAAAATTAGCTAGCGTTTAAAAAACGGGGGATTTTGAGATTTTGACACAATTCACTTTTCAGACTCCACTTTTCACTCGTTCGATTAGTAGGTTTAGAGAGGTGCTGTGGAGTTTTTAGTGAAGGCCATTTTGTTTTTTCGCTCTCCTGAAAAATCGTGCCTTTTAGATGGTGTCCTTTTTATTGCTGTGGTGCGATATGTATATGTCCATTAAATTTTATATACATATACATGTATTGATGGGATTGACTAGTGTGAAGAAGCAGGTTGTATTCAAATGACCAAACTAGTCTTTTTTTTCCGTGTTTATTTTCTCACGACGTTTCGGCAATGGAACAAAGCCCTATTCATGTGAGATTACATGTAGAAGTGAAAAGTGACTTCTCTACAATAGTTCGTTAGTTTAATGTAAAAAAATTTCACTTCTACATGTAATCTCACATGAATAGGGCTTTGTTCCATTGCCGAAACGTCGTGAGAAAATAAACACGGAGAAAAGAGACTAGCTTGGTCATATACATGTATGTATGTATGTGTCATTCTAGACGATAACTCTCGAAAGAATTGGGATACAAAATTGATCTTAGAATGTCGCCCGGTTCGGCCATAAAACGGTTGGAAAAACGGTACAAAAAACCTTGTTGACCCTCAAAATAGATGTCCAAACGTGGTCTAAATTTTGGCGAAGTTGACGTTTCAGATCACAACGTTGTGTGACTCAAGGTTCGTCTTAATTTGGTAGTGCATGCTTAGTGTGAAGATGTACTCACCTGTTTTCATAAGAAGGGTGTACGAGTATACTCCACCCAGAGCTGCTCAACTTAAGTGGTGGTCCGAATCTTAAATTTATACAGACCACTGAGCTAATTGTAGAGCTCTTCTCATAATCCAATACTTCAACATTTGCTTTCGGGCCACTGGTCTCGTTGTGGAATGACATCTTGTAGTTTGAGAAACGGAGGGACGTACGCACTGTGGTAAAGCACTCAAACTAGTGACAGAGCGGGATGTCACTCTTCCCACCACAAGCTCATGAGACCCCCTACCCCTATTGAGTAGTGGTACAGCTTAGTTGGGGTTTTTTTTGTAGTTGAAATGATCTGGGCCTACCATCTTATCTCTAGGAACGAAGAACGCTGATCTTGCTGATTCAAAACAAGAACAGCAATGTCAGCACAACTTTCCCATCATTTCTACAAACAAGTTTGGAAACTATCAAAGGGCAGTAATAAATTACGGGCGCCAGATAATTTAAGGTCTCGTCTAGTTTTTTCTCAAGTGCCGTTAAAACTTGCGCTTACTACGCAGTCCAATTGGGCTCGTGACGGTGAATCACGTATTCCTTCTCATATTGCCAGAAAGTGTTCGGTGGAGATACTCGTGTATAGAACATGGAAAAGGAGCTAGAGCAGAAACATCTGAAAGGTATTGTAGGCCAAAGATGAACACCGCGTCAGGCCTAAATAGTTGTTTCTACGAAATCTTGAATGCAATAGAAGAGGTGAATGAAGGGAAGGATTTTAAAGAATGATTTCACTCAGAGGCATTTCTGAGCGCTTTCCCATTTCAATGAAGATTAAATCGATTAGTTTTGTAAGGGGCGATAAGCAGTGATTGTCAGAGTTACAAGTCATTAATCGCTGTTCAGTTGGGAGTCCGTCCAAAAGTGTAGAACTGGGCTTCCCCACCACGTCACGACCTGTGCTCATGTTGAAGGCTAAAATTAAAAGGTGTATTCAATTAGACAAGATAACTGTACTAACGGATGTTCTACAATAAATAAATTTATATTTAAAAAAAAGTTAAGGGATTCGGTCTGATAACCACAGTCTAGGCAGTTTACGTTTATTCGGCAATTCGTACAGCACCAAGGGCTGTAAAAATGAATACATTGAACAAATACTTGAACTGCGAGTACTTTGTTTGAGAATTAATGCGTGTCGTACTAATTATAACATCGTGTAAATGTAATACAATTACAAACTAATGCGGCTTTGTAATTTACGTTTTGGCAGGTCTTGACCCTGACATCAGCCCTGACGAACAAGAAGAGAAAGCGAGGCTCATATCGCAGGTTTTGGAGCTTCAAAATACATTGGATGGTATGTGACGAATAGATATATTGTTTCTCGCTAATTTTCTAGTTTGTATTTTGTTCCGATGTGCAGTTGAATACTTTTCATTACGATTGATAAATACAATACTGTGTACTAAGTAAAAAGAGAAATGTAGCGTTTTTTTAAATGTATTTATTGGCATCGGTATTACCACACAGCAATTGGTATGTCGGTACCGGTGGCGGATCCTGCCCTGAAACTCAGAGGTGCACATAGATCCTTAGGGGCTATCGCAAATGGGACGGTGGAGGTGCTTTCTGTAGCACAAATTTCAACCATATGCAAATGTAATAAATCTTGTAAGCATCTTCAAATAACAAAAGAATGCATCTAAATACACACTCGTACAGAAGACATGAAAAACGTATGGATCGGATGGTGTATATAAATTCGATTATATACACCTCAAATGAACACCTCGATTTGATTTAAAATCAACTTTTTTCGAGTTTTACAACGCATTTGAGTTGACGATTGCTCTTCTTGAAGGTCCATTCGCATACAAATAATCACCTCGATTCGATTTGGAATCAAACTTTCTCGAGTTTTACATAGTCTTTTCGTTGAAAATTGCTCTGTAAATTGTATTTGAGTCGACGATTGCTCTTCTTGAAGGGTCATTCGAACTCAAATAAACACCTCGAGTCGATATGAAGTCAACTTTTTTTCGTTTTCTCGATGAATTGGAGTCGACAATTGCCCTTCCTGAAGGTCCATTCGAACTCAAATAAACACCTCGAGTCGATATGAAGTCAACTTTTTTTCGTTTTCACGATGTATTTGAGTCGACGATTGCTCTTCTTGAAGGTCCATTCGAACTCAAAGAAACACCTCGAGTCTATATGAAGTCAACTTTCTTTCGTTTTCACGATGTATTTGAGTCGATGATTGCTCTCCTTGAAGGTCCATTCGAACTCAAATAAGCACGTCGAGTCGATATGAAGTCAACTTTTTTTCGGTTTCACGATGTATTTGAGTCGACGATTGCCCTTCTCGAAGGTCCGTTCGAACTCAAATAAACACCTCGAGTCGATATGAAGTCAACTTTTTTTCGGTTTCACGATGTATTTGAGTCGACGATTGCTCTTCTTGAAGGTCCATTCGAACTCAAATAAACACCTCGAGTCGATATGAAGTCAACTTTTTTTCGTTTTCTCGATGAATTGGAGTCGACAATTGCTCTTCTTGAAGGTCCATTCGAACTCAAATAAACACCTCGAGTCGATATGAAGTCAACTTTTTTTCGTTTTCACGGTGTATTTGAGTCGACGATTGCTCTTCTTGGAGGTCCAGTCGAACTCAAATAAACGCCTCGACTCGATATGAAGCCACGTTTTTTTCGTTTTCTCGATGAATTGGAGTCGACAATTGCTCTTCTTGAAGGTCCATTCGAACTCAAATAAACACCTCGAGTCGATATGAAGTCTACTATTTTTCGTTTTCACGATGTATTTGAGTCGACGATTGCTCTTCTTGGAGGTCCATTCGAACTCAAATAAACACCTCGACTCGATATGAACTCACGTTTTTTTCGTTTTCACGATGTATTTGAGTCGACAATTGCCCTTCCTGAAGGTTCATTCGAACTCAAATAAACACCTCGAGTCGATATGAAGTCTACTTTTTTTCGTTTTCACGATGTATTTGAGTCGACGATTGCTCTTCTTGGAGGTCCATTCGAACTCAAATAAACACCTCGAGTCGATATGAAGTCAACTTTTTTTCGTTTTCACGGTGTATTTGAGTCGACGATTGCTCTTCTTGGAGGTTCCTTCGAACTCAAATAAACACCTCGAGTCGATATGAAGTCAACTTTTTTTCGTTTTCACGGTGTATTTGAGTCGACGATTGCTCTGCTTGGAGGTCCATTCGAACTCAAATAAACACCTCGAGTCGGTATGAAGTCAACTTTTTTTCGGTTTCACGATGTATTTGAGTCGACGATTGCTCTTCTTGAAGGTCCATTCGAACTCAAATAAACACCTCGAGTCGATATGAAGTCAACTTTTTTTCGTTTTCACGATGTATTTGAGTCGACGATTGCTCTTCTTGGAGGTCCATTCGAACTCAAATAAACGCCTCGAGTCGATATGAAGTCTACTTTTTTTCGGTTTCACGATGTATTTGAGTCGACGATTGGTCTTCTTGGAGGTCCATTCGAACTCAAATAAACACCTCGAGTCGATATGAAGTCTACTTTTTTTCGGTTTCACGATGTATTTGAGTCGACGATTGCTCTTCTTGAAGGTCCATTCGAACTCAAATAAACACCTCGAGTCGATATGAAGTCAACTTTTTTTCGGTTTCACGATGTATTTGAGTCGACGATTGCTCTTCTTGGAGGTTCATTCGAACTCAAATAAACACCTCGAGTCGGTATGAAGTCAACTTTTTTTCGGTTTCACGATGTATTTGAGTCGACGATTGCTCTTCTTGGAGGTCCATTCGAACTCAAATAAACACCTCGAGTCGGTATGAAGTCAACTTTTTTTCGGTTTCACGATGTATTTGAGTCGACGATTGCTCTTCTTGAAGGTCCATTCGAACTCAAATAAACACCTCGAGTCGATATGAAGTCAACTTTTTTTCGGTTTCACGATGTATTTGAGTCGACGATTGCTCTTCTTGGAGGTCCATTCGAACTCAAATAAACACCTCGAGTCGGTATGAAGTCAACTTTTTTTCGGTTTCACGATGTATTTGAGTCGACGATTGCTCTTCTTGAAGGTCCATTCGAACTCAAATAAACACCTCGAGTCGATATGAAGTCAACTTTTTTTCGTTTTCACGATGTATTTGAGTCGACGATTGCTCTTCTTGGAGGTCCATTCGAACTCAAATAAACACCTCGAGTCGATATGAAGTCAACTTTTTTTCGGTTTCACGATGTATTTGAGTCGACGATTGCTCTTCTTGGAGGTTCATTCGAACTCAAATAAACACCTCGAGTTGATATGAAGTCAACTTTTTTTCGTTTTCACGGTGTATTTGAGTCGACGATTGCTCTTCTTGGAGGTCCATTCGAACTCAAATAAACACTTCGAGTCGATATGAAGTCAACTTTTTTTCGTTTTCACGATGTATTTGAGTCGACGATTGCTCTTCTTGGAGGTTCATTCGAACTCAAATAAACACCTCGAGTCGATATGAAGTCAACTTTTTTTCGTTTTCACGATGTATTTGAGTCGACGATTGCTCTTCTTGGAGGTTCATTCGAACTCAAATAAACACCTCGAGTCGATATGAAGTCAACTTTTTTTCGTTTTCACGGTGTATTTGAGTCGACGATTGCTCTTCTTGGAGGTTCATTCGAACTCAGATAAACACCTCGAGTCGATATGAAGTCAACTTTTTTTCGTTTTCACGGTGTATCTGAGTCGACGATTGCTCTTCTTGGAGGTCCATTCGAACTCAAATAAACACCTCGAGTCGATATGAAGTCAACTTTTTTTCGTTTTCACGATGTATTTGAGTCGACGATTGCTCTTCTTGGAGGTTCATTCGAACTCAAATAAACACCTCGAGTCGATATGAAGTCAACTTTTTTTCGTTTTCACGGTGTATTTGAGTCGACGATTGCTCTTCTTGGGGGTTCATTCGAACTCAAATAAACACCTCGAGTCGATATGAAGTCACCTTTTTTTCGTTTTCATTGTGTATTTGAGTCGACGATTGCTCTTCTTGGAGGTCCATTCGAACTCAAACACTTCGAGTCGATATGAAGTCAACTTTTTTTCGTTTTCACGGTGTATTTGAGTCGACGATTGCTCTTCTTGGAGGTTCCTTCGAACTCAAATAAACACCTCGAGTCGATATGAAGTCAACTTTTTTTCGTTTTCACGGTGTATTTGAGTCGACGATTGCTCTTCTTGGAGGTTCATTCGAACTCAAATAAACACCTCGAGTCGATATGAAGTCAACTTTTTTTCGTTTTCACGGTGTATTTGAGTCGACGATTGCTCTTCTTGGAGGTTCCTTCGAACTCAAATAAACACCTCGAGTCGATATGAAGTCAACTTTTTTTCGTTTTCACGGTGTATTTGAGTCGACGATTGCTCTTCTTGGAGGTTCATTCGAACTCAAATAAACACCTCGAGTCGATATGAAGTCAACTTTTTTTCGTTTTCACGGTGTATTTGAGTCGACGATTGCTCTTCTTGGAGGTCCATTCGAACTCAAACACCTCGAGTCGATATGAAGTCAACTTTTTTTCGTTTTCACGATGTATTTGAGTCGACGATTGCTCTTCTTGAAGGTCCATTCGAACTCAAATAAACACCTCGACTCGATATGAAGTCAACTTTTTTTCGGTTTCACGATGTATTTGAGTCGACGATTGCTCTTCTTGAAGGTCCATTCGAACTCAAATAAACATCTCGAGTCGATATGAAGTCAACTTTTTTTCGAGTTTTACGACGTATTTGGGTTGACAATTGCTGTTCTTGAAGGTCCATTCGACCTCAATCAAACACCTCGATTCGATATGAAGTCGACTTCTTTCTTGTTTGTTGATGTATTTGAGTTGACAATTGCTCTTCTTGAAGGTCTATTCGATCTCCATGAAACACCTCGATACGATATGAAGTCGACTTCTTTCGTTTTTGACATTTTATGTCTTTGCTATGGCACACAAACTAAAAAATCGTCACGACAACTGTTGACGAAAACTAACTACCTCATTTCCCAACCCATGAAAATCGTTCACCACTCGTTGGAAAGCCCTCAATTTATCGAATATTTCCATGCCCTGCACACGACCGTGGATATACGGAAAGCTGAGTTAAACAGAAGACAATGTAGAAGACAATGATACTGCAACCGAAACAGTTGTAGTATCACAACATGTGTGTTTAATGTACGATGGTTTATTAGGGTGTATATATAGGAATGCTACGTGAAATTGTAGTTGGGTGTTTTCGAGTTCATTTTGAAGTTAGAGGTGTTTTCGAGTTCATTTTGAAGTGAATTTGGAAGTAAACCTTAATTCACAGGATAACCGAAACAGTTGTAGTATCACAACATGTGTGTTTAATGTACCATGGTTTATTAGGGTGTATATTAGGGTAATGAGGGAGGAAATGGGGGGGTGATGGTGGTGGGGACTAAAGAGATAAAATGTCCCAATGTGTTGCAGACTCGTATGCAAGCGTTTATCTTAGTTTGGGTTTACCAAGTAACTTGCTAGTGGGAAATTTCTCTTGATTTCAAATCCCAAGAGTTATTTAAAAAAAATTTCCCAAAAATCCCAAGACTTATTTAAAAAAATTTTCTTCATGTATTTGAGTTGACAATTGCTCTTCTTGAAGGTCGATTCGATCTCAATATAACACCTCGATTCGATATGAAGTCGACTTCTTTCTTTTTGTCGATGTATTTGAGTTGATAATTGCTCTTCTTGAAGGTCGATTCGATCTCAATCAAACACCTCGATTCGATATAAAGTCGACTTCTTTCGTTTTTGTTGATGTATTTGAGTTGACAATTGCTCTTCTTGAAGGTCCATTCGATCTCAATCAAACCACAGCGCAATCCAGCTTTTCAAGAAGCCAGTTTTCCACAATCGGACTAAGCACATTGACATTCGCGCCAAGTTTATCCGTGAGAAGATTACATCTAGAGAAATTGCTGTTGAATCAATACCAACCATTGAGCAGGCAACCGATTTTCTCACCAAACCTCTACCGCGGCAACGCTTTGAGTATCAATGTGAATTGATGAGACTGTGCCAGATGCCCAAGTGATAATAATAGGTACTTTGTTTGTGGTGTAAACTTTACCATGTTTCATTTCTAGGGGATGTGTTGTGATAAGAAAGGATTATTTCCGTCATGGAAACTTTTCCTAGGTGACAATGTGTTTGTATACGTCTTACCATAACGTGGTCCATTGCTTTTCCGAATTTTGTGCAATATAGGTAGCTGTCGTTCTTGTGATTTTCTCTAATCAAAAACTCTTTTCATTTAATCACTATAATCACATTCGATTTCAAATGAACACCTCGATTCGATTTGAAATCAACTTTCTTTGAGTTTTGACATTTTATGTCTTTGCTTTGGCACATTAAAATAAAAAACTGTCACGAAAAAGTGTCCTCGAATTTTACGATAATTTTCACTTACAACCAAGCCGTTGCTAGGGAAATGAAACTTCTGTAATTTTCATCGGACAAAAATCGTTCTCCATTCGATCGAAAGCTCTCGAATTATAACGCATTTCTTGCGTATTTGTTCTTGGTATTTATGTCAGACTTATACTATATATTTTTATGTTATAAATAGATATAGTGAACACTTCTGCTTGTTTTGTGATCAATTGCTGAGGTTGGGGTTACTTACTGTTTACTGTTTTCATTAAAAAATAGTAGGTACATCCAAGCAAAGTTGGTCGTATAGGAAACTGGGGTTCGTTGTTTTGTTATTGTTAGTTTTGATTTAGCCATCAGCGTGAATACATGTGTACATTTGTGTGTACATAAGATGAATACATCTTACATATTTTATAAATAAAATTTGTGTATTTGTGTAATTGGTTGTAAACTGATTAATTACTGAACGGTCTATTAAGATTGGATATTATTAATATTGACATAAAATGTCCCAATGTGTTGCAGACTCGTATGCAAGCATTTAGTTTTTGATGTGATTTTGATAGCAAGGGCGAAATGAAAAGAAATGATGCGAAACTCTCACCATGCACGTTACAATTCTGCCCTGTTAAAAACCCCCTCCCCCCCCCTTTTAATTCAGAATTGCGGTATCTCATTCCGTTATCAGATTAGAGCAGATGAACCGTAATGAATATCTCAAGTAACAAACACGTTTCTTCATCTTCAAAGTGCTCCGGCTTCAGAACGGAATAAGATATCGCAATTCTGACTCCGCCATCGTGTTCAGCGTAAAAAATACCTGTGAATTAAGGTGTCACTTGTCAGACTGCTTCATTTTTGGAATTTATGGCTAATTTAGTTGACAAATTTTTCTTCTTGAAAGTCCATTCTTAATTTCTCCCCTATGGCCTTTAGAGTCCCCCAAGACTTGATCATTTTGCCTTCTAGAAGTAGGGTGCTTAGTGAGTCTGAGGAAAATCGAGCAAGTACCTACCTGTCTTGGTCTGGGTTGAGCTGTGCAGCATATTTCATTGCTTCGTGGATTTCAACAAGCTCAGCTGTGTAGATGGAGGCAAAATCTGCCAATCTGAATTGGGCACTGGCTTGATGTTTAGCGTCGTAATCCGCTGATCCCACTTTTCTATCTATTAGGGGCCGTCAGTGAAGATGTGAGTAGCTTCAGGCTAGCGGTCGTTGATGAATCTTTTTGTGGCTGAAGGGGTTTGAACTGTAGGTAGTGGGCGGCATAGTGATTGGAAGGGCTCTTAAGATCTCGTACTTCAGGGCATACCTTAGGGGTCTAGGTACACGTGGGATGGATGGGAGGTACTCTGAAGTGACATAAAAGGCTTCGTATAAGGGTGGACTTAGTTTTTTGGCGTTTTAAATCTTTTCAGCCCACTTTTCGAACATAATATTATTCTGGAATCGGATCTTAAATGCTGATATAAAATTCATGTCACCCCATTGTGTAAAGAATTCCTCGGTTTTGCAGATTTGTCTCAGAGGGTCGACAGCGTCAAAGAAGAAAATCTGAAGCTCCGTTCAGAAAACCAAGTTTTGGGTCATTACATTCAGAACTTGATGTCAGCCTCCAGTGTGTTTCAGTCAACATCACCCAAAACGAAAAATAAGTGAGCGTCAATTCCACCAGATGGTGCCACGATTATTTATTCAAATATTTAGGTAACTCACTTAAGTAATTCACTCTTTCGCAAATACATTTTATTAATGTGCAATAAGATGTCAACATCGTCGTTTTTTTAGCACTGGAGCAAATGCTTTCTTTTTCTCTGTAAATTATTAATCATTTGCTACTCCACGCTGCGTGGATAAATAGTTATATTGATTTTCTAGAGCTTCAAGGAGAAATTTGTATTACTACTATAATTACCTTAATCAAATGAATGTGGATGTTGGAAGTATCAATCTGAATTACTTATTATTAGACCTGTTTTATGTTTGGATAACTCCGTTGTACGTTCAGAGTCAGGCACTTGTTTGCTCTAGAAGTGCTCAGTGGAAAAATATAGTTTAACGTTATTGGGATGTATGCAAGACTGAGGGATCAGGTCGAGTCCTATGAGACAGTTACTTCTCGCAGTGTCTTTGTTGATGCACAATTTCCGGAACGCTGGAACTGGAGGTTGCGAAGTGGTACAAGGGAGGTTTTTGTGGTGGGTGACTGAAGGGTTAAAGATGTTTTCTACACTCGCGTGGTTCATTTCTGGTATTTTCAAAACGTCCACTCCTTGATACGGAGTGACGTGATCTGGGACTATGGATTTCAGAGTGGCCAGACTGTTGGTGTAGCGTCTTCAGTTTATTGCTCGCTTAGCGTTGGCATCTCTGCCAGTCCCTGCCATCTGCGCCTGCCCAACCAGTTTCCAGCCAAAAGAACCAGAGAAAACCTACCAGACAGTACCCAATATCCTCTCCCTTCATGGCACATCTTTACTCCTATCTTCCTGAGATTAACCTAGTGGTATTCATGACGGGTCTGCATCTCCTAGCCCACTGTCTAAGGTTTGTTCAACCCAGTGACACTTCTTCATCTTACAGGCTATCAACATTGGACACTTGTGACAACATCAAATAACCAGCCATTATATGCCTATCATATTATGATATCGGCAGTGGTACTTTGATGTAGGTTTTGCTGGCTTTCATAGCAAGACTACTGGCCAATCTTATACTACGTATCTACTTATACTCAAGAGGCTTGAGGGCTAATCTCACCAAGCCTGCTATTGTTGTGTTCAAGAATAGACTTCAGTTACGGCTGATTGTGAGGCTCCAAAAGACTCCTGTCTATTTCATTCAAACAACATACTTATGGAGCGGTCAACACGAATTCGATGCCAAGAACCGAGTTTATTTCAAACGCTTTGTATAATTGCAAGAGGCCCATCTCTCAGCTCGTACAAAATACTTGCACTGGTTGAGCTTCAGCTCATTACACGATTTGAAGAGATTCGAAGTGCTATGCGTTTGCAACCGCCACATAACTACCCACAAGTAGCCTCCATGAAGTCTTAAAGATGAAAGGGTTCGCTGCAAAAACTAAAATGAAATCTTTCAAATTCATCAACCTATCGAGAATCTTCATCTTTGTGTATTCATTTTCACCCTTCTTGGGAATTTGTACGGTTGTTCCGTACAAAAATACTCAGTAATATGTCAAACCCAATTAGTAATCAGTTGAAAAGAGGCCTATACTAATAAGTTTGTGCCTAGTTTTATCGATTATATTTTCGTTTATGTAAGAGTTGTTGTCTTGTAATGAACAAAAATTGGCACGCCGTAATATTTATAATCAACACTGTTCGCTCACCATTGGGCCCAAAAAGTTATAAAATTTAATGATGAATCTACGTCACGATTCTTGTTACTAAACGAAGCCAGGGAAACTGTTCGAATATCGGTTCTTCAATTTTTCAGTCGCGACATCGCAGGGTTCTGATCTGGCTTTCGTTGATAGGTCTTATCGAACGGTTCAGTAGCAGTTCTTGAATAAGAAGACCTTTTTGAAAACCGTGAACCAGCGATTCGAACAGTTTTTCTTTCCGGTATCTTCGTTAAACCACATTCAAGTGCCATTTATAATTGCATCCAAAATCCATTCCAAATTGGTGAACCAATGGATACAAACACTTTCTTCTACTCATTTTCATCACTAATGTCGCTATTGTTCGCCATTTTACTGTTGTTCCTTTTTATTGGAAATAAACACAAATAAATAAGCAATTAAACTAATACAGTGTGTTTGTCTCTATCGAATCCCTCATATCCTCAAAATTGTAATTTTCTTGGGATTGCTAGTTACCATCTCGTAAAATGGTTTCCGATTCTCTGGACTCTACACTTAAGTGCCATATTGCAGTTGCATTCAAAATCCATCCCTAATAGGCGAACTAATGAATACAAACACTTTCGTCATCATTAATTTATTACAGGTGGCTGTAACAATTTTAAATAGTGAAATTTGAACCGGAGTAGTAGTGTACTTCATTTTAGAGGAAAAACTACTTTTTTATTCGGATGAATAAATCACTAAGACAAGATTATTACAAGATTTTATTGCATAAAAATTCGTGTAAGAATAATCAATAACAATATTAAAGTGATTAATTATTATTAAAATATGTATAACCACAAGTTTATTATAAGAAAATATAATTTTGCGTTATAGTTTACGATGGACCGAGTTCGTTTACATGAGATTACAATGCTGTCAATATTTGATACGTACAGATCTTCACTGGTAATAAGTAATGTTAATTAAAGTTTAATTGATATATTCTAATTCACTAATGTCTTGAACAAAGTTGACTGGAAACTGCCCTTTCTTGCCTTCACAAGACCCGTAGAGCCAATTATTGTCTATCCTCCTTGTGACGGTGATTATATCACCTTCCTGAGGAAATAAGAATCAGAAGATTAGTGGTAAGTAGAGTGCGGATTCTTTCGCACTAAAAGACCCCCTTTTTGTCATAAAATATGCAGTAAAAACATCCGAAATATGCAAACGGGCAGATCACTGAGTATTTCTTCGAAATTCGGCGAGGGAGAAAATATGCATTTATATACAAATCCACCCTCTAGTGATAAGTAGCCTCGACTGTTTATGAGAAGGGTTCGAGACAATAGCAAATTTTCGAACAATAAAAAATCCACAGTCGTGCAGCATGGCTGTAAGAGCAAATTTTCGAAGAAATAACTGGTCTTATTTAATGTAATGTTTAGAACATCTCATTCAAATATGGTCAATCTTAAACTGATTGGGTAATTATAGGTATGGGGTATGAAGCTATTCGGTATGCAACAGGTGTGGTGCTCTCTGACTAAAGATCGGTAAGTACTTACGATAGTCTTTTTAATAGTAAACTACTTACGAGTATCTTGGAAAGAAAAGGTTCTTACAGTTCCCCCAATTTCGTTTGTGTTGGTTATAAAATCTTATTACCACCATAATCACGAAACATTTTGTCTCTATTTTTCCCCGAGTAACGCCTCAGGTTATAGGTTGTTCAACGCTAAACACAGTGGTGAAGTCAGAATGGCGATATCTCATTCCGTTATCAAATTAGAGCAGATGAACCGCGAAGAACATCTCAAGTAACAACCTCGTTTCTTCATCTTCACATGTTCCAATTTGAGAATGGAATAAGATATCGCAATTCTGACTCCGCCATCGTGTTCAGCACAAAAAACCCCTTTAACGTGAGATGTCACTTGTCAGACTTAGGGCTGGATTTAAGCATAGGCGCGCGGCTAGGGGCCCACAACACAATTAAAATTACAAAATAATGTCACTGGTCATGTTTTTCAGGCCAGACAATACAGAATCGCCATATTGCACCGAATTTATCAAATTTTCCCGGGGGGAGAGCCCTCGGCCGCCCAGACTATGATCCCAGGGCCCACAGGTGGAGCCTAACGGCTTGTATTGTCAGTTTGTTTTATTTTAAGAATTTATGAGTATTCCCCCCCCCCCCTTTAAACTCCCCAAAAACCCCCTTAGAGTGGCCCAATTCTGCCCATCTACGATTGCCAAGACAGATTGTTTGTTCAAATTTGACCTTTTATCTCAATTCTATTGAGAGTTATCAATTTTTTTTTTCTTTCAGAGAGTTTTAAAATGTTTGCACCAAGAACAATAGCTTTCTCTTCTTCACAAATTCGCTAAAACTGACTGAAAATCAAATTTACCTTCAAACTGAGGTCATCCCAAGTTTCTGCGATGAAAGGAAACGTGCATATAACCTTCATGGTTGTCCCAGTTCCTTCCCGAGCGGAAGGAGCTTTGATATCCACGTAACTTATTGGAAACATTCCACATCGGCCGCCGATTTCTCCTCTCATCCATTCGTCATTAATTTGTTGAATGTGATGGATGATATCGCCGGCCTGGACACAAAAAAATTCAAAATCAAGTTGAATAAAACCTCGACAATCCAATCCTTAGGTAGTAGTTAATAGTTACTCAGGCATAACAACTGGCCAATTGCTGGAATATGCTCTGCTGATCTGATTGGAGCTGATTTATGTTGGGGCCGGCTGTGTATCACGCACTGTTTGTGTTCGTTATGAACAGGGTAGTCTACAGCTACGTCGTATGGTACAATCCCCGCATCACTTTTGTCATCTCCTCAAGTAATAACAATTTTTTTTAAATGTATATTTACTGCGCAAAGTATATACAAGTAAACTTATAAGCAATATTCGTATGTTGAATTTTAAATTAAATATTTAAAAATGAAGTAGGTTTTAATATTAATTAATCTTATATTGTTAAGACGGTTCTACATTAGCAAGCTCATGCGGTTAAGAACACAAGATTAGGTATTTGAAAAAATCTTCTATTTCCACTGAATTATGAGTACACTGTTATACCGGTTTCGGCTATTAAACCATCGTCAGTAACAAAATAAAGTAGTATTGTAGTATAATAGTATTGTTTTGTTACTGACGATGGTTTAATCGCCGAAACCGGTCTAACAGTGTACTCATATTTCAGTGGAAATAGGCGATTTTTTCAAATACTCTTGTTTTCTTAACATGGGTTTCCATTATGATTGTATAGTCCCTACAATGAGTTGTCAACATTACCTTGAAAGTCAGATCATCGGGGTGGTCAGACTCGAAATCGTAACTGGCAACACAGTACTCCTTCTCCACCTAAAAAACACAAGTCCGTAAATAAAATATTATTATGTAGTATGTATGATGAATAAATACACAATTCAAACTTCCAATTCTCAGGAACCAATTTCCAGTCACTAATCTTCAGGACAGTGTACAAGATTTGTAACTGGGGTTCTGAGTCCTCGTCCTATTCTCCTTTATTCAGCAATTTACAATGTTGATGTGACCAACAGGCGATGTGAAAGACACATCAACGGTAATCAACAGAAAAGGTTGTGTTGAGTTAATCCAATTTTCCATCAAGTTTGATGCTTAAATTCGTAGTTTTCGAAACATTTTCGATCAGTTATATGGATTTTTATTCCAAAATAAGTCTGTTAGAAGGTAAAGAATCTGATAAGGAATACAACTGAGTTTCTTTATTGGTAGATATCACATATACAGGGTGTAACGGGATTGGCGTCCGATACGTCTCCTACGTATACTACATTTAATTTCCGACCAAGTGTCTCGTAGACTTTTTTTTAAATCCACTCAAAATCCGTATTTTTCCACTTATAAGATTTTTTTCGTGTGTTCGACCTTACTTCTCTAAAATTGCCGTAGCTCCCTCAATTTGCACAAAAATTTAAATTTGATACCGTTGGAAAGAGCGTTAAATTCGCAACAAACAACTTTGGTTTATTATCTTCGATAGTGCGTCTGCGGATTTTTGCCCAGTTAGCATCGAGGCTGCCATAAAGTAGTTCTTCCTTCATTTTCGTTCGTATTTGAAGTTTGTAATATCAAATGCTTTGTGAAGGCTTAGAAGAGGTAGGCTAACTCACACAGCACGCCATAGAATGAGAGTTTTCACTTTACACTTATCAAGACATTACTCAGAGCCACTATTTACCTGATCAATGGCACTTTGGGTTGGACGCCGAGGAACCTGAGGGTGCGTTTCAAGAATGTCCAGGATGTCTGATGGCGGAGGTGGTGGAGGGATGGATGGCATTGGCGGTGAGCCGTTGAGGCCAAGGACCAACGGTGGAGGTGGCCGGCTTGGCTTGGGCTTGCTCGACGGCTGCACACAGATGATGGTTGGATTGCAGTATGAACGAGTACCAGAGCCCTGGAAAATAGCGGCGAATTGAGATATATGTATTAGCAAGATCTGTAAACCATCTGGGCCTCTGTAAAGAACACCACGTCATAACATAGCGTTGTTGTGCCGATCAATTGATAAAAATCAAGATATGCCCGAATCTTAAGCAGCAAGAAATACGCTTAAAATCCTTAAAATGCTTCCTCAAAATCCAGTGGGAGAAAGAACAGACTGCAAGTACTGACTTTCTCATCTGCAGAGTACGGCATGCTTTGGCTGTGATGAGAATTTGATCCTGCCCATTACAGAAGTGGGGACACCACCGATGAGTATCCAACTGTTCGGCCGCAGCCTACTGTGAAATATTATCATATACCTGCACCATAGCGCTAAAATGTACCTTCGGTACAGGCGGAGCTCGAAGTTTTGTCGGGGCTTTTAATTCTATCCGCGGCACGGTCGTTTCCATCGGTTCGGGGGAAGGAACCGAGCTCGGTGTCGTCCAGCTGGACGTGACAGAATACTGGTCACTCCAAGGCGACGTCGGCCCAGACGATAGAAGTGACCCGAAATCATCCTCGAACCCGCTTTCTATTTGAGAGCTGAAAATGATAAAATCAACTGGTAAGTAATCATGAAAAACTAAACAACGCCAAAACGTATTGTGTTCAGTGATCAATCTTTAACACAACTGAAGTATTTCTGAATACATCTTACCTAATACCCCAACCCCACTGTTAGGAAACTAACTTGTATAGAATATATTGACGCGAGAATAAAGAACAAGGAAAGTGGTCCGAAGGGAAATGACCTGGATTTTCCCAGACTCCTTGGAAGGGGTACACCAAAGGGCCTATAATATATTATAAGCTCCAACCCTTTCAAGGGGGATACCGGACTTCTCGCCTAGAACTTTTCCAAACCCTTCTTATTTTTATCATAAACCTTTTAACATAAGGTGTGTAGCTTGGCCGCGCTCCATCTTATTTCTATATATCAGTGGAGCGGTTTCGTCTCGTGAGGAGTACTCGCGTCAGTTTTTCCAAAGTGAAGCGGTTTTCTTCTTGTGGAAGTACTCGCTCGCTCCTTCACCATACAAAGTGTAGCTGTTTTCTCCTACAGAGAAGTAGGTACTTGCTCCTGTGTAGAAGTGTAGCGGTTTTCCTCCTGAGGAAGCTGTTTTCTCCTTCAGAGAAATGCTTCGTCCCTTACGATCCCACAAGGTCTAACTCAGTTTCCCAACTTTTCAGGAGAGACAAAAAAAGGATTTTCCAACGTACTGCAGTAATTACTATGGTTATCGCGGCTTTTCTACGTTGAAGAAGCCTTTTCCTACATTGCAATAAAGGCCAAACCAATGAGCTAGATAGAAAAACCGAAAGATCTCGCATAAGTGTCCGTTCCTAACTCATTTTGCCAAAAAACTGAGTTAGATATTGTGGGATCTTAAGGGACGACTTGCTCCTGTTTAGAAGTGAAGCGGGTTTCCTCCTGAGGAAGTACTCGCTCCTTCCCCCTTCAGGGAATACGAAAATCATACAAAATCAATACGAAATAGTTGTTTTATTGTCCACTGATTCCATTGATGCCACGTCGGGCAAACCTGAAATTATGAAAGTAACTTCTACACATTTTTGCAAAGCTTGATTTTCTTTCGAAAATTAGCTAAATCGACGCATACTTTGTTCTATTGTATGATGATTAAATTTTTCTCCTGATTCCTTTGAATACTATGGAGAAAACGACGATTTTGTTCGACATGTAGATCGAATGAACCCCCGTGGATGGTAACAGAAGATGGGAACTCAAAGAGTGGTAATCCAGGGTTAACCAGTTTCATTAACGCCAGGGTTCAGTTGGTGAAAGTTGGCTTAAACCTACTTATATGTAATTTGGAAATTGAAAATATACCTCAAACTCGACGAAGATCTACTGGTCAAATCAAGCTTTTTCGTTTCATAGAAAGACTGAGGAGAATTCAAATCAATTAAAGTGCCTGTAGGCACATTCAGTGACGGAGGAAGAGGCCTGACAACGGCTGTAGCTGGAGGCTTCCTGGTTTTTCGTTTACCGAATATGCTGATATTGCTGATGTTCTTCCCGGAGGTTGGTAGCTGCAAAATTAAGATTCGTCGTTAGAACAGATGTGGGTAACGCCTTTCTGCAGTGAAAAAGTAGAGATCTCTCACTACTTCTGGTCACAGCTAAATCTCCTCTAAACCGCCTTCAAAATCCCCAATTTTAAATACGAATACGAATACGCAATTATTTAAGCGAGGACGGAACTACGGAAAACATTCAAAGATTTATAATGAGCGATTCAATTTAAATTGTTTAATACGCAAGTACATAGCGTTTGGGTTCCATAATTCCAGTGTGGTCGACGCCATGGGTTTCGGAATTTATTGTCTGGTATTGATTCCAAATTCACAATGCTGTCTAGACGAACTGCTGTTACATTCACTGAACAATTTTTTGAAAAAGAAAAGATGGTTTTAGTATGGGCACACTGGGACATGATGGGTTAACACAGGTCAAAGTATATGCCCAGACTACTGATATATGGACCAGCATAAATACAAATGTTTATACTACAGTTATTTGTCATTAATTTTAAAATTAAAGCAACTGTATTGGCCACAAGATCCATCCCTGATAATATAATATATATTATATTATGTGGAATGGGTTATTAGCGGTATGATAATATTATTATCATACCGCTAATAACGCTGCTATGACAATAATTGTCTATGTTACATTACTAATTGAGTATGGAATAGTTGCAATGACTGTGCAGGGGCATTAGTAAACAAAGGCAGAACTCGAAATTTCCCCTGTTTAGCCTCACTCAAGATTGTTGTGACTTTCAGTCGTCAAAAAGTACAAGTAGCAACAACCAAGCTCATTTCGGTACAAAAAGAACTGTCGGAAAAATTGTACAAATTTATACAGGGCACCAATAGACGTTGGAACTAATCGTTTCATATGCTCAGAAGTATTTTGCTTCTAAAAGATGTAGCCGACAGGGAAAGAAATATATTATATTATGAAAAATATTATAAATTATATGAAAATATTTTCCTTGTCAGCTACATCTTTTAAAAGCTAAATACTTCCAACCTCTATAATATAAAAATTGTACAAATAATTTGTATTAATTATTATTGGTATTAATTATTAATACCGGACATCAATAATTGATAATTGATGTCCGGTATCAATTTGCACAGTTTTTCCGACAGTTCTTTTTGTACCGAAATGAGGTTGGTTCTTAACTTCCAAGCCAATCTCAATATAATAATATTCTCTATTTCGAACTTTGAAAGATGTCCGAATTTTTCGAAGTCTTGAAGATTTCCACCTGCCTACTTAGGAATTTTCACTTATTCCTAATTATATTTTTCCCTTATTAACCTTATTCCTTTTTCCTAATTCTAAGGTACCGAATAGCAAATGGGAAACTATCGATGGTACCGTCGATAGTATCGATAGTTTTTACAATCGATAGGTACCACCAAATATGAAGACCTTACCACGAGAATTTATCCATTTTCCCATTTAGTAATCGGTACCTTAGAATTAGGAATAAGGAAAATAAGGGAAAAATAGAATTAGGAATAAGTAAAAATTCCTATGTAGGCAGGTTGAAATCTTAAAGACCTTGAAAAATTCGGACATTTTTCAAAGTTCGAAATTGACAAATTCTTTGTTGAATAATGATTCACAAGTAGAGAGTGACCACAACATCTATTACCATTCGGTGCTTCTTTCACAGACAACTTGAATGCTGAACCAGCCATCAAGATTTCAAAAAGTGATTCTTGCTTCTGATTTGATAGTAGAGTTCGACTGACTCACTTGAGACGATTTTGGTGGCGGCGGCCGAGGTGGTGGTCGTTTTTTGCGTTGTCCTTCTGTGGTCTCGCTGATGGGGCCGAAGGGATCACTAAAACACCATCATCATCAAATTATTTCAACATTTCGTCCATACGATATCAACATAAGAACTATTCTCTTTACCTAACACTATGAAACATTACGGGTATTATTAAGAGGAGCATTATAATATAATGCTATATATTATTATATTATATAATATATATAATAATATAATATAATATTATTATTATTATTAATGATATAATATATCATATTATTATATAATATCATATAATATTATTATTATATCGACGCTTAAGAAGCAACACCCCCTATCGACCATTTCCACGCAGCTGGTTTTCTGGTTGATACGATGTCGACAGGGGTTATAACTTTCGAATTTCCTCGACTCTGTAATTTAGTTGAAGCGATTTCGAGCTAAGGAGCCTATCCAGCGTGAGACGACGAATAAGAATCAGCCAAAACCTAATGTTCGTGAAAATGGTCGAAGTAAAATTTGGGCAACCACAATGTCCCATCAACTTTGAATGTGTTGCATCGTTAATTTGGTAAATGTCATGGTATTCACACGTGAGGCTGGATAACCTGTGATGAACCATAGTTATCTTCGGGTGAGCCTATGAGCACTACACGCCTGTAGAACCCTGCAGAGTGCGGCCAAAATCTAAATACTCGGAACGCTCCACGACGCGATACGTAGGTACCGTGCGTTATTAGGGCGCTCCGAGAATGTGTATTTTCTTGTCCAGTGTCAATATCTCACTGTTGTTATGCAATTGTTTAACTAATTTTTTATACAAGTTAGCAACTTGAACTACATAAGCAGTGCTTTTTGCTTTTTTTTTTTTAAAGGTTTTAAATTGTCTAATATCATTGTTTAATATTGTTTAATAATTGTTTAATATCATCACAAAGTGCTATTAAAAATGTTTTTCATTCATCTGGCTGTCCTATGCTGGTATTAGCAAAGTTCTCACACTCTGTAAAGCACCAAGTTCATGGAAGACTGAAGTGTTTCCTATAAAATTGTCTTGGTTAACATCTCTAGTTTCAAGGGAAAGTCACATAAAATCGCTATTGTTGTCCTACAAGCTTCTGCATAAAAAATGGGTGTTTCCCATGGGTTCACCTTCATTCATCTGGCTCTTCGAATTCATGCCTCCCTTCACTGAACAAATGGCGCTGGGCAAATTTTCGCTCCAAGTTTGACACCATTGGTTACAGGCCTGACACCATCAGATGTAGATTCTACTCATTAATTGCATCACCACTTGACAACAAAGAGTCATGTGATCAAAAATCATGTGTTTTACTGTCTTTCATTCTTATGGTCACTTCAATCATTGAAGTTCAATGGTTTGATTTGTGTAATTTTCACAAAACTACTCTCCATTGAATTTAAAATGCCTTTGAGAAGATTTTAAACAATTTTTATAAATGTTAGTTTATTATGTTGTTGAGTTGTTATTTATAGTTTAAACTTATAAGTTAATTTTTCTTTAATATGACTGTTATTTTGTACATTGAAGCCGACTAACAACGTCCAAAATGGCTCTACGAAAATGTCGAGAGCGGAGAAACTCAAAAGAAAACTTCATGTTTTATACCTTTATGTATTCTTTAAGCCTTTCTTATGGCATTTAAAAGTTTGAAAATTAGCTATAATAAAATGTTTCTTAAGTACATGTTTGCGTTATTTCATTATGATTTTTCCTCGCTAAAATGAAAGATTATTAACAAATATACATTCATCTGGCAGGTCAAACTGTTCTAAAACAGATTATGGTAGTTGATCTTACTATCCTGTGCTGCTGCTAACAGTGTTAACTAAGGAACTCTAGGAGAGCACAAATTTGAAAGAAAAAGGTGAATTTTATCGTTTTAAACTCAGAAATGTTTTTCCTTGAAAAATACACATTTCGGGAAAACGCCCATGTACCTACTCCCAACTCCTCTCCATGAGAACCCAACTTCAGGATGTGGTCCTCACCAATTCCCCTTGTCAAAACCGCCATTCAGTCGACGAACAATCAGGTAGTTTGAATGCAAGGGCGGTTAAGAGAGTCAATCGCACTGCAATCGAGCTATGTCGCTACAGGTGTGCCTACTTCCGACATCTTACCATGTGAAGCCGGTTACACGATGATACCATCACGACCTACGAGTATATATTATATGATAACACCACCTACCTGATATCACTCCCAGACAAAATTTGTATTTAATAGTATTTGAGTTTCGTGGTTTAGGTTGAGGGTATGAACTTCATCCCCCCCCCCCCTCAAAGTCCAGATCTGAGGACTTTACAGTCGTCCAGCGACATTCCAGTAATGACCCGCCGACTATTCGAAGTATTTTCGTCTGTTCTGCGTCCATCTCGAACACCGAATCAACAAATCTTAATAAACCTAATTTAGCAAAATGCTGAATATGTGATAGATTTCATGACCTCCGTTATCATATTATTCTAATATTCCTCGTCACAGGTAAGTACGTACTTACAGTTTTGCTAGCATGATCCTAAACGATTGAGGTTGGGATCAAGAAGAACTTGACTAGTTTTTCTTTTAGTGCAAACCGTTACAAACCTTGTTATTCTTCAAGGGTGTGAACTTTGTAAACAACCTTGCGCCCACAGCCTCCCAAGGATGTCGATTGACTATTTTCACGGGCTGTAACGCTGAGCAGATGAATATTTTCGTATTCAATGGGACGGAACTAAATCCAAGGTCGATTCGATCGATTAGTAAAAATGCGCAAAACTGTCCTGGAGTTGTTTTTTCAATTAAAATTACTATGAGCTAGAATACAGTAACTGTACGTAGTAAGGTACTTGACTGAAGTGTTGAAACATGTCACTTGGATTGTGATATAGGAGAGGACTCACTGGACTCCGTTGGAGTTGCCAACATAGTGGTCTGGACATCAATGGACCTCTATGATCATTATCATTTTCACCTATGTGAATATAATATATTCGCATAGGTAGGTGAAAATGATAATGTGGTACAAAGTTATGTATTCCAGTACAAAGTTACCTACTGTAGCTGTGACATAAATTCTTCGAAGTAGCAGCTGCAGGTAGTAGGTATTGAATATAGGTGTACTTTTTCAATAGTAAGATAATAAAACATTCGAATCGAAAGGCTGCACACAAACAGGAAAGTTTGCACAAATCGCCCTTGAAATGCATTCGCATTACCAAACGTTCTTGACATTCAAGGATAGGGGGTAGAAAGTATGTCGGTACTGCCTGGTACGAGAAACTTGCGCAAAAATATGAAATGGCGGTCATTTCAACATAATTGAATTTGGCGCTCAAGTTGAACCACAAATTAATACGAGCCTCCTCGCTCATTACAATACAATCAAGTACCTAATACCTAACTACCTAAAATAAGTATCTACCTATGTAATTACTTACATGGATGACATTTAGAGGTCGTGTAATCCAAACTCACAGGTTCATCAGCGAGCAAAATGTGAGAAGAAAGGCACAATACTGTTTCAACTGTCCGAATTAGGGATAAGGTTGGTTGTAATCAGATGGAGATATTAAAAACATGGGAGGAAACGAACGATCTTCCTGTTTCACTGTCCCATAAAACAACTACGTGCGTAATCGAGGCGGATGGAAGTGATAAAATTAATACTGGTTACTGACATCGACACATCTTGTTGGTTGATATCACATTCTATCAATATTGATCTGTCGCGTGATTCTCGCGAAATTAAACATCGAAGAGATGGAACTAACGAACAAAGAGTCTGTAAAACTACGTCAAACCGACAAAAAAACAAATGGCAAGACCTAAAATAAAGAAGAATGAAGAAACAACAACGTATGGATCGTAAATGCTCCGTTCAACATCCATGATCATGGAAGAAGCCATCCTTCTTCCATGGTCCATGGTATAACCAACCTCCTGTCATGGAAGAAGGAATGCAACCTCCTGGGTGGGCTGCTGTTTGTCTTGGTTCTTCACCCAGTCGTGCAATAACTAACAAAATTGTAGGTAAACCACGACGAAATGATCTTCCAATGGCTAGTCGTAATCATTCAGGAAATGTAATTTGCAAGCATGGAGTGGAAAAACGAGTTAGTAGAAGAACTTATTGAACTCTACAAGAACAAGCCATGCCTCTGGAAGCTAAATGACGAGGGGTACCTACACAAGTAAAATCCTGAAAAACCGTGTGTACGAGGAAATCATGCAGGTGTTTAGAGAGAAATGTTGACCTCGCTTTTATAAAGAGAGTTGAAGGAAATCCACTCCATTTTGATCAAACTTCTGGCCACGATGTACCTACTCGGAAAACCGTCGGTAAATCTCTGGCCTGTCGTGCATGCTCAACAGTAGGGTTAACGGGTTAATAACCCGTTAACCCGGGGTTATCCAACAGGCTGGGACTGTAGTACAGTCGTGCACGTCTGTGGGCTACAGCGGATTAGAAACCTGCGGGTCTTGCCCGTCAGCAAAACCCGCGGTCCGGGCCCGTCAGCAATATAACCACAGGTTTGACCCTTCAGCAATAACAGCGGGTTTGACCCGTCAGCAATATAACTACAGGCTTGATCCGTCAGCAATAACCGCGGGTTGGTCCCGTCAGCAGTAACCGCGGGTTTGGCCTGTCAGAAATAAACTCGGGTTTGGCCCATGGGTCTGGCCCGTGGTTCTGGCCTGTTGTCGCCCACACTCGTACACGACAAAAACTACGGTCCTCGCCCTTCAGCGGTCCCGGCATGTAAGAAAAAACGCTCGTGTATGGCAGCCTGTTGAGAATAAACAATAAGTGAAGTTCATGACTTCTTTTGCCTTCCTCTATGAGTTCATTCATCACTCCAATTTGATATTTATTTGACTTGACATTGACGTGATATTTCACGCTGTATTGTTAACTCGGTGAATACAATAATAATTATTATTATTGTTCTCTTCTGGCTACCAATTCATGGTAGGTAGATATACAGGGTGTCTAGAGTAACTAATCGATTCTACAGGTAATTTGAAACAAAAAATGCCTCGTAGAGTTGTTTTCTCACTCAACTAAAAATCCGACTTTTTTCACTTTTAAGATTTCTTTCGTCTTCTCGACCTTGTCTGTGTAAAACGGACCTAACTCCCTTCAATTATTATGTAAAATAAAATCTGAGGATACCGTTGGGAAGAGCGTTAAACTTCTCATCTCTTTGATACAAAATCCGATATTTTTAGTCTGGCCTAACTGGCGAAATTTAAACATTTGAAGATTTTCTTAACAATGCGAACAATTAAAGAAAAAACTGAGATTTTAAACAAATCTTCAAATTTTTAAATTTCGTCATTTTTTTTTATTCAAATTTTAAATTTTCGCCGATTCAAATTTTCGCGCCTTGTAGGCCAGTGATCACAGCTCTATTTCTTAAAAACTCTGCGAATTCTTGACACAACGGTTCATTATCTTCTTGGTACAGATCACCCTTCTGTCTAGATCACTAGGTCTAAATGTCTAGATCCTAAATGTTAGATTAATTATTATTATCAATTATCACTAATTATTAACAATTTTATCAAGTACCTAGTGAAAATTATTATAATTTATTGTTAGGTATTAATAATTCGTATTTATTAATAATAATTATTATTATTAATTATGATTAATTAATACGATATAATTCTGGGGTTTTTAATACAACGTCGGTAATAATTTTTCTATAAAAGAAGTACCTACCAACAAACATTCGAAATTACCTTCATTTCAGTAGCACGAAACGCACCTCAGAACAACAAACTCGACATCACTTAAGCCATATGATGTTCCAAAGAGCTTGTTAGTATGAAAATGGACCTGTATTTCAACAGTTTGATTCACGATCGTGTTGTGAGGCACAATCTTTGAGCCGTCATTGTGAACGAACGGCTGGTCGTACAAAGCTGCGGATCTATCTAAATATGAAATATATCCGTTCTATATGCATTTTTCGAGATATGAGATTTTCAAATTTTCAAAATTCGTTTTGAACCCCTTCCCCTTGACCTAGGGTTATGAAAAGTTTCGAGGACCATTGTGGGGTTGGTCGAAACCCATAAAAAAAAATTTCGTAATTTTAACTCAACGCTAACTGGGCAAAGTGGCGCGGACGGCGTACGGCGGACGGACGGATTTTGGTTTATTATCTTCGATAATGAACCATTGGAATCGCCCAAAGAAAAAATTTTTTTAACCCCCCCTCAAAATTTGTTGGTTTACGTTTCAAGATACGTAGATTCAGAAAATCGAATTAAAAAAAATCCGTCCGTCCGCCGTACGAACATCAGAACAAAATAAGCTTCCGCTTCCTCCGAGACCTTTCAAACTAGACGTGTAAACTAGAAGTAAAGATTCGAACAAAAATCATCTGCCAATCCGATCATAACACCGCGAACAAACGAAAGGATTACAGTACGTAGTTATTTTTTGCACACTACGTATGTAATAATGAAAGCGAATTAAGTGATTTCAGTAATTTAGTTGCCAGTTGATGTGTTTTTCATCAAAATCCTTCCGAAAAATCCACCTCTATTTCGTCGCTTAAGAGGCAACACCACGTATTTTTACTCTAGTCGAGTTTTGCCTATGAAGTTGAGGATAGAGGTACTCTGCGTATTCTTGCCTATAATGTTTTGATGTAGGTAGTATTGTTATCGGAAACACATTTAATGGAGAGGGATTGTGAAAGGCTGACAAATTTCTTGAAGGGGTATAGAGGAAAACCGATGCCAGCTGCAAGGGATTCCAACTTCGGAAGGGCCTCCGGGGGAATGTACCTACATAAGTTTCCGAACAAGTTTATCGAGTGTAATTAGGTTGAGTAAACTATTTGAAAGAGATGTGTTGATTTCAAAATTGAAAAGTGCTAGGGAAATAACACTCATCCCAATGTACCTGAATGGTAGATCGTGGGATCTTGAATTTGAATCACTCTGCGCTGACTTAGAAATAGGAAATTATAGCTTTTTCAAATTGAATTCGTCCTTTTACAAAATGAATTAGTCCATTTACAAAATGAATTAGTCGATTTACAAAATGAATTCGTCCTTTTCCAAAACGAATTCGTCCCTTTTCAAAATGAATTAGTCCTTTTACAAAATGAATTCGTCCTTTTACAAAATGAATTCGTCCTTCATAAAGAGGGACCAAATCTTGAAGGTAATAAGGGCGGCGTCTGGAAAACGGTGGCGGTAGGCATGCGGTCTTTATGCAAGGGCCTCGGAAATCTTCTACATGTCATCCCTTATCTCCCGCACATCTTCTCAATGGAGCTCCTTTATCTTCGAATCCGTGATAGCCAAACCATTTTTGTCCTTCAGTTCGAGCAGGCGTTTTCGAAAATTAAAACCGTCGTTCGAGGGACACTTGGAAGTCCGGGAGAACATCCTTTGCGTGAAACAATAATAGAGGGTGTCTCCGTACGTAGTATAGTAGGGTTTTCTGTGGTCTCCGCGATCACCCCCGATGACTGTACCAACTTTGTTATGCATAATATTATGCTTGTAAATAGTGGACACTCGTGCTTGTGTTGTATGGTATCCAAGGCTACACCATCTAGCATCTGTTAATGTTTTAATTCGTTGCTTCGTTCGTCAGTTTTCTGTTACCTATTTGAATTTTCTGCGTTTTCGGATTTCTACGAAGAAGAGACTATAAAAATCGATTTTTTTCAAAGGTATAGTTTTAATACGCTAAGAACAATTTATTATGATGTCAAGCTTTACATTTTACTAAATTAAATGATTTTTTCAAAGGAGAAACATCGGTTTATGGTCACCTACCTAGAATAACAAGATTACAAATCGATTTTTATAGTCTCTTCTTCGTAGAAATCCGAAAACGCAGAAAATTCAAATAGGTAACAGAAAACTGACGAACGAAGCAACGAATTAAAACATTAACAGATGCTAGATGGTGTAGCCTTGGATACCATACAACACAAGCACGAGTGTCCACTATTTACATGCTTTTCCTCATGCCTAGAGCAGCGTCAGGGCAGCCTCTCCATTGAGATTAAAAACCGCTCTAAAAACCTTGTTATACGTTGGCTATGTATGAAAGTCTTGCCAATTTTCCGTAAATTTCTTATATCAATTATTCCTTGTAAACTTTGTACATTTCTTCTAGGTATTACATATTTATTAACTATGCAAACCAATGCAATAAATTGTTATTCTCCGAGAAAAGGTATCTGCATATCATTTGGTCCCTCTTTATGAAGGACGAATTCATTTTGTAAAAGGACGAATTCATTTTGTAATAGGACTAATTCATTTTGAAAAGGGACGAATTCATTTAAAAAAAGGACTAATTCATTTTGTAAAAGGACGAATTCAATTTGAAAAAGCTATATCATGGACACGACTGTACAATTTTCCGAGGGAGGCACTAAAGTAGGTACAGGAGATTTCTTTTAGATAACTATAATTATGTTTGAATGATATAGGCGGCATTATGTTTTGTATCTATGAAATTATGCATGAAATTATTGTCTATCGTCATTACTATTGCCATCACTGCTAGAAATTGCGATAATGTATGAAATTATTTATGAAACTATTTATGAAATATGGTTTGTATTGTAATTAACTTGAATGATTGTAGATGGGTAATAAATGAAATGAAGGGAAAGAAAATTAATTAATTAAAATTGATTATTATTGTTATGAGTTAGAATGGGGAAAGAGAAGGAAAAGGATTCCACCCATGCTACGAGTAGAACGCTATAAGTATGAAATAATATGTGATGATATAATTAAGAATGTAGTAGGTATATACTTAAAAAAGAAAAAAACAAATCCAAGCACTACCCGGACAGTTGGCAAATGTCCAGTCCAATAATGTTGACGTCATTAACATGTATTTTCTATAATTTTGTTTGAATAAACATTTTTTTTCTTCTTCTTCTTCTACTCCCGTCGATTCAAATTTCCGCTCCTCGTAGGCCAGTGATCACGTACGAGGAAGACAATAAACCGTTGTGACAAGAATTTGAGGAGTTTTTTAGGGTGTGGGGGTTTGAAATTGACCGCGGTTCATCATCAATCTAAAATCTTCAATCCCCATCCTGTTCCATGTTTTTGTACCTACTTGATGGTTGACATGGAGCTGACAGTGTTGTCAAAGTGACCAACGACTAAAAACTCTAGAACGACGACACTTGAGTAATCATCAGAGTTCTCAACTCTTACATAAAACATGGTACCCTTCGATCATAAAACCCAAAAAAATTCTTACTTGAAATACATTCAAAGTACATTCAGAGTCATGTGTTGTGTTTTCCATTCAAATAGTGGATCTGAATATTTTTGTTACGTAGAATGCTGGATGAAGACATTCTGACTGGACCATTTTTGAAACCTTTTAGGGCTTCTATTTGTTATTCTGGTCGGTGTTAAAGTTTTCCGTAATAATCGTAAATATTTTCCCTCTGAGAATCCTAAAATAACAGTGAAAGGACAGTTGTTCCTGGACGCAGTCCTCCCCAATTCTACGGATTTATGCTCTGCAATGTTGGTACCATTGAAATCGAATCGGAGAGCCTTGCCAAGGACGTTGGTTCCTGTATTTCTGGTTGGTCTTGTGTTTTTTGTTGTTCGGAACAATAGAGTTTTACTTCCGTATCCTTTTCTCGGTTTTTAATTCCGTTCGTTTAATTTCGCAACTTATTTATGAGAGATTACTACTTGATTTCGGCTCCGGTGAACGTCATCCGCTGGCTGACTCAATTCTCATCACAAGTTCAGTTCTTGTTTATCTTTCACTCTCTGCCATGATAAATGGGATCAGGTAGTTGATTCCCAAGGAGTTTTTCCTTCAGAATTTTCCGGTATTTCATCAAATGGCTGATTTTGATGCGATCTACGAAGAAGAGGAAGAAGGAGATGAAACTGTGGACGACAACATCGTTTCCCTGGTGGCAGACCCCGTGGTCGTCCGCGGAACGGGAAACATGACTGTGTAAGTAACACGATTATGTAAACTTGGCTGTGTTTAGTTCACCGTTAGCGCTTGTCGTTAGAACATAATTGGTTAGATGGTCCGACACGATCATGTTGCCTTCGTAATATCCCCGACCATTGGAGCAGAATCCCCTTATCAGCTTTCTAATCCACAACCCAGAGAGGGAAAGTGCACTTTAGAACTCCACGAAGGACGATAATTATTATGTTGTTATTCACAACATAACAATTTGATCCATTCCCGTAACTACATATCAAATAAATCGCCTAATAAACATCGAATCCCAACGGTAGGTGACAGTACTGTCACCCCCTTTTACCTCCTCACTGCCGTAATTAACTAGTGGGTTTTATGAACCCATGTAACTCTTCAGTATCTTGAGAGTTACCAATATTTAAATAAACCAAAAAGGAGTCATGTAATCTATGTACGTTGACTCCTTTTTGGTTTATTTAAATATTGGTAACTCTCAAGATACTGAAGAGTTACATGGGTTCATAAAACCCACTAGTTAATTATGGCAGTGAGGAGGTAAAAGGGGGTGAAGTTACAGAACCGTGAAGAGGAGGAGGAGACAAAGAACCGTGTGGAGGAGGAGACAAAGAACCGTGTGGAGGTGAAGAGGAGGAGGAGACAAAGAACCGTGATGAGGTGTAGGGGGAGAGGATCATGCAGTGCTCCTCTACGATGCACAGCTACCATGCGCTTATGTAGTATGCAACGTTCAGAGCATCTGCCCCAGGCGCCGTTTGCAAGGCCTAAGCCCGTTCGTATTTCTCATTAGGCGATTCAGAGCGGAGGTCCTCTGACATGAAGATGATACAATGGTTGACAATGATCTGTTTTGAGGACTTTATACTTTTTTTTAAATTCCTGTTTTCTTGTGATTTTGCAACCACCACTACATTTTGTATGTAAATATAAATAAATCGTCCCTTAAGATCCCACAAGGTCTAACTCAGTTTTCCCAACTTTTCAGGAGAGACAAAAAAAAAAAACGGATTTTCCAACGTACCGTAGTAATTTCTGTGGTTATCGCGGCTTTTCTACGTTGAAGAAGCCTTTTCCGGCATTGCAATAAAGGCCAAACCAATGAGCTAGATAGAAGAACCGAGAGATTTCGCATAAGTATCCGTTCCTAACTCATTGTGCCAAAAAACTCAGTTAGATCTTGTGGGATCTTAACATGTTCAATGCTAATTGCAGAGTAGAAGTGAAACACCCAGGCTGAAGCTTTTTTTTCCGGCAAAGCGGCTCCAATATGATCAAGTTTTACTAATTAGGTGAAACCAGATCCAAATTGTGAGTTTTCTGACCATATTATGGCATGACGTAGCGTATAGGTACGTCATCCGCCTGAAGAGGCTGTATGGCGTGACGTAGTGAATGCGTCATCAGCCTGGAGAGGGTGTTTTTCGTATTTGAGACTCCTCGGTAAATAAAGCAAAATTTTTTTTACGAACGTCAAATTTATTGTTTGTAAATACCTAATAGAACATAATATTATGAAAGCTCCAAACCAGAAACAACAACGGCCTAGGTATTATAAATAAATTCATAAAGCATAGAATAAAATGTACTAAGTTACAAGTAGGATCCTTGTAATTGTAAATATTTTCCTGACAAATGGTTAAAAATAAACTAAACAATTTGAACGGTTGAATAAAAATAAATACATGTACCTATGTAGGTACATGTTGGAATGTTAGCTTCAAGAGCATCATTATGTTTTTCACCTCGGTACTTCAACAGGAATACCTAGGTTCTCACTCATAAAAATCATTCGAAATTTGAGAGGCGGACAGGTCGGGTAACCATAGTCATGCTGGAGTTAAATTCGGTATAATTGTAAAAAAAATCTCTGCAAATTCTTGACACTACGGTTTATTATCTTCTTTGTACAGATCACCCCTCTGTCTAGATCAGTGAATGATATATTAATTATTATTATCAAGTATTGTAAATGATTAATATTTATTGTTGGTTATTAATATGAACTTTGAATTTGTTTTAACTTTTTTCCAAGTTTTCAGCTGTTTCAGTACCAACTCACTGCAGAAACAGCGTCGGTCCGAATTAAACTCTACTAATTCTAAATTTTCCAAATCCCAATTAGTATGGAAACATAGGACAAAAATTGTTCAATTATTTGAACATTTGGAGAAATGATATTAGCACAGGCAAATTAGTGCTCTGCCTTCCAAATATTGCTCGAGAGCTGGAAATCGTTTTAATCCCGTTTACCTTTTAATCGTTTAAAATTTAACAAGACATTTTCGGAAATTCAAGTTTTAAAAGTTTTGGACCGTGACCAGTGGCTTCCGTTTCTTCGACAATTCTAAAACAGGCGACGAGAGACTGAATCAGAGTTTTAAAAGTCGAAAACTTGAAGCAGATGGAGCTTTCGATATGAGTAAATTTGAAGTTTAAGACAATATGAAGTTATTAGCCTCATTATGTAGAAAGTGAAAAGCAAAAATTTTTAAATAATTCTTGGAAAGAACTTAATAAGTTAATAATATGCAAAGAAATTAACTGGAAAGAACTTAATAATATGCTTTACCACCCTTTGTAATAATCAATACTGAATTATCATTGTCTGTTCCAATAATCTCGGATAATTTTATCATTCTCTGTTTCATACCTAAACTATAAATTTGGTCATTCAGTACTTGTTGGACTAATTAAGATTAGTACTATTCATTTCCATCTCATTCCTGTAATCATAATTTGATTGAAATACACTTGTTAAATAATGTATATGCTCGATATATGTAAAATCAATGCTGTCAGTGAAAGAAACAAGTTCATAACAGAAAAGTGTACTTTAATTATCCTGCCAATTTGTTCGACAAATTTTCTGTAGACACCCTTGTAGAATCAATACAGTTTACTGAAAGCATAAATAACTTTGAATTTATAGTAAGTAGATACTTGGTTTACTTGTGTTTTCAAGGTTCGTTGGAGATTAATTTTTGTTTTTGTTTTCAGGTTTGGTTTGAGCAATCGATTCGATCTCGAGTTTCCCAATGGCCTCGTGTCAAGGGTCGCTCCGGAGGAATACAAGGCTACTGTGTCTCGTGTCAACAACGTGTTGAAGAAAGCGATTCCTGTCAACGTCAAATGGCTGTTCTGCGGATGTGTTTGTTGCTGTTGTACACTCGGCTGTTCGCTCTGGCCGGTCATCTGTTTGAGCAAAAGGGTAAATCTTGTACATTTGATAAATGTATATTCATTTTAAATGCGTCGCTGCGTACGCCATTTTTAAATACGTTCGTATTTGAATGAGATAAGCTGGATAATGACGTGATTGTAATGGGTGTTGGGTTACGTAGGAGATGATAACGAAAACGCCTGACAAAGGGAGGCCCAAATGGCTGCCTCGCATCGTTCAGTTGGTGCATACAGTATGAATTGACCTAAAGAATTTGTTAATTTAGAGGGTTGTAGGAGGTTCAGTATGAAAGAAGGAACGATTTCTCCAAGTTTTCGGCTTTATTAAGCCATCTTCAGGGGTTGGTAGGTATTTACTCCTCGTCCCAGCAGTCTCTACTTCTTTCAGTCCAATCGTCAGGTTTAGACAGGTTTATGCCCACTTTCACCAAACTAAAGGGTGATTAACTTGAAGGTAATGGGGACATTAGGCAAATCAACTATCCACATAACCTTAACTGCCCTTCAATGTGTTCTTCTCGTGTTCATTTCATAACCATATCTTTAATATTCAATCTTCTTCAATCAAATATCAAATCTTTCTTGAAACAAGAGAGCACGTACAACAATCAAACATAAAGAACTTTTGATACATGGTAGAAAGAGGAGTACAGACAGATCAGCAGTATCAGCAGTAGGTACTTCAAACAGATCAGCAGAGACCCCCCAAGACGCAGTCGCCACTGTAACTCAAGTCAATGGCAATCTCATGACATCATCATTTGAACCCTTCCCACTTTTATAACGAAACCAAACCAATTTCCTCCCCTCCATTCTTAATGATGCCTTGAATTATTGATTTGTTCCCACCTGGAATTCAATTCAACGTTTTTGTTTACAGACACAGCATTCCATCGATAAGCTGCTCGAGTGGGAAAATAGTCATTTATATCATAAATTAGGTCTTCACTGGAGGCTCGCCAAACAACGATGTGATTCATCTTCGATGATGGAATATGTGAGTTTAAGTAAACATTTTAAAGTAATTCATTTTTCTCAGTTTCCTATTAATCATTGATAACACAGGCCCACAAAAAAGAAAAAGTGGTCTGTTCTTTTGACGAGATCCATCTATTATGTATTTTTCGACGCTGAATCCGAATCTGTACTCAAAATATGGGGTCCCAGTCGATTTTGGCGAGATAATCTCGAAAAACCCCAAGCAATCCCAATTTTTCATAGTTTGTTGAGGGTAGAGAAAGAACAAACGGTGATACGATTAATGTGAGTTCAGATTTGGATTCTACGGAAAAAAATACGTCGAAATTGCTATGTCAAAAATTTTTTTAGAGATAGATTAACCTGTGATATAGCTCGGAAACCGGCGCTGTGTCGGAAATGTAATGAAACTCCAATCCTATCATCCAAAAATCAACTTTCGGTCCTGAAATTCACCCTCATGGGTTTTCGAAAATTCCAAAAATGAAACGGTTCGTCAAGTGACACCTCATTTTAAAGGTTTTTACACGCTGAATAAGATGGTCAAGTCCGAATTGCTATATCTTATTCCGCACTTTGAAGATGAAGAAACGTGGTTGATACTTCAGATGTTCTTCATGGACATCTTGTTCTTTAATGGAGACATTTTACATAAAACCAATTATTTCTTCGAAAATTCGCTCTTATAGCCATGCTGCATGACTGTATTTTTCTTCAATAGGCTACAGCCTCTCCACTTGCACCGATTGACTTGAAATTTGGCACAGAGCTTCGTTTCAACAAGTGCCTTTAAATTGATTCAAGTCACTAGGTCCAAAGAGCCTGTCCATGTTGCAATGGTTTGCAAAGTTTCCCTTGTGTTTCGTGTTTTGTATTCGACCGCTCCGGGGATAGGTAGTAATGTGGAATGGCAGACCAGGAAATCCCTCTGGGTAGGGCGTAATTACCTAACCTCCCCGGGTTACAGGGGCAACTCAGCAAACCATTCATCACAATGTTCACTGATAGACTTGAAAATCGGCAAATTGGTGTGTATTGACGTAGAGAATGAGAACCTCCCAAGTTACAATTTCTCACTTTTTTGGTCGAATGGTGTTAGGGTCTGTGGGTAATGCATCTGATACATGTACGGACGGAATCACTACGCACATAAACTACGAGTAGAAATGAAGCAGCTCCGCAGTTTTGTCCTTCTCCTGGGAAGTTAGGTAGTACGGAGATGGGAGGTTCTCATTATCAGGCGACGATATGGCAAAACTACTTTTACCGTTAATTATCTTGTTTAGGAGGAGACTTTCGATATTGCCATAAAATGGATTTAATCGTCGAATATACTTACTGATCAACACTGTTTTCTGTTGTGACGCCACCTTCAACTAATTCTTGCTTTCTTCCTTGTTTCAGGTGTTGCTTATAGAATTTATTCCAAAGATACCAATTTATAGGCCAGACTAGAATGTAAGACGGTCTTTTCGGATACAGGGCTTATTTGGATCGCACCATTGCAGCTTTTCCATTTTCCTAAACAAAAAAGGTGTTTGAAGCCAACTGACTGCTGAAGTGAGTGGAAGTAACTGTTTTGTGGAAACGGGTTCTTTGTAAATAATGTAGATTACTGTTAGTTTTGCTAATATATTATCATGGATTACTGTTTTTAAACAAAAACATTGTGCAGATATCTGCTTTTTTCAACCGACGTACATTTTTTATTCGACCAGTTTACATCTGTTTATGGAAGACGTGTAATTTCGATCAGCTTGATGGTGTTCTGTGTTATTAAATTTACTAAATGTTGAAAGCACGTGGCCTTTTAACAATCCAACGCAAAAAGTGCTTCTTTTATTAATTATATTGCCAACGTTGGTCCGTAACTTCCTATTACAGTAACCATTGTTTACCTTACGATTACGATACCTAGTTCTCTTTAGAAAAACTCCATTTTACCTGAATATTGGCGATCTTGTCGTTTTATTAGTTTATAACTCACGAAGGCTCCAATAAAAGCTCACTGAGCATGAATGAATTTCTTCGCAGAATGTTCGAATTTTGAATTGTTGAATGAGATAGATCTACTCTGTAATTGTGCACATATTTTATAATTTACTTGGTAACGACTCGTTTGAATGATAAAATCATGTAATTGTATTCTGCGTGTATCTGTTCGGTACCCTTTGTATCTCTGTCCTGTTATGAAAATGCCTTTATAAGCCAGTAATCATTGAGGATGTTTAGGTCCATAAAATTTGGACATTGGACATAATAATATCCTAACAACAATATTATTGTTGTTAGGACATGTTTGAGTAGTATTACACCAAGTTCGTAGCTTCAAAATCCCTGGGGAAATGTTCGGACTTGTTTCAGTTTTTGCCTCATATCTTGTATAAGGTTGATTTCTACGAAAAGTCCTTCTTACCTTTATCCAACTAAAAGTATGAGCTACTATTTAAGCCCAACCTCAACTCTGTAGGTCCAATGGATCCCCAGATATTCTTCCAACAAGTTTGAAATTTAAGTTTTAGTCACCTCTTGGCTAGAATTTTGGCGAAGTCTGTTGGTCCAATAGGTCTCTAGTTATATAAAAACAACAAAAATGGAAAGTTAAAAAATCGGATTTGTTTATAAATTGACAAAATGTTTCCAACTTTGTGGTTCAATTAGAGCTAGGTAACTCCTATAATAGAAGTCACTTCCCTATGACTTTCCTCCTGGGATGAGTATTAGCGCCATCATTCTAGCCAAGAGATGTTCGACCTTTTTGGAAGAAACAGCCAATTTTTATCCATTGATCCATTGTACCTACAGAGCTGGGTTTGGGTGTAAATTGTAGCTTATACTATTTACTTTAATAAAGATAGGAAGGAAGTTTCGTAGTAAACCAACCTTTGACCATGATTAGCTACACGGGGAAAGAGCTTCGGGGGCCGAACAGACAAGATAAGAGGCAAAAACTGAAACAAGTCTGATAATTTCGAGGTTTTTGGTTCCCAAAAAGTTCTCCTATGGATTTCGAACCTGCAAACTTCGTGGGATACCACTCAAACATGTCCTAACAACATACCAAAAAGATCTCCTTCCTTAATTTTTTTGGGGCCTAATGGCATTATTTTCTCTGTGGTGACTGCCCTATTATGCCCTCAGAGCTAACATGTTTTTGGTTTAGACTTTTTTGCAAACTTAGATATTTTCTTACGGGAGAGTTGATATGATATGAAAATATGTGACGGAATGATTATTTCAGACAGTGAACTTGTTTAGAGATGGTTCCTGAATATCTGAGGCAAAACGTGCTCAAATTTCTGGCGTAATTGTAGATTAGCTCACAGATAGTGTTACTACATCCGATGATGAACAGCCACATGAAGATTTCCTGACATTTAGAGTTACATTTCAAGATTTGACTCGTGAAGATTTCCAGACATAGTGATAGGCATGTCAAGATTTGACTCGTGAAGATTGTCTGACATAGTGTTGCATGTCAAGATCTCACTCATGAAGATTTTCTGACATAATATAGTGTTACAAGTCACATTTGACGCGTGAAGATTTCCTGACAGTTTTACATGTCGAGGGTCTCACGGCAACTTCCCACATCGTCATTTGGGCGACTTTTCAGCAGAGCCAAAAAACCATCTGCCAATGACTATGTTTACTGAGTAATTCAATAAAGTAAATCGTGAGATTTAGTGTTACCTAACTTTGGTCCCTAACTTATACTTAGTTAGATCAATCCGCCGGGGAAAGACGCTTCGAATGGTATGCATAACTCATTTTGGCCGAAAGTGACGATGTGGGGTGTTGCCGTGAGAACCTCGATGTAAAGATTAGACTCGTGAGACATAGTGATATTTCGTGATGAGTATTTCAAGTTAGATCACTCGCGACGAGGTTGTGAAAACCCGTTTCAATAAAAAACGGAGGTATAGAGTGGTATGTTTGTCTAGCTCTCACAAATCGGGAAATCAAAGCTACCTTATTGGAACGACTTTTCCCACATTTTCGAAAAACACTCCTGACATAATATGTCAGGTTATTATGCGGTTCTGCCGTTTTCGCTATTGACATAAATCACTGATTCCTCAAATTTGAATGATATCATCAAAGTCGTTGAAAAGTTGGGACGAGTAGTTACTTCACTATGCGACGTACTGACCGGTTTTGGTCAGTCGTTTGGTCGTACATGACCATTGAAACGACTTTGATGATATCATTCAAAGCAAAGGTGGTGTAACCCAAGGCCGGGGTGTGTCTGACAGCGCTCTGAGCAAATGGGTTGTTGGAATGACTAATACTCACGATATCTGCTGTTCCTTAGAAGAATTCTATGGGGTTCTATTCACTTCAGGCGAGCAGCACAAGGACCTGGGAGAAGCACGTCAACACAGGAACAATGCCGACGTCCTCAGACTTGCTGAATGGTTTGGGAGCAATTCCCCCCTTCCCTCTAACAGAAGACATAATGTCCATTGGGACCTGATTAGGACCTAGTCTAAATGAACCAAATTTCGAAGGAATGAGAATTCTCCTCTTCAACGCACTCTACACCCTCTTTTTGAGCATTCATTGACTGGACTAACATGAAACAATGAGATTATCCATCGCTGGACTACTCTCTCACCATCAAATTGTATGTAGATAATAGTCGTTTGTAGACTACAATATTCTTAGATAGGCGAGGCGTTGAAAGAACTTGTTATAAGATGAAAACTAGAACTCCCTCATTGGAATTCAACATGGCTGAGTCTTTATCGCTTCTTCTGGAGTTGTAAGCTATTTCGGCCTCACGATGTTGCTCGTGCTGCAGGTTCAAAACTTCTAGTACTTCTGAGCTTGCACTTCCTGAAGATGACGAAGATTGATTGAGACGTTTGTTTTTCTCGTCTCGTATTCGTCTCACTTTTTGCAAGAGTCCATATCAGAACCCAGTGGACTTCTCAAGAGCCTGCATGGGGTGGGGATCGACTTGTATTGGGTCTGCTTGACAATTCTTTTTTGTATTCATCGTACATTTCTGCAACGTTCAAGTGGCTTGGTAAGAAAATTCCATCCAATGTGTCTCTTCGGAATAGTGACTATCGCATGTCGTGGGTATCTCTCAATTACTTGATTACTCTCAATAGACTTGATTTCCTTGCGCTGACCTGACCCTATAACTTATTTTTTGGAGTGGTACATTTTGCCACCTTAGCTCAGATTTATGCACCATAAGATCATCTGATCATAGTATGCATTCTTTAACAAATATAACATATTATGCCACAGTAATCCCTTTGCATTTTCTAATTCAGACGCCAAAGCTTATTTGGTTTAGGTGCTGGTTCAATTATAATAATTCATTCAGCTAAGGTTGAATAATTCATTCAACTTCTTTCATTATTGGTGTGCTTTAAATTTCTGAAGATTGAAAAAATTAATTGGTTTACGTGCCGGTTACGTTTTCACTCCATTTTAATGAAAACCAGTATATGGCATGCTAGGCTGCTTGTTCCAATGTCATTGGATCCGTGTTGCGTTATATTTCTTCAGTAATGTTTTTCCTTCAGTTCGAGCTAGGTTCAATTCTTCGTTCAGGGTTTCACCTACGCAAAGTAGGATTGAGCAGGGACTCAAACATCCTTAGTGTATTAGTGTTTTGCCAGAGCTGCCGAGCCATCTGTAAGTATCAGAGTTTTTGTACGCATTTCGTTCAGGTCTGGTTTTTCTAACTTTTTATAAGGAACCCATGTAGATCTCCTAGTCATCTCTTGAATTTTACGAACTAGAAGTTATAGATTTTTTCAAGTAAGGTTGCTGTACAATTGCTGTACAATTAGCCTGTGCTGTACAATTTACCATCAACTCCTAGTTGATGTAAGATGGTCGCAGTTTATACAGTAATTTTAACCGACTTTTCGCTCACCCCGGCAACTACTTTGATCAGTGAAATAAGGGATAGCGGCTTGGTCACCTGTTAGCTGGGATAAGGGCTAATGTCTGTTCTAATCCCAGTACCCCTCGTTGCAACGCGAGGGCTCAGGCAATGGAAAGCCACTTGTGAGAAATGTGAGGTATTTGAAAATATTGTACGATTATTTTTTTTCATATGTATAGGTACATATTTATTTATTTTAAGTACAATACATTTCATATTTACAAGACGTCAATGCTTTACTACTATTATTTGTTCTTATTTCCTAATTATTAATTATGTTACACTGTGAGATCAAAAAAGAAACAATATAAGCAGACTGCTAGATGAAAAAGGAAACTTCCTCCAAGAGGAAACATCGGTAGGTACCTTTCCTACAACACCACTCCATAATGCATATTATGGATAAACGAAATGACCAGGAGCGAGTCAAATCATATCATTAATAGAACAACAAAAACGAAAAAAAAAAAAAAAATTATAATACCTAGCACTGATCAAACAGGGTAACAAAAACAAAAACGAATTATAAAAGCTGACACTTTCCAGGAGGTTACATTACCAATGACAGCAGGGAGTTCAAAGAAGCGAGACAAAGTATATAGGTATCGTATTATATACGATTATCGTAAGTATCGTATTATATACGATTATGATCAACCTTCATCTCATCTATGGACTTTTTGGTTCTTGCAGACAGCAGATGGTACCCATTGAAGCCCCTAATACACATGAAACAGCCGTCTCTTGCCAAAACTGTTAATATTGAGGATATCGTGGAACCTCCCTGAAACAAAGTGAGGGTTACTTGAAGGATTATCGGTTATCATACTCGAACTACCGATGAAGTTCCTATTCTTTCTACATTTTGTAAAAAGTGAAAAAAAGTACATTGTCTATCCTGTTGATCTCTCCCCTAAGGTCCCGGGGTGTTCTAGGCCTCCCATATGATAGGAGGATGATCTTCATCTAAGGGTTGTAGTTGTGGAGAAGAGTGCTCAATAGACCTATCATTAGAGAAGGATTTGAACCACTGTGCTCAGTTAATTTCCTCCGATCTGACAAGGATACAGGGGTGTAGGTGCCCCGATAATGTTTCAAAGATTTGTATTCTGGGAATATCTGAAGGATACGGATACAAATGTCTTCTTACAATTTTTAGGGCGATTTTCTTCGAAATAGTGTTCAGAGTCAAGCACTGCAAGGAAAGAAGAATCCCGGGCGGAGGGCTGGTGGTGGCAACCCTGGTCCACGAAAGCCTGGAAAAGCGGTTTCATCTGATTCCCATAAAGAAACTACTTCGCCACCAGGTTCTAGTCAAACGTCTGGCCCATCACCAGCTAAACAAGAAGATACCAAAGAAGTTGAGGTATCTAGTGATCAGGCTGAGCAGTCAACCTCTGGACTTCCAAAGCATGATGATAAGATAGACCGCAAAGTTCTGTTTGATGATCCAAATGACCACAGCCAACCGTCTCTCAAACCAACTGTATCACAACAACCTCCTTCGCCTGTTGAAAAGCCGGGTACCTCAAAGCCTCCTCGAGCAAAGAAATCTCTTGACATTTTTCCTGACCAAAATCCAAGACCCAGCACCAGCGCTTCACAAAGTTGTAAGTCGTCATGAATACTTACATAACAGTAGGTACGTAGGTTCCTTGTTGAGAACTCCTAAATTATTTAGTAACTACTTGCGTAAAATTCATTCTATAGGAGCTGCCCTAGTTCAAATCCACTTCTGGTACTATTTGGTTTGGACTATTAGGATATGATTCAACGACTATTAGGATATGTTTCAATTCAACGAAAAAATAAAAAACATTGGTTGGACTTGGAATCATGAATTTTCAATTTTCCTTTTAGACGTCATTTTCAGGTTTTTATTTTCACAGCTTCTGCTTCTGCGTCTTCGGGTCTTCGTCGTTCGAGCCAGTCGCGTGGCAAAAAGAGTGAGTTGTTACTTATCTGATCGCGCTACTATAGTGCTACTACATCATAAGCTAAATAACGGGAGTAGTCCCCACCCCCTGCACAGAAACTTGAGATTATTGCGCGAAGCGTTGCCCTGCAAACCTGCCGATAGGCCTTGGGTCTAGTCTATAGAAGATCTGCGTATACTCAGATTTTGCGCAGGGAATCACCAGCAGTCTCATTTTTTCTGCTTGGTCGTTTTGCTTCAGAGCTCCTACACTCTGCTGCCATTGTCTTCTTCCAGTGTGGTCCCATGATGTCTTCCCTATGCATCCTTTGCCTTTCTCTCACCCATTCTCCCAAGAAGGATTTAACAAGCATTTGGCAATGCGCAAGTCTGCTCACTTGTTGCCCTCCACCACAATGTACCCACATTAGGATTTTATTTATATCCAACATTTAATTAATGGAACCTAAATAGACAATACCTGCACCTGTCCACGATCTATGGCGAGTACATATTATAATTACGTTGGGATCAGATTACCTGATATAATGAATAGACGATATCCTTGTCCTAATGACCAATGATATTTTCCAAGGAAAGCGAAGATCATCAGCTGGGCTTGTCAAGAAAAATCATAAACGTCGTAAGAGCCGTGTAAAAACCCCAGAAGTCGACCAAGGACCATCACCTCAAGGTAGGGAAATGTGCGTTTTTTCATTGCTGAACTAGAAACCTACGAATTTGAATTTAGTGAGAGTCATGTATAAAAGTAGGTAGGTGCCTATGACATTTTATGGGGTGCCTATGACATTTATTAGTGATGAAACAGCAGGGCACTCTCAAAGTATATGCTCCGCTGTTTCCGCCTCCTCGCAGCAGGGGAGCCATTCGACGGTCCTGACCTTACCCATTTTGTGAAGTGAGGAGACCTGCGAGCGCGCGAAGGACTTTACGCCTGAGGACAAGTGCTTTAGCACGTTTCTTGGAAATGGTTATTAACCTTTTGGCTTGCCTCTGCTTCGGAGTGTTCTGTCAATAGATTACACGCTTGTTGTCCTCCCATTTCTTGATTTGCTGAGTTATATAACTCTTAGTGATCCCCAGCTGGGGTGTAGGACCGATTGGGTAGGACTCCGATCCCTTTTTGGCAAGGCGGTCAGCCTCTTCATTTCCCTCATGCCCAGGTACCCACAGCAAAGTCAGCTTGTTGCCTTGGGCAGCGGCTTTGAGAGAATGCAGGCAACTCCAGGTCAGCTTTGAGGTAATCGAAAAGGCAGAAACTGCCTTCAAAGCAGCCTGGCTGTCAGAATGTAAATTCTTCCACCTTTGAGTCGTTTCCTGGCAATCTCTTGTGCACTTATTTCTATGGCATGGGTTTCTGCCTGATGGATGGTGGCCGCAGGACCCAAGGGCTTAGCCAGACTAAAGTTTGGGCCCCTGATACCCAGGCCAGCCATACCACCCATCACAGATCCATCCGTTTCCACACAAGTGAACCCCGTTCAAATTGAGGCAGTCCTCTCTTCCAGCGTTCACAATCACCAATGATCACCCTGAAGGGTAGGTCAAAGTTCACATTTTCCAACATTGCGTCGGGAACTGACATAGTCACTGGTTCTGTTTTTATTTTGTCCAGTATTTCCATGTGACTACCTTTACGAATGGGGAATTTGATCCTCCCCACTTGCAGCATCCTGATGGCCCCCAGGTATGACGTCCTTTGGATATAAATATGCAGAGGAGTGAGGTCTAAATTTGTATTTTATTTTAGTATTCTCCATGATTTATCTCAATGATGACTAACCCCTCCCTTTCCCCATAAACATTTCCTCTCCTCACCTTCTATCCCTCCCCTCCCTGGCAAGAGTTGCTTTCACCTCCACGTTGGTTCTTGCTGGGCAGATACACATTTCAGCTTTAAAAATAACATAATTTTTTTGGGTTTACCCAAAATGAGTAATGACTATTTCGTTTTCCGTTAGAAAACATTTTTCATGTCTATTGTACGAGTATCATACTCGTACAATAGACATGAAAAATGTACATAATGTATTTAATCGCTTTTGTAATTTGAAGATGAGAAAGCTTACAAGATTTATCCCGTTGGCATATGGTTGAAATGTGCATTTGGCTGAGAAAAGCACCTCCCTCTCCCGTCCCCTTCGCCATACTCACACCCCCTGAGTTTCAGGGCAGGAGCCGCCACTGTTGTAGAATATGAAGGTTTGACTTTCATAACAGTCTAAGCACTGTTACCTGTGCTAGTGCAAACATGAAATCCTTGTAACCTTCATTCACGTGAAGTTATGTGAGAGTCAGATTGTCTCCTACAGATTGTGGTCGTATCCAGAACTTTATTTTTATTTCAACAGAACACTCCACAGTTGTGTAGTGGTTATTAATGAATTTTTGTCTAGGACATCACAAAGTTTCGTTCGGCTACGCCTTTGCTTTTGAAGACGCCGCTGCAGAAACCTCCGGTTCTTCAGCGCCTCCAACGGTGGAGATACTGCCCGTCAAAGAATCCGGAAGCCGTTTTTCACCTGCCAAAAAACCGACCAGTCCTCATCCCCCATGCAAGTCTGCACCATCAACCGCTACTTATAATCAACCAACCCCCGGCGGAAGCAGGCTACACAAGAAAACTAAGGTGTCCAAGAAAACTAAGAAGTCCAAGAAAACACCACAATTCACTCAAGAAGGGACGTTGGATGCTTCCTCAAGCAGTAAGATCACCTCCTATGGTGGCTGGTTACAAGATCATCTCTGTAACCCTAACACCATAACTTACATCATGGTGGCCGTAGGTTTTGTGGTGGCTGTTACTGTCTTCGTTCTACTAATTCTCGTGTTGCGAAAAATGTAGGGAAAAATTATCAGGTTACTTCTACCAAGAGGCCGCCCCAACAACTACTGATGTCTGGTGCTTGTTACAAAACCCATGAGGCGCGACCTATGTAATGAACCTACAGTACACTTTCAAATTATTCTTGGTTTCAATTCGTATATTACATTATCTGGAAATGGGCTGTTTAGATTTCCGTTACAATTTGATTTTGCACAATGAAGTGGACATTCGTTCACCATGTGGCCGATTAATCATAAAGTTACACACATAGAATATGTCACGATATTATCATCAAATTCTTGGGACACGTTGTGAATGTCAACCACTCAACTGGCGAATGTGCTCTCATCAATAAAGTAGGTACGTCGGAACAACTGCCGAGTTTGGAGTTTTGGCTTGTTATAATCCAGGCAGTGGCTGTGTGAAAACATACGCAATTATTTAGTCTATTGGCTTTTGGAATTCAAGTCAATCCTTCCCTTCTAACCCAGCTCAAGGAATTACTCTAGTGTGTCCTTGAAAAGAGGTGACAATAGTAAAGAAGAAAAAAAAACACTGTATTGTGGTGTGTTTGGATAGCATAAAGATTTTATTCGAATGTCGCATATTATGACTTGTATAGTAGAACTAACATGTAAAAACTTGAATCTGGTCGTGATCTTGACGGAAGGTTTGAAAGTAGTTAAAATTACTATTGAATACTTTGGAATTTTGGATTGGGCACTTTTTTTTTAACAAGAGAAACAGTGGGAAAATCAATAAAAAGACTTAAGCATTGGGTCTGCATTCGCACTAATCCACCCTGGAATCACCTGTTCAGCATTACTTAGGATGGGGTCGATCACTGGGCGATGTCACGCGCCCTTCTGGTGTTTTCTCGTGGCCTCCTGTTTGTCTTCACCTGAGGAACCTTGGAACCTGTCTCCAGCTTTTTTGAATCGAGGATTCGGACTGTGTTGGACCAGGGGCGGTTCTAGGGGATCAGATGAAGTGAGGATCAAGTCAGGGCAAGAAAAATGTGGAGGGGAGGGTGTCGGGTCAGGTAGACATTTGATAAGCAGTTCTTAGCAAGATTTTTACACGTCCCAAATGAGCACAATAACTCAGTCATTGTCTAGATAGAACGTTGTTGTAGAATGCTGAACTTACAATAATATAGAGCTGTTGTTATTTACAATCATTACATTAATAAATTTAAGGGGAATAGCTACTGCAGGGCAAGTTGAGTTTCTGCTCACGGTTGTGAAGGTTGCTGTATTTTACAATAAATTGGACAGTTACAATAAATTGGATCGCGACATGATAGGCCAACGACCAAGATTTGCCAACGAGATACCTATGTCACGTTGTTCAATAAACCTAAGTGCTAAGTGGAAAATATCAGAGTTAAATGCTCACTTGAGTATTCAAACTATGTAGGACACAGTCCTCTCCCCGATCACGTTAGTTAGTGGGATTTCATCTTGATTGCGGTGTCGACGTTTGGTGTATTGCAGTACCAGCTCTTTGCGGTGACTGCTAGCGTCCTTCTGTGCAGATAAGACCGGAAGTATCCGTGGCCCAACAAGAACATTCTAGTTTACAAATCCAATTCCCATACCTCATGTCAACCCATGGGTGCACCTGTGGTACCAGGATCCCCCGACATCAGTTTCCCACTCATTCTGTCACTGTTGCAATGTCATTTCTTCCTTTCCTGATGTGGGACGGTACCAAATTATGAAATTTCATGTCCAAATATGAAGTTGAATGTTTTAATTTGCAACGTCGTCACGCTATGTGCCATTGCGAAGTTACGCCAGTTTTAGGTTGAAAGAGGAGAATTAGAGTAATCCAAAGTACGCTAGAAGGCTGCTGAGCATACTACAGAATTCAATATTTCTGGATATGCTATTTCTGTAACAGCACATTTTATTCAAGTACTTAAGTATATTTTCACTGAATGTTCCGTGGCCAATGAAAGTTCCAGTAATAAATTGGCAACAGACTACTCAGTGAGAATACTGGGAGCTGGAAAGTGTGTGTCAGAACGTGGGTACAGTGTGTTTATGTGTTTGTCAAAGAAGAAGAGATACGAGAGTGTGCGGCTTAGACGGAGACCCACCAAGGATTCCGGGTTCCCATAAGGTTTTTTCGTTTTTAAAGAAATAAAAAAAAGAAGATCTTCCCAGTCAACACAGGCCAGCCGAGAAAAAATTCCTTAGGTGCTGGGACATGCGGTGTTTGAACAAGTGTCAATGACGTCATATCATCACGTGACGAGTCTCTGGAGCACCAGAGAGGCCTATCCGAGGGTTCTAACACCATCCATCACTAACAAGCCCGATTTTGTGTGTGACGTCATAAACTGTAGCTTCACCCCCCTTACTTTGAATAATCATATTCGTTGATACAGAGCGTCTAGCGCTTTACGTAAATTTAGACGGAATGTTAACGATCGACTACCAGTACCAAAGGTGTATAATTTTAGCGCTATGGTGAATTTCCGTGAGAAAGTTGTAAACAGGATGTTCAGTTAAGGTCCCCTCATTTAATGGGGCCCTAATTAACGAATTAGGTATCTAAAAATACGTACATAATCCAATAAGAACCTACTGATTCCGCAGAGTAGCAATAGTATAGCAATCGTCTGGGCGAACACACTAGCCTTTTGGTTTATTATCTTCGATAATGAACCATTGGAATCGCCCAAAGAAAAAAAAATTTTAACCCCCCCTCAAAATTTGTTGGTTTTTTTCTTTTTTTTAAATTTATTTATTTGGCATTACCATACAGCCATACACCAGCCTTATTGCCAATGGCCGCTCACGTTTTGGCAGGATATCACGATTTGAAAATTATGGTACTTTTGGCACGTCGTAACTAGGTGCTTGAAAAGATATTGAGGAACTCTCTAACTGGAATGTGGAAATCAACCCTCGTCATTGAACGGTATAGAAGATTTCGTCGTTGTCCTCATCATCATTCCCATTACTCCCATCATCCTGAGGATTGCGGTGTCTTCTGGGAGTACAAACCAAGCGGTTTAAAAATGCATGTTTATGAGGAGGAATATACCTGAGCAGGCTCTAAGATATTATCTTGATTTTTTTGTCATGGTAACCAGACGTACCTCTCCATAAAGGAGGGGCTGGTCTATGTTTCCCAGTAGCAAAGGAATTTCCTTTTTTCCCTTTTCTTCTCGCACGCCTTCCAACAGTGACTTCCTTGAAAGGTATTTCTTCATTCATGCTTTCCTTGAAGAAAATTGTGTTTGGGTCTGTTTTCTTTAACCTGATCCATCACATTTGCAGCCAGTTGACAGGAGACCCACCAAGGATGGGAGATTTTTTTTTTTCTGTTCACTTCAATGGACATGACTCCATTGGCAACTGAAAACTTTTCGAATTATTGCAGTTGCCAAAACAAAATATGCGATCTAGCGGCGTTCGAGCAAACTAGGACTAAACCCGTTTATGACCTTTCGTTCCGTTTGGCACGATAAAGCACAAATCGGGAAAAAATGGACGTGTCCCATTTGACAACTGAACGGCTCAATTAGCTTACTACAATGATTTCCAAAAGCTAGGTTATAAAAATTTGATTCTACATATCCCCCAGGCACGGCGGTAAGCCTTTGCTAAATTTACCCCCCCCTCCCCCCCCGGAAATTTATAAACCTCATGGACCCTCCCCTGGAAAATAGAGTCTGGATTCGCTCCATGTCTCGCATATCTGTAAGCACTGAAACAAAAATGACCAAACTAGCAGATTGGCGTGGTGGTAGCGATATAATAAGCTCTATAAGTAGAATGATCGAGGATGATTTAACACTTGTTTGGGGGGTGAAAATTGGTATTTGTGCGACTCGTAACGTGTCATCCGTGGGACATCAGGCCTTGTAACCGTTGGTGCTGTCGAGTCTCAGGCAGGATATGGGGGTTACCGTCTGGAGGGGGGCACGTGAAGCAATCTCTACTCTGTCAAGAACTTGGAAGAACTCAGTCGAGAACAGTTCAACACTCGAAACCGCGTTCGTGCCGTCCGTTATCGTCGTTGCGATTGTTACTCGTACTTTTTAGTTTTTCTCACTCGCTTCGGAATTTTTTTTCTGGAGCTCCAACTGGAAGATTTCGGTGGCTACCGGCGGCTTTTGAAACCGTTTTCTATCAATTCGTTCCGACTGATACCGGTATGCGGTGTGGTGTTGTTTATCTCGTGTTCTGGGAATCTGTGTCCAGTGGGGATTTACTTGCTCTCACCGAACGATTTTGCCAATGGGATATGGGCCTTACACTACTTGGTAAGACGACTGAATTGTCTTGATTGTAGATATGTTGTGTCCAAGATAAATATTCGATAAAAGAGATACCAACATTTACCGTACACTAGCCGGTGTTTCCAAGAGTTCGAGTGGTGTCACATCTAAATAGGCAAAGTGTGAGTTTCTATGAAGGACGATTATTCTATCTTACAACTACACATTAGTCTGTCTTATTCATCATAATCACTCTTATCGTATTCAATTGCCAGCCAATATGGCCTTTGTTGACGTGTTGTAGAGAACACATATTTTGTGCATCACATATGTATCTACTTACAGTACTGGTGGATCATCTATTCAGTACCTACCTACCAAATAAGTACTAAGTGTACCCAAACTCCACTGGGTTATCGTCCACGGGGTAAACATGTCCGATTGTGTAAGTTCCTCCGGTAGGTACTCTCATGGAGCAAACCCTCGGCATAAGAGTGGTTGGTAAGCACCTCATAAGTGACTAAAATCCGTTTTTGGGTTTTTGGAACCGTCGTAACTTTCAAAAATTTCCTTAAGTCTCAAAAACATTTTGTAGCTACGCCACGCATGTGGTGATCCAAATTGTAACTGCTGGGATGGAGCGAGCAAGTGTTTCTCAGTAAATAAACGGGTTTTGACTTCAACTGTTTCCCCTCGTGATATCACTAATGTGTACTGAAGAATATAATCAGATTATTAAACTTTTTTGTGGCTGAAATAAACAGTTTCACGACAAGTCAACGTTGAGTGGATTTCCGAAGTGTCAAATTTGCGACTAGGCACTAAGAAGGGTCCTTTAAAATGACCTTATAAACTTACTCCTGTCAAATCTAGAACCTTGTAAACTTACATCTGTCAAATCTTAGAAACCATAGGACATTATAAACTTACTGCTGTCAAATCTTAGAAACCCTAGAACCTGAGGAACTTACTCCTGTTAAATCTTAAAAGCCCTAGAACCTTGTAGGAGCTTATAAACACCTGTCAAATCATAGAAACCATAGGACCTTATAAACTTACTGCTGTAAAATCTTAAAAACCCTAGAACCTGAGGAACTTACTGCTGTCAAATCTTAAAAACACTAGAACCTTATAAACTTACTCCTGTTAGATCTTAGAACCTTAGAAACTTACTCCTGTCAAATCTTAGAAACCCTAGAACCTGAGGAACTTACTGATGTCAAATCTTAAAAAACCTAGGACCTTAGAAACGTATCCTTGTCAACTCTTAGAAACCCCAGAACCTTAAAAAACTTACTCCTGTTAGACCTTAGAACCTTGTAAATTTACGCCTGTCAAATCTTAGAAACCCAATAAAATTAGAAACTTACTCCTGTCAAATCTTAGAAACCCTAGAACCTTATAAACGTACTCCTGTTACATCTTAGAACCTTAGGGACTTACTCCTGTCAAATCTTAGAAACCCTAGAACCTTATAAACTTACTCCTGTTAAATTTTAGAAACTTAGGGACTTACTCCTGTCTAATCTTAGAAACCCTAGACAATTAGAAACTTACTCCTGTCAAATCTTAAACCCTAGAACCTTATAAACTTACTCCTGTTAAATTTTAGAACCTTAGGGACTTACTCCTGTCAAATATTCGAAACCCTAGAACCTTATTAACTTACTCCTGTCAAATCTTAGAAACCCTTGAGTCTTAGAAACTTACCCCCAGCACAAGTCTTCTTACAGGGGGTCGTAACTTTGGTGTCTTGTAAATAATATGTGTTGCTTTCATAACAAATAAACAAATACTTATTTTTTTCAAAACATCTCTGCAGCCATACAATTTCTTAGTGAGATGGAACATCTTCGACTCCCCGCGATTCGCCAAACTCATACTGTGCCGTGCTCCGCAGTTTTCCCCTCTCAAGATACTGGACCAAGCTACTTTGTGCCATATCTCTAATATCTTACCCACTATGCCTACCATATAAATGGGTCGATATAAATATAGGCTAGGATCCAGCTTACAGCCACCTTTAAACATGGGTACCAATACAGTATATCAAAACAGTTAGCATCTTTAAGCATATTCAATAGATCGAGTCCTGTCATGAGTGCAATAATTCATAAATTTATCTAGATCTGTGGAAATACTGGCGGAGGGCAACACAGCAAACAGCCCCTGAATTCCTCCGAAGTCAAGCCAATCTGCGTTATTACAGAGTTGTTTGAAATGATTTTGAAATTCGCGTTTTTTATAGGTATATTATTTTTGTTAAGGAAATCATACAGGAATCGTCTTGCCAAAAGTGTACATGTGTCACCATTGGGACAGGTCCATTGATGTTTTGGCGTACGAAGCCGTTTCCTCGTCGAGGGAAGAATCACCCGAATCCTCAGAAATTTCGCCAGTTGATCTTCCGCCGTTAGTATCGAAACTGTGAATATTGCGTCAGTTAGTTTACAAACAAAAGCCAAATACTCTGAGCACACCACCAGTAAAAGCGCCAAAAATTCACGCTATTTTATAGACCACACTTTTGGCACAGTCCCACTTTCCGGGAGTAGTTTGATGTACTACGGTTTTTGATCACTATTTATACGTCGGGACGACTGATACTTGGATGCATTACCGTCGTTGGCCGAAAACCGTGAAGGTTTTTCAATGATTCATTATTCATGCCCGAGGTAATGGCGGCGAGAGAAAACCTCTCAACTACCTGATTATCCATTATCGACGTAGCAACAGCTATTACTATAATAGTGTCAATTACTGTGCTATAATAGTGGAATACTCAAGGGAACCTCACGTTGTACCCACATGTGATGATGTTTTGCAAAACGTGTTTCGACTTAGGATTGTCCTTTTAAGAGAATTTCTGTACCCTTAATTTTTAATTTTATTTGGTTGGATGTGTCACTTTGATACCTACCGAAAATTTAGACATCGACTAACATCTTATGGGAAGATTAAGGGTGATTTTTGGTTCGGAAACGAGAAACACTTGATGTCTGCAGGTTCATGTTCTAAAATCATTAGATTTCGGGCAGTAAACTTCCGGTTTAAAAACCCGAGAGTCTTGTTCGTAAATATGTTTTATTTATTTATTTCATAGTTGTATACACGTGATACGAGTTTCCTTTTGTAGGTCCTAAGTCGTTTTTTTCTATCAATCACAGCCTTACAGTCAGCTCTTGGTGAAAAATAGTGACGTGCTCGTGTCCCTTTAGATAGTGGATCGCAGAGTTCCTATGTGAGGACTGACTGACGTTGCAGCTGAAACAGGGTATGAATCGATTGGAGATCAAAGTTTGATTCAATCATTGTTTGGTGGGAGCAGTTTTGGAGGTGTCCAACAACACAAGCGATACAAAATCCGCCTATTGAGTTTGATGGTGGATATGTCATATCTCCATATATACGTATCATACTATGTTTTCATTTTACAACTTATTGCCGAGCATAGGCAAAAGCCAGTGGCGCTCGGCAAGGATCGCTGTCGGCGTTTCATTCCCAATACCACACACGTTTTCAAATTATTATTCAAACCAAATGCTCCGAATTGCTACACATATACAACAAGGGACAGCCCCAACTTTCAAGACCCAACTGATTATTTTGTTTCGCGACATCGTTTCATGGCACCTAACTTCAGGACCTACAGATCGATGGAAGATGTAAATAATGTAGTGCGGACTTGTAATTAATAGGGATAAGTTGGGTTTTGGATTTACTATGTAAATGTAGATGCAGATGGATGTATCCATCTAGTCTAAGTATAGATCTAGTCGGGTATTCATGATTGCTGAGATCAGTAAGGGAGGGATTCTTATGAAATGCCAAGAGGAGCGCTTTTATGAATAATTGGCGGGGTGTAAGTACTCTAAATTCACGGTAAACTCAATCCGTCGGATAATCGTGTGGCTTTTTTTTAGTTCAATTAACTTCATTACCGTAGCGTTGGACGATGTTAATAATTATTGTCTCTAGATGAGTTGGATACCTCTCCATACTACAATTGAGGGGTTGGTAGCAAAACCCCACTAGTCACAAAACTCGAAAAATGTGTTACAGCCACACATCGTGTTTTTTATGACATCCCTCACATGGTTACGTAGGTAATCAATTTTGTCAAAAACCCACTAGTCTGGCTGTACAAATCATTGAAAATTCGGCGATTCGGCAAAAACCCCACTAGTCAGGAGCGTTTCAAGAACTTTTTTCACTTTCCTGAAAATTGGGTTCTGTGACTAGTGGGGTTTTTGCTACCAAGTATGGAATTATCTTACCAATGTCGAGATAGTTTCTTATATAGTAAAAAACATGGAGAAATCTCTTCAGTTTCTTCTGCCACATTCCTAACTCCTAGATATCTAAACACTGATACTCTTTCATGAGGAACACGTTCGTATCACTTTTGATGAGCAATCAGATATCCTAACCCCTCATCACCAGTTTGTGGGACAGAACCTATCGTCGTAAATTTAGTTTCATTGAAATTTAGAGTCAATAGGCTCGACATGAACCAATCCTGGAGCAAATTTACAGCCATTAATGCGTATATCTTTTACATCATGATGTAAATTGTGGTTGTGTCAATGGTCAATGCAATTATGGTATGTTTTAGAAATTGTACAGTATATAGAAATTGTATCATGTATGTACCTACTCGTATATCCAATGGTAGAAATGAAATTTTCATTCTTAAAAATGTCAACAACTTATTCGTGGTTCAATTATTTTCTTGAAGAAGAGGTCAATCGCTACGAGTATGGACTTGTACAACGTAAATTGTAGAATCGATGTCTTATCGTGATCTGTCATAATTTTGAGTCAACATTAGCGTGAAGATTTCAACAAGAGCGTAGATAGCGCAGTCACCACTCACATTCAATTCGTTGAATGAGATGACACACTTTACGTGTAGACCTTTGGTTGGAATTCGTTTGGAATGTACTCGATATGGTGTCATAAGTGTTTTCATTCCAATTTTAAATACGCCTGAAAATATCTCGTATTAAGAATTTTTTGAGAATTGAACACAGGTGATTAATCATAAATATCACATCATTTTTGTGAACTATCACATTAGGCATATTGAGAAAAGTTTGGAATGAATTTTGTGACTTATTGGAAATAACAGGAATCCAATATTTACTTCCTGCTCTCAGTTTTAATAATCACGATGAAAATGAACTAAATTGACCAGCGAAGGAAGATTAATTTTTCGTAAGGGACCTTTCTCAAGGCGAAAAACACCCCATGCAAATCTATTAGGCACGGAGGCGTGGCACGGGTTCAATGAACATGAGTTCTCCCTGAACCAAATCAACGCCGCTCTCTTGGTCAGCGCTTATAAAAATCGTCGTTGGAATCATGAATGGGGTCCGAATTTCGCTATTACCTCGTTATCACTTTACGATTAAACCGGTGAATGAACGCGTGCTGGATTCCATTTTTCGATTTTCAAGACCGAATTAGACTTGTGAAAGATGTTATCTGAATTTTAGCTCGTTATTTTTTTTTTTTTGGTTTTATAGCGTTGTTTAATTCGGTTGAATGAACTGGGGAAGGCTCTTCCAGACCACTCAGTGCGGATCGGGTTGACACGTTAATTTCGTTCTTGTTAGCAGAAAATTCCTACAGAACCTTCTCTATACTGCCGTTTGAAACAAAAACGCCGTATCTCCAATGTTGACAAAAATAAGATTTTTACGTAACCCCCCTATTTTTGATATGCTCTTTTCGATGGTGAAGTCCAAATTTTAAAATTGCATTTAGAAGTGGGGGTAATTCCTACCCTCGAAATCAAATAATCGTTGAATTTGAAGGTAAAACGCCTTATCTAACTGTTATTTTTTTATTTTTATTTTTTTAAGGTGAAACGCCTTAATTCTGTTCAAAAACGCCTCCAACTAATGTTGACTCGTGAATATTTTTTATGGTAAAACGCCTTAACTCAGTGAAAATCGGGATAAGGCGTTTTACCTTCATAAGTTTACTTTTTTTTTTGCTTCAGATTTAGGATCAGACGAACCTTCGAAAATTGCTAGGCATCTTCCAAACGTCTATTCAGCTGGTTTAGCGATGAGGTCTTTTTCCACGTAATATGTGGACTTGTAGAGTTGAGGTGTTTTACCTTAAAAACAAGAGGTCGGTAACCCTCTTGTTTTTGAAGGTGAATCGCCTTACATGCAAGTTAAGGCGGTTCATCTTCAAAAATAGCAAAAAAAAAAAAAATCAATTCGAGTAGAGTTTTTGGTTTCAAAATTGATTTTTTTTTCTCGATAATTTTGTCAATTCAAGCATTATCGATTTGTCTCTAAAAAATGGGTTCGGTAGCACAAACTGGAAGGGAACTACAGCCTGATTTCTATGGAAAACTTAAAAAGCGATTTCTGAAATACGTGGTTTTCGGAGATAAGGCGTTTTTTGTTTCAAATGGCAGTGTAGTACCTATGGGGTCAATTTTTGCGTGTAATATACTTCAGTGTTTGAGATGGTTATCTGTAGGCCTTTACTTCTTACAACTGTCTAATCAGCAGTGTCAGCTGTCTTCTCAATTTGAATCGTTGAATGTTAAAGGGGCAATATTCCAAGAAAGCTGACTTGGAAAAACGGAAAAAAAACTGTACTGTTCCCAATATATTGGCAAATCGTTTAATTGGACCTTACCTCATTGAACCGGTAACCATTTAATCATTTGTTGAACCATGAAACGACGCGGCTGCCCTTTTGCAAACCCGAAAATGCAAAAACACGTTGGTACAACGACAAAACATGGACAACTACCCTTTTAACCTTCACGGATTCATTTAACCACTTGAATCGACATCACCAACATTTTCAGAATTCAAGTCGAATGGCCAAAATATATTAGAAGTTTTAGCGAAGTATTACTAAGTTTTTAGCGAGCTGGCATGGGTATTTTAAGGGGCTTGAGCAACATTTCATACATGGGGTCTGAATGTAAAATTAACTAGCTTTTAGAAGAAAAAGCGAAATTTTGGATCGGACGAATAGTTTTGGAGCTGTAGCCAAAAGAGACCGACAGTTAGTTTTGTTAGTTTTTGAGAAAACCTTTCGTTCTAGAAGCACCATTCTGGTCTTGAATTGAAGAGTGATAAATCATCTTCAAATTATTCTCTAATGACCTTTTTGTAGGAACAGTTTTTCGCCAAGAGGCTGCGTATCTACTTTTTTGGCCAACAACTAAAACTAGTGCGATCATCTGCCGTTCAGTACGTCCGCCTGCAGGCATCGGAGGCAGAGTGTGTGCGATCTTCAGGCGATCATCTGCCGTTCAGTACGACCGCCTGCTGGTACCGGACGCAGAGTATGTGCGATCTTCAGGCGATCATATGCCGTTCAGTACGACCGCCTGCTGGCACCGGACGCAGAGTGTGTGCGATCTTCAGGCGATCATCTGCAGTTCAGTAAGTCCGCCTGCAGGCGGTGGACTGGAAATGTGTGTTGATCGGCGATGTTGGCCTTACGTTCGCCTGTTGAGGCGATTATTTTCAGATAAACTGACAGTGTCAGTTCACTGTACACAATTTTACTCCGAATTTTCTATTTCTGGACATCGAAAAAATGCCTTATTCCGTACTATGTGTCTACCTACTCCATAATATGTGTGTGTGTTTGACTACAAGTGAAATACCGATAGCCTTTAAGATTCTGCGATGTAATCACAAACACGAGATCCGTCTCTACCGCAGGAATTCGCATTCCGTCAGCGTTCTTTACTGATCGCCGCTCACCCCTCGAGGGCCATAAAATAAACTTTAAGACCCTTGAGGGCACAAAGGGACGTCCCGTGGGAATAGAAGGCCAATAGTCAGGTAATCGGAAACCATCGCCAGCGCCCCATACGAGACAAAACGTCGCTTCGTCAACACTTTTTTTCTTCTTCTTCTTCTCCGCATTCCCTTCCAAACCTCATCGGGAGTTGTGGAATTTTGCCGCGTTTTGTGAAGAAATACGTTCGTTCTCCGTGTTCGGACGTTGAGGTCGGACGGTTCCCTCTTGGAAAAGCCCTTAATGTGTCGGAGGACAATAACGTTGGACGTGGGTCTTCAGAACACAGCTGAGCCACATCAAGGCCGCAAGGCTCGCAAGTGACGTCATTGCCGATACTATTATTCGCTCTGTTGAACATCCTATAGGATAGTCTACTGATAGTGATAATCGGGAAGCAAGAGTTTCCGGTTGATTCGTAAACCTGGAACCCTCACGAGGACAGCGTAAAATTTAAGATATTTCTCAGAACTACCCCGTACTGATTCATTGGCCTCGTTATTTTCAAAATTATTATTTATTTATGGCAATCCACCAGGGGCAGATCCACATTTTGATATTGGGGGGTTCATGAGGTTCCACAAATATTTTGACAAACCTAATTTAATTTATTTATTTATTAATACATACGGGCATTGATGCCCATTTACATAAAGAAACGAAAACATGGCAGCAATCGAAATTATAGATAAATTATTATAGATAAATGAAAATAAATATTAAGTCCACAAAAAAAAACGCACTCTAGGCAAAACACAGGGCGGAAATGAGTCTGAAATGAGAGAGGAGGCAATCGAAGTAGTGGCATGGTCCACGTCGGGTGCAAAACGATTTGCAAGGGCCATGAGTCGATTTCGTCACAATTTTATCACTTTTCATAATAAAAAAAACTTCAGTTTTCAAAGAAATCTTCTCTAAATTCATGATTTTTCAATGTTTTGGTTTGTTGTCTTTGATAATTATCAAAACATTTAAAACGCAAAATTGTTTTATCAAAAAATTTAAAACGCAAAATCGCTCAAAAACATTGATTTGGCCATGAAAAATCAAGATTCGAAATATTAAGACATTAGAATTCTTGAAATTCTTGGACAATTTCAATGGTTCATTATATTTCGAATCTTGATTTTGCATGGCCAAATCAATGTTTTTGAGCGATTTTGCGTTTTAAATTTTTTGATAAAACACTTTTCGCACGCCATAAGTGCCTTCCTATTGAGTAACTCCTCGTAATTCGGGAGGTCCCTTATCTTGAAAATCGAGATATCCGGCCGAAAATTTAGCGGCCATTGGGGTTCACCCAGACAACTACTGTAATATTGCCCATTTTTGGCTCACGGGGAGGTGACACCACTAACTAGGGTTGCCAACTTTTATTCGGAGAAAAGAAGTACTTTTCAGAAAATAATTGAAATAAAAGTACGGCCCAAAAGAAAATTTTGAACTCCTCGATTCATCATCACCACCTCAGCGCGCTGCAGCGTGCGGAAGTGAGCAGAATAAGCAGCACCTATTAGGTACCTACTGTTTCTGGGACACCCTGTGTAGAAGATTGTCTTCTATATAGATTCAATTGGTTCATTATTGATGAGAATAAACCAAAATGTGACGTTCAGTTACTAACGATTGAATTTTTCCCATCATGTTCCTTGAAGATTACTCTGAATTAGTTGCTAACATGAGTGTGAAACTCATTGCCTGAGATGACTACTGCTCGGCTAATGGGACAAAAACGCTGTATGCAGAATACCTACTGCTCATCAACAATTTCTATAACTTCGTTTCCATACTTGGGAATTGGTTAAAGAAACTCAATACATCGATATCATAAAAGAAATTTTTATTGCAGCAAAATTTAAGAGACGAGTAAATAAATAAATATGCATTTAATATAGTATAGTGTAGTAACGACCTCCTCTCGGTCGGGGTCGCTAGTTGCTAGGTAGGGAAATAAAATTACTAATTTCAGTTTTAAGACGATAAATGATGACGAAAAAAAGTATTTTAGCGTACTTTTTTAACTTAAGAAAGTACGAAGTACAAATCATCAAAAGGATGTACAATACTTCTAATAAAAAAAGTACGGTTGGCAACCCTACCACCAACCCACCCCCCTTCGAATCCCCCACTGCTATCCACCAATCCACGAGGCCACAACTAGTGACTATTCGGTTATTCGAGTATTTTATGCTCAATGTAATTAGGATATAAATATGGACAGTGTAGTTGGAAACTGGATCAAATATAGTAGAAACTCGATTAATGGTGGTGAAAATGGCCACGGATCAGAGAAATCACGGTTAAGTCGCTGGTAATTTAGTGAAAGAACTTTTGTTTTCATAGGTAGACGAGGCCTAATTTAAGTGTAAAGTACATTTTACCTTCTTATAAATACTCTTATCTATTACGTCACTGTAACCAAAACATAATCTAACAAAAAAACTCCTGTCTTATAAAATATAATCGAAATCGGCCGGATCGACCTACTGTTAATCAGCTGGATAATCGAGGTTCTACTGTAGTCTAAAAATGTGTGATTGAGTTCCAAGCTGTGCAATGTTCACATCTGTCTTTTTTTTATCGAGTATCGTTTCTCGTAATTTTCGCCGACAAAGAGATTTTTGAAAAAAGGCACAACATGGAGCAGATGCACCAAAAATGTGATATTTTCTTCTCATCACAGCTCAAATAAGCTCCTCAACTCCTTCAAAATATTCTTCAGAAATCGAATTATTATGATTTTTTCCAGCGCTTTTCACAACATAAATACTAACCACTAACGAAATTAATGTTGGCAAAAGCGCTGGAAGAAATCATTATAATTCGATTTGACGAATGTGTGACGTCATCGCTTGCAGGCTAACCCCCAGAAAGTGGAAATAGTGTAGACGATTTTAACTAGTTACTAAATTTAGTAGTTAAATTCGTCTGCACTATTTCCACTTTCTGGGGGTTAGCCTGCTGTTGATGACGTCACAAATTCGCAAGGTCGACCGTTGGGCCTAGATTTAGGAGACAACCGTCTTGGGCGTCTTTTGCCATGTGTGCCCGACCCTCCACTGGGCCTCTGACTCTGAGGTGGCACCAGTACGTGTAACACATCACCGCCTATCGCCGCCAATTTCATTCAGTCGAGCTGTTTCACGTTCATGTTAAGGTTTCTGAAAGTTGGACTTGTGACGTTTGTACTCTGTGACTGAAATATCGATGTTTCCGTTTGATAGATTACTATAATTATTATATTAATTATGTAATAACATTTATATTTAATATTATTTCCTGTGTAGATCGTATGTTTCTTGTGTAGATCACTGTTCTGTGTGTATACACTATCTGCGTTGTTATATTTCCATCGGGCTTGTGATGTACGTACCTATTGTCATTGTTACTGCGAAGATAGCTCTATTTTTCTCACAATAGTCGTTTGTATTTGGGGCGTTTTTTTTGTATTAAAAAAAAAAAACGAAACTGCTGAATCTGTTTCTTGGAGGTTGACAACCTTCAAACGTCGTTCTTCTCCGCTGGTCACTGATGAGCCTTCATCATCCCTGCGCTTGGTTTTCCACTCTTCTCAAGGCTGATGGCTCCGCCGATAAAACGTTCCGCCGACCGCGACAATAATGAGACACTTGGAGATTCAAGTGCGCAGATCTCTAGCAGCATTCAGTTTCACCTTCTACATTCTACGTCACGATCACGAGGGACGGGAGCCTCCTTGAGAATTGACACCTCACCGACGTATCCCTACATGTTAGTTAACCCCCATAAGACGTGAATAGTATCTTTTTCTGTTCAGCAAAAAAAGAAAAAAAATCCTTCCATTGGTGAGAAATGGGTCAACACTTTTAAAGTGCTCTCCACTTAAAAGGGCACTTTACCATACTGACGATAATGGCTGTAATATTCGTTTACCTGGCTACTCGTCTTATATTTTGGAGCCACTCCTACTACACACCCTGCCCCCTGCCTTCCCCAAATCATAGGCTACCAGTACCTGCTTTGTAAATATTTCTTAAGAATCCGTTACAACTATTACCTATATCATCCATAGTGTTCCTCCCCAACATAACTGCCTATTCCCAGGTGGAAATTTTCTTTCGTGTATTTTTCGGTGATGGGCCTATTATTCTATCATTCACTGATCGAGACAGAAGGGTTCTCTGTACAAATAATAATATTCTGAAAATTCTTGACACAACGGTTTATTATATTATAATAAACCGTTGTGTCAAGAATTTTCAGAGTTTTTAATAAGAGAACGAGTGAAAATCTCACTCCCACCACTCAAGCCACTTCAATCATCTTTCAGCACTGAATTTCCTTTAAAAGGCATTGGTCAAAAGTGTTTTTGACCAATTATAACAAGATACAGGTGAATTTGGTATAACATCTGTTCTAATTTATTTCCTGAGTACTGAAGTTGCCTGGCATTCTTCTCTTTTCTTGGTTTATGCCTGTAGGTAATTTTCTTGAACAATAACGTCGAATTCAAAATGATGCCAAATCCCTAAAACATAGTAGAGTCAATCAGAAACTCGCCCCTGACTGCGTAAATGCAGTAAACTTACGACGAAATAAATTCAATACATCTCTCGAAGATATTAAGGAAACGGCGAAGAAAGCTGCGAACTAGGAATTAATAATCCAACAAATAACAAGACCTCATTCCTCCAGGACAGCGGAACCTGAATAACTACAACCTGAATTTTATACGGAATTCGCAGACCCGGGACTAGTTAGTCGCTTGGTGACTCCGTGAAACCGAACTAGGAGATGAAACTTGCAATATTCTATAGAAGGCATCCACCGTGTGACTGCCTTTTGCAAGATTTGTTCGGAAGTGAAGCCTCAGTTCTTGAAAAACAAACGGACTCTGATAAAATCAACTGGTCCATTTGAAAGGCTCAAACGTCGGTTTTTTCTAACCATCATCGACAAATATTCAAGGTTTCCGTTTGCCTTTGCTTGCCGAGATGTCAGCACAGCACAGCTTAAGCTGTCAAAACATTTCCGCAGCAACTTTTCTGTATTTTTGGGGCACCAGCTTTCATCCATACCGACAGGGGTGCATCTTTTATGTTCCAGGATTTGAATGCTTTCCTGGCAGATTATGGTACAGCTTCCAGCCGAACTATTCCATATAACCCGCCAGGTAACGGACAGATAAACGGTTGAACGGAACACATTTGGAAGACCATCGAACTAGCTGCCAGAGAAAGTAACTTGCAAATTCGTCGATCCAAGTAACCATCCTCGTCGATCAAGGAATGGCAGTTCGACTCCTACGTGGCTCTTGAATCCAGGCCAAGTTCTCCCAAGGAAGTTTGATCGCCGTAAAAATTTGACCCTCTAGCAGAAGAAGTCACTCTCTTAGACGGAACTCATCATTATGCTCCAATCCGATATCCAAACGGTATATCGGATTGGAGTGTCTACAGTGTCCTCCAAACATCTCGCTCCACTTGAACTTACTGAACTTACGACGAAAGCAGCTGAGGATGTCCTGGTTGAGCCTGATGGGGTACCTCCTTGACTTCATTCCTGAAGACATAGATTCACCTACCACAAGAAATCAACCACTACCACCTGCTGCTCCCGGTCAGCAGGCGACCATATCCCCAAGCTCTCCTCCCCTGCCAAGAAGTACTCGAATCCAGAAAGCCCTCCGATTCCTGAGCGATATTATTACTAAAGTTACTCTAGCTGTCATAGTATTATGATGACGTTCCTGTGTACTTTTCTAATGAACTCTTCCCCATATTTCATTAAATATTCAATTTTGATGAATAAAGCCTACAGATCAGCAAACATTCTTTTATATCACAAGGAGCCCAATCTTAGCTACATTTTCTGGCATTTTCTATCGGAGTTTACCGAAAAGGCGCCGCTTTTTGTCGGCTGTAGTCATTGTTTTGCAACGTGACGGGTGACAATGAAACTTACTGCCTCCAACAATAGCGGCTGAGGAATGCGCTTACTCTGAGGTTACGAATAACCTAGTAATGAAATGAAAATTAACCTTCGAGTTTATTTTGTTGAAATCGTCTCAAAAACCTTGACAAACGAGGTATATTTGGAGTGAAATATTGATATCAAGGGTGCCTACATAGGATGTACAGTAAGGTGCAGCAAATATACGCCCTCGAGATGTTATTGAAAAATATTAAGTCCTTCAGGTTCCATAACTCACGAGAAGTTTCCCAATATGTATCGGTCAAGAAAAAGACCCATAATATCAATTACCATATTAGCTCCAATTACATACTTATAAAGGTTTTTTTGTGGTTCATTTGTTCATTTCAAGTTCAAAAATTGAAGTTATGATGATAATTATCGTAAAAATTTGTAAGAAACTTCGTAGTTTGACGGGTGTCTAAATGCTTGCATACGAGTCTGCAACACATTGGGACATTTTATGTCAATATTAATAATATCCAATCGTAATAAACCGTTCAGTAACAAATTTATTTTTGATCACATTGATATGGTCGATTAATCACTTTAAAACCAATTACACAAATAAAATATGTAAGATTCGGAGCACACATGTATTCACTCTGATGGCTAAATCAAAACTAACAATAACACAACAACGAATCCCAGTTTCCTATACGACCAACTTTGTTAGGATGGAGTATTATTTTAATGAAAACAGAAAATTTCCATGTAATTTAATGTAGGTAACCTCAACCTCAAGCAATTGATCACAAAACAAGCGGCAGTGTTCACTATATCTATTTATAACATAAAAATATATATAAGTCTGACATAAATACCAAGAACAAATAAGCAAGAAATGCGTTATAATTCAAGAGCTTTCGATCGAATGGATTTTTGTCCGATGAAAAATACAGAAGTTTCATTTCCCTAGCAACGTCTTGGTTGTAAGTGAAAATTATCGTAAAATGTACCTTTTCGAGGACACTTTCGTGACAGTTTTTAATTTTAATGTGCCAAAGCAAAGACATAAAATGTGAATTTTCGCGGAAAATGTAGCTTCAATCTTGATCATTCCCTTGCCTCAAAATGTTTTTGAACCTAAATAATGGTTTTTCTCGAGATCAGCTTTTATGGACATATCATTGTTCCTGTGTACTCTTCAAATGAGACATGTTTCATGTGCCAACGTTTCGAAGAATTTTTTTCTCCATCATCGGGGAAGTAGTTGAATAGTGTACAAGGTGGAGTTGGACTCCAACGTGGGAAGCTATTGCCTCCAGATCACAGATACTAGTTAGTAGAGCGAACTCTACTGGTTATTGAACTCTACTGGTTAGTAGAGTGAACTCTACTCTACTGAAATTGAACGTACAGGAGTAGGGTGTAATGCTTACACCACTCTACTCTACCTGTTACATACTGAAATAGTGTAAATTAGCCTTTAGAGCTACTCAGACGTCGTTTCAACGTACATAGATCAGACGCTACTCAGACTAAGTGTGAGTAGCTCTAAGCGTCTAATCTATGTACGTCAAACCTAGTAGGTCAAATCGACTCGTGAGCGCCTTATCTATGTACGTCAAACCCAGTGCGTCAAATCGACCCGTGAGCGCCTGATCTATGTACGTCAAACCTAGTGCGTCAAATCGACGCGTGAGCGCCTGATCTATGTACGTCAAACCTAGTGCGTCAAATCGACGCGTGAGCGCCTGATGTATGTACGTCATACCTAGTGCGTCAAAACGACGCGTGAGCGCCTGATCTATGTACGTCATACCTAGTGCGTCAAAACGACGCGTGAGCGCCTGAGTGCCTGATCTATGCACGTCAAAATGCTGTTTTTACAGGTACTGTTGGTGCCAAATTTCGTTTTAGCGTTGTTTTCCCTTTGTTAATCGGTTCGACGTTCATCTCGTCGTTCGCTCCATTGGTACGTATGAATTGTTCATAGTTTTTGCGACGAAAAAGGAATATTGACAACAAACTTACGAAACTCTTCCGATTCCATATCAACAAATAAAATCACAACACTATTGGTTAGTAATTAATCACTTTAAAACCAATTACACAAATAAAATAATATTTTATTTGTGTAATTGGTTTTAAAGTGATTAATTACTAACCAATAGTGTTGTGATTTTATTTGTTGATATGGAATCGGAAGAGTTTCGTAAGTTTGTTGTCGATATTCCTTTTTCGTCGCAAAAACTATGAACAATTCATACGTATTACAATTCTTACATATTATGTAAGATTCGGAGCACACACGTCAAACAGGTGCCGCCAAGAACACCTCACAGGATAGACGTCAGACAAGTGGCCGGCAAGAACACCTCACAGGATATGACGTACGTGGACCGGCAGGGGTGGATGACGTCAGACAAGTGGCCGGCAAGAACACCTCACAGGATATGATGACGTCAGACAAGTGGCCGGCAAGAACACCTCACAGGATATGATGACGTACGTGGACTGGCAGGGGGTGGATGACGTCAGACAAGTGGCCGGCAAGAACAACTCACAGGATATGACGTACGTGGACCGGCAGGGGGTGGATGACGTCAGACAAGTGGCCGGCAAGAACACCTCACAGGATATGACGTACGTGGACCGGCAGGAATGGATGACGTACGTGGACCGGCAGGAATGGATGACGTACGTGGACCGGCAGGAATGGATGACGTACGTGGACCGGCAGGAATGGATGACGTACGTGGACCGGCAGGAATGGATGACGTCAGAGGGGTCAAGGGGATCCAAATATTTATTTTAATGTGCCAAAGCAAAGACATTAAATGTCAAAAATATATATAAGTCTGACATAAATACCAAGAACAAATACGCAAGAAATGCGTTATACCTAATTCGAGAGCTTTCGATGGAATGGAGAACGATTTTTGTCCGATGAAAACTACAGAAGTTTCATTTCCCTAGCAACGTCTTGGTTGTAAGTGAAAATTATCGTAAAATGTAGGTAACGCTTTTCGAGGACACTTTTTCGTGACAGTTTTCTATTTTAATGTGCCAAAGCAAAGAAATAAAATGTCAAAAACGATTTTGTATTATCGATTAGGCTAGATCCTGAGATTATTCCCCCTTTGGCACTGTGAATCACTTTTTCATCTGTCGTTCGCAGATTCGTGCTTTTCTTAATTTTAACGTGGAACCGAGTGCTATTTTTGTGATTTTTCGTCCTATTACGTTGAAACACCGAAAGTGACAAGAAGAGTGAAAATCGTTTGTGACTTTTTAGGGGAAGCCAAAATCTGCTCGCATGTTTTTTTGCCCGACCGAGGTGACGTTCTTCTATGTTTTCATTTTCGGTGCATTGAAGGAGGACAGCAACCAATTCCCTTCCTCCCAGGGAATAATTTTGCAGATTGATGAGTACGTAAGGAGTATTTGGAAAAAGGCCTCACACCCCATCGTCAGTCAAAAATGGACTCACCCGGAAAATTTATTGTTGGGATTTCTCTTCAAGAAATCAAGAGAACTCATTCAACTGGATTTTTCAAATTACTCGATTCATTCAACGCGGTTTTTCAAAGTACCTAACAAACAGATTCGTGATGTTATCTACACGATTTCTAACCTACATACCTGTACCCAATTCGAGCTGTCAAGTGTTCAAGTTGGATGGATGATTGAAAACGAAACTCAGTCAATGGATCATCTATTTCAGGCACAATGCGATGTAATTCTACATAATGGACGGAGGGAGGTCGGGAAAGGAGGTCTCCGGGTGAGGTTTTCTAAGAAAGTGTCCTGGATTTCTGTTGCGTTAGATCTCGTTACGTGCCTCAAGGGCCATCGCTCGGTTCTTCATTAGAAAATTCTTCGTCGTAATTTCGTTTACCCTTCATTTCTTCATTATTCTCGTTCTCGTCTTGTCCGTCTGTCTCGGCCCATAATAGGGACTTTCTCGTTTGAAAGGGTCACCGTGAAAGTTGCCGATTGCTGCAACAAGCAGCAACCACCTCCGCTCGGTTGTTTGGATTAATCGAGTGGAAGACCCCCGTCAACCCAGCGACCTACCTACGCGGGCTTCCATTGTGTTTTGGCCGGTCAGAGCGGTAAAAAGAGTGAGGTGGAATGTTGATGGTCTTGAAGCCGAAAACGTTGTCGTCAGACGCTTTGAGAACCTAACTGTGACTTCCAGTCCGTGAAAAACATTTCAACGACATCATCCTGAGGAATAAGAAGTATTCAAATAGCTGTGACCGAGGCATTAATCAAACATCAATAGAACGGTTCTGCCGTGTGACGGAAGAACAGCTCACAAAAATGCCTCACGGTTTTCGAGCTTCCCGCTCCAAGAGCCAACTCCAGTTTATATTTACGAGTTCACAAATCTTATCGATCGTGTTAATATCGATTAAATACAGAAAATATCGATTTTACTTTGAATACGCATTGTTACGCTGTTTTTACAAAACCGAATCGAAAACTGTTGTATAAGTTTGGAGGAAAAACCTGATTAACAGCAGCTGTTAATCCAAGTGGTTTTTCCTCCAAACTTATACAGCCACAGTGCAAAAGCCTGTATGTACAAAAATGAAAAATGTTATGGAAACGACAAAAACTGTTTTCTAACAGTAACTGTAACCATGTAACAGGGTATCTACTTCAAACATCCATTGAGGAGAAATGAAGCACTGGAGCTCAATTCTGTTCCTATTAGCATGTGCACAAGGCCCAAATTTATAAGTGAAGCTCAAAACCTTATTTTTGGAAAAAAATTGTACTTACAGGCTTTTGCACTGTGGCTGTCGAGCTGCTGTTAAAAGAATGCCTCCAAGTAGGGATGGCCATCGATAGTCGATAGTTATGTGGTTTTTCCTCAACATTAAATGATGAATAACCTGGCCAAGGCGTGCTGTACGTCACACAAAAGCTCTTTTCCCTCCAAACGCTCCTAGGGGAGCTGTTTTTCCTGAATATCAAATATTCACTTCTGATTTGAATTCAACCAACTTGTCGTTTACTTGACAACTCCAACCTGAAAAACCTTCCTGCGATAGGTATCATCATGATGACTACCGATTGAATATAAATGATTATCAACGTTTAAATATACCTCGTCGCCGCGTTTTAATCACTTGGGCGACGAATGGTCGCGCAATGGATTTACTTGATTTCAAGGGCAAGTCGCGAAGCTATGTATGCAAATCCCGCCTGTTCCCCGCAGTTATCTGTCCTCCCTCATCGGATGACGACGAGCGGGAATTTTTCGTTTATTTATAGGTGATCAATCATTCCGAACATTCCTTCCTCGTTCGTCCATACGGCTCGGGCAGTTCATCCATCAAGTGGACATCGACAAACGAGAAACACGTTAAACGAATTTACGCAAGGCCTTGAGAGTAAGTTTAGCGGTCGTCATTTGACTGACTTGTCAATTTTGGTGAATCATGTGACAGGCCTTCATTTTTATTTCATAAATTGGTACAAATAAAAGGCCACGTTGGGAAACCACTGTAGAAGGCTTCACATCCAAAGGACCACCAATTGTACAGTTTAGTTTTACATTCTTTTACATTCATTTTTAATCCACTTGATTCAATGGAATACGACATTCCATTTTGTTAAGTACCTTTATTGGGCCAAAGTACAAAATTCACAAGATAGTAACCAAATTAATGACGACACTGACGAACTCATGCAACACTGATACACTAGACATTAAAAAATTCACAGTCATGCAGCATGGCTGTAAGAGCGAATTTTTGAAGAAATGACTAGTTTTATGTAAAATGTCTCCATTGAAGGACTTGATGTCCATGAACAACATCTCAAAAGTGCTCCAGTTTGAGATCGGAATAAGATATCGCAATTCTGATCGGAATTCTGACACCATCGTGTTCAGCGTAAACAAATCTTTAAAATGAGGTGTCACTTGTCAGAATGTTCCATTTTGGGAATTTACGGGTAACCCCCCCCCCCCCCTACCACAACTCTCAAAACCCCCCTCAGTTTACAGATTTTTCAACGCTTAATACGATGGTGAAGTCAGAATTGCGATATCTCATACCGTTATGAGATTAAAGCAGACTAAACGTGAAGAACATCTCGAGTATCAACCACGTTTCTTCATATTCAAAGTGCTCCAGTTTGAGAACGGATATCGAAAATCTGAAGTCACCATCGTGTTCAGTATACAAAAACCTTTGAAATGAGGTGTTACTTAGTTACGGATCGGTTGTACACGAAAATCATGTAAAAGGAGGATGTCACAAAACAGGGGGGAGGTAGGGATGGGATATCGAGGGCTTGATATCGATATCGGTATCGATACCAGGTAGATATCGGCTTCATAATATCGATATCAACCGATATATATCGATATCGGTTATAAAAACTCCTACTTCGTTTTTTTTTTTTTTAATTTCACCTACTTATTTTAATTTTATTTCCTTTTCTCCGAACATTTTTGCACTTGCAGTTCCTACCTAAGATACCAACTGGTCAATAATTTACCGTGGACAAAGTAGGTGATTCCATGGTAGAATAAATACGAAGCACTTGGAAATACGAAGTGGTTCAAAGTAGTGACATCTAGTGTTGATACCTACCTACAGCCTGTTGGCTCAAAATTCCTTTCTAAAAAAAAAAAATTCTTCTGATTATTTTTCAGTCAGATCTTTATTTTTATTTATTTATTCATTTATTTTTTGTTCCCGCCTTGATAGGAAAGTTAAATTATACACATGAATATGTAATACGGAATTTTTATTTCAATATGTTCCTAAACGAAAATTGGACAGAATACAAGAACGGCAAAATCATAAAAGAATTACAGGTAAATTTCGGGATTCAAAAAAAGAAGCGCTCATCGAGGCTCTCCAGGAAAAGTAACTTGGAGAGAGTTTCCCCCTTCAGCCTGTTCCGGTCCGAGGTGAGAATATTCCCCGCCCTTGAAAATAGCCTCTCTGATGGTACTGAGGTTGAGGTTGACTTCATGGTCAATTTAAGTTTCAATTTCCACAGGGGCTCAACACAACACAAAAACGCGGATACTTTTTAGCCAACAACAGCACGGAAACGGAATGATGCCCACAAGAAGAACTTCGCGGTTCGCCAGTGAAAGATAACAGTGAATCACAGTTTGTGATATCGACCCGATATCGGTTGTCAGAATATCGATATATCGATATTATCGCCAGTGCTGATATCGATATCAGAATATCGGATATTGGACGCTAGATATCGATATTTCGATACTATCGGATATCGATATCCCATCCCTAGGGGGAGGCCAGATCAAAGACATTTTCTTGTCAAAAACAATTTCCATCTAAATAAGGGTCAAGTAAAGTGACGAAAGATCCGAGAAATGCCACTGTTTTTCATTTAATTGGGTGACGTCTCATCTCCGTGGTGAACCCTACACTGGGCCCATTCATTCATCAAGGCGGCACGAACGAAAAAGAGAGACGTCAAACAAGAATTCCAGAAGTCCTTGGAAGTGTGTTTAGCTCATTTAACACGTTTCGCTAATTCATTAATTCCCAGCTTGTAACAGGAACTGTCGAGGGCGAGCGCCTTGAGGGTTCTTCACTGGTTGTCCGGCCACCGATAATGGAAGAAGTCGAAAGAACATTTCGTGGTTATGTGATGGAGTGGTGGGGGGGGGGGGGGGAGTTTGTCTCTTGTTGCCTGCCAAATGCGACCGAGGTATCTGAAACAGTCAAGGTCGGTCAACAAAGGAACCCTGTCGCTCAAATATCCGTCAGTTATCACGTTCCTTAACTAAACTACAATTCTGCGTTTATTTTGAACTTGATTTAAACGCCGACTGAGAGGGAAACTAACCTAAAGCAAATCGGGCGTTTTGAAATCCGGAAGTTGAACGATTAGAACTCCATATCTGTGTAATTATTAAATAATTATCCAAGGCAAACTTAATGAATCATTGAACTGCAAAGAAATCATTCGTGTCCTCAGTCAGACATAATATTATCCTGGTTGAATCAGTGATGGTTTCAATGCAGGTGATTATGACGTAGATAGGACTTGGTTTAAAACCAACTCAATCCAAACTTAAACATTTTTTCAGGAAACAAAAAACTTCACGATATCAAAACTCATACTATATTTAACAGATTTCAGTCTCAAGGTAATTTTCATCTTCCTCATGTACGTAAGTACTCCTTAAATGCGTATTTCGAGGGCGTCAGAGCAATAGCCCATATCGTCATTAGATACCCCACTAGATGCGTCTTCTCGTGACGAATCGACTGTACTAAGTGGTTTTGAGAGGAAACCGATAGGGATCGCGTAAATCGTTGCTAAGTGAATACCCCATATTGTCACAGCTCCGACGATCAAAACCCCATAACGTCACATTTTTTTCAAATACATGTTTTTTTTCTCAATATTTACTCATTAGCCCATAGAGGTAGGTATTTTGAGTGTGAAAAGCACAAAGATGTATCGTAAATAGGAGAAGCAAATCATTGGCAGGTGGTTTTCTGGATCTCCTGAAAAGTTGCCAAAATGACGATATGGGGTATTGCTCTGACGCCCTCGATTTCTCAACTGAATAAGAGTTTTTATCAAATTTCCGACCAGTGTTAAAGATGATAGAATAAATCATCCCACAAAAGTAAATGTTATCTGTTGAAAAATGGGTTTTCCGTATACAAGATTTTGTTTAAAAGTAATAAAATAAATCAGTCTGGGAGATATTGGATATAAATATAACGAGTAGGTATACTGAGTGGTTCATCGTAATAACAATGGAGAATATAATTTTTCATATTAGGGGATTTCGAAAAAAAGGAAGATATAGCTCATTTGCTGCAATAGTGTCATATCTCCAAATTGGATGCTTTGGGGTAATCGAACTTTGAAAACCATTTCAACTTGTAAATAAATATGGAACCGTCTGTACGAATTTCTAATATAGATTAACACGAATTTGTGAATTTATAAATTCACAAATTCTTATTAATCTCTATTATAATTTACACTATGTTAATCTCTATTATAATTATAATTTACACTGTGTATTTGAGAACCAAGTTGATACTTATTTTATAAGATATTTATTTTAGAAGTGAATCTTATTTGCAGAAGAATGACAAGATCGTATGGGTGTATACTATGCCGGGTATAATGAATGCCAAATGAATAAATTTAAAAAAAAAGTAAGGATGGATGGTGAAATGTAATTTATTACATTTAATTATTGAAGAACTGAACTCCTACTTCTAATATATTTGTATATAAAGAACCAAATCGTTCTCCCTGCCTTGGGATTTACCCACTAGGAAGACTTACGGGTTTCTTTCATTTACTTAGGTTATGTATTACTATACTTTTTTTTTTCTCTCAGAACTAAACAATATACTTTTCTTTCATTTCATTTCATATTCTAATAATGAGGTGATTTTATAGTATTAGAACAGGTAATCAGGGGAGAACACGTTTAGATAATTTGTATTCACTTAGCACCATGTGATAGTCTTATAGGCTGACAATGTTGATTACTAGTGCTCCTATCTGTGGTAGGTATCAATTCCGTAGAAAAACGCGGTACTCAAGCAGCGTTATGGATTTGTTTTATCGAACCGCGGAGTAGGTAGTGAACTACGAGTATCACGATCTGAGAGATCCCTTAGAAGGTGAAGAAATTCCAAACATGGTAGTAAAAACGGTGTATCAAATAACGATAAACTTACGATAAACGTGAGCAAACCTCAATGGTTGCCTTTTCACGATATTTTCAAGATATTTTTACATAGCGCTGATTGTGATACATTGAATATTTGAAATCATGTGAGATGAAATATTTGGGGGTTGTTTTTGATAGTCGTCTGAAATGGGGGGTCGCCAGTAACCTTGGTTACCACCTTGGTCACTCCTACCACGGGCTATGCCCACATAGGGGATTAGTTTCTGTAGGTAAACTGAAGTGGTAATGTTTTCTGTATGTTTCCTTATTCTATTTGAAAACATATTAAATATTAAAATATATTTATTAAAACATATTAAATGAAATTTTCATTTTTATGTAATACCTATGTAAAAGAAATAAATAAATTATAAAAAATGATCCATTGAGATTGTTTTGAAAGAGAACCTTCTCTAGGGGAACTCTACGGGAACAGGTACCTACCAACAGCAGAGTGCACGTCCTTCACTTGGACTGACTCTGACTCCCCCTTCCAGCCGACATCCGAGTTCTGTTTGCGTCATCCTGAACTGAGCGAGTTGCTCCGGTAAAGGGACAAAGAGGCATTTCTAAATAACAAATGAGGTAATTCATTTGGTCCCCTCGAGCATTTTGGGATAAGAATGATGAGTGGCGGCGAGGGGTGTACGGATGATGGTTTGTCAAAGAAAAAGCTTTCGAAGCCTCGAAATCATTAGCATACGTAATTACCGTCATTCAACAAGCTAAGTAACAGTTTCTGAACGCCGTAGCGTATGAATACCATAAAGATGAATAGAAAAAAGTGGTCTCGAGATTCTTCATTTTTTTCCCATTTTTTCCCCATTATTATAAATAGATAAAATAAATAAATTATTTTCTTCAGGAGGTCAACACTGGACAACTCTAGAACAAGACAGCGGTTTTGCACTCGGTTGCGTGGGACTCTCCTTGACCTAATCACTTCTCCAGCACTTAGGGATGGGGTCGTTCACGAGGTACTAGGGATGGGATATCTAAAGCTGAATATCGATATCAGTATCGATATCAATATCGAAAGAGTGGTATCGATACAAATGGAATATCGGCTTCATAACATCGATATCAGCCGATATCGATACTAATATTTTGTAATGTAATAATTACATTATCCTCATGAAGAGTTTTCTTTTTCTCTTTTTCATTACAGTACCTACTCACTTAGATACTTAGGGACCTACTTTATTCTTAATTGTAAATGTTCAATTACATACCATGAGTATTTATACGGGGAAAGTATTAACCTCAAGAAGTAAGGGAATCTGCCCAACACTTTTTATTCACGACTCTGGGAAAAAATACAAAATTATTGCTACCAACACCAAATCTTTATTTTATTTTATTTTTTTATTTATTTTATGCTAAAAAATAAAAATAAAATAATAATAATGATACTTAGTTTAAGAATGGAATGAAATAATCAAAAGAAGAAGGATTCATCAGCAGGTAGGTAGAACGTAGAAGGTTAGACAATAACCTAGATAGCAGTAGATAACACAGAAGGATAGCTGATCAACCCTTCTTCCTTCTTCTTCCAGTTTCACTGTCCTGGCCGTAGCCATGCCGGACATAAGTAGCGGTGATCAACCCGATACCGATATCGCCTGTGGGATATCGATATATATCGATAATATCGGATGCTTAAAATCGATATTTCGATAATATCGGATATCGATATCCCATCCCTACTAGGTACACTGTGATGTCGCCTCCTGACATCCTCTGGGGTGTTTTGAAGTTTCTGTTGCCGTTAGAAACTACCAGTTCACATCATGATTCGATGATTCACTTTCCATATTATCCAGGATTTTCGTTCGGGGGGGTATCTAATGTTCCCGTCCATATCTTGGTTTATTATCATCGATTATGAACCATTGGAATCGACCAAAGATAATTGTTCGACCCCCTTATTCAAGTAGTCTTCCATTTTCTTCAGTGACCTCATGTCCGGTCAATTTTCCTTCAAGTAGTTTCAGAGAAATCGAGACTCTATCGCCTTCCATTCACTTACTAACCTTTGGTTTTGTCACTTTTCGCGGTTCTTAAACGGCTGCCAATATTTTACCTTTAGGAGGTTTATTTTGTATCACTCCAGTACTGATGAAGCTACAAATCACCTCTCATTCTTGCTACATTTCAGTTCAGTCGATAAAGTCTGTCTGTTGCACTTATCAAAAAAGAAAAGGTGTTGATTGGCACAGAGGGATGAAGGTTGGTGTGCTGTGGAGGTTATACAAGTGTGCTGAATACAAATACAAGTTTGGGGAGTTATTAGTGGGGGGGGGGGGGGTATTACACATAATTGCGATATTTCACTTAGTTATCAGATTACAGCAGACCAAGAACTATGAAAAGCATCCCAAGTATCAGCAAGCAGTGTTATCGGCAAAAACAGGAGACAAAATTGGTTAAACCAGTAAAATGGCAAAATTTTACATAAAACCAGTAATTTCTTTGAAAATTTGCTCTTATTGTCATGCTGCATGACTGTGGATTTTTATATCTACAGGGCGTCTTTTATAGCTACAACTTGCAGTGGTATCTCACGTCCTCTTCCTCGTTTTAGATCTTAATTCCTTCTCTTATTTAGAACGAACTCGCTATCTCAGTTGACAATGTTGGTTCAACAGACTTGTTTAATTAGGAGGGCCTTTACGAAGTTGCGTAATTCGAAACGATGTTAAATATTATGTTGGTGCCCCATCAGTCACCTTATTTCTAAGCCCGAAATTCATAAAAGTTCGGCAATCTGACAGTTATATGAAATCTTCACTACTCGGGAAAGGTGGTTTTAAATGAACTCAGAGAAACCCTAACCAGTAACCAGTGTAACCAGTGTTGTGAAATAATGATTCGAGGTTCAGTTAGGTCTGTGAAGTTGACGTACCCAAATCAGCTTACCCACATTTTTTTGGTAGGTACCTGCCGTTAGTTCATCGTTAGTTCACATTAAAAAAAAAACAAAAAACAATCATTTATTCACCTATAGTAAGCGAACTAATAACATAATTAGAGGGTACGCCAACTTTCACAAACCCAAAAATAGCTTTCCCACTTGTTTGAAGATAAATCAAAATTTTGTTTTGCCTCTGAAAATTCTCCAGAGCATTTTCCTTGGCTGAACTACTTAACAACTTTTTTGTGTGAACTAACGATGAACTAACGACAGATATTAAGAAATCGTTAACATCTATTTTTAATGTGGGTAGGCTACATTTTGAAAGTTAAGCTAGCTTACCCAAAATATATTTCCCGTTAAAAATGAGGTGTTTTTCTAAAACTGGTGAAATTCCTGGTGTGAACTAACGATGACCTAACGACCGACATTTTGATTTATCTTCAAAATAGTGTGTAAGCTATTTTTGGGTTTGTGAAGTTGGCGTGCCCACTGAATTATGTGCTTAGTTCGCTTATTATTGGTGAACAAACGATTTTTTTGCGTGAAATAACCATGAACTAACGCCAGATACCAAAAACTCTGCAAATTCTTGACACAACGGTTTATTATCTTCCTTGTGCAGATCATCCTTCTGTCTATACCAGACTGTATTGCAAATCGGCACCATACCATATTCTCACCGTACTCATACCATACCATACGAATTTCTTTCCTATCATACCATACTGTATTATACCAAATCATACATACAATAATATACCATACCATACTCATACCATGTCATACAAACCGAGTGAATAATGAAATGTCATCCATTTCAGACCTATATTTAAAATTTCAAGTATCTAGCTCATCATCAACATTTAATTTGTTTAAACAAATAGGTATTATTTATGTTAGAGCTGCTGCTATAAATTATTAAATTTTGGAACATTTGGTTTGACATTTGGGTTGAATATTATTTTACATATGTTGAAATGAAAATAGACAGAGTCGTTTTGCAATTCAAGTGGGTAACAATTATTGATTTTAAAGAGCAAGGTTTTTACAGGTCATGTGCCCCAGCATGCTTAAATGACTTTTTTTTTGTGAACTGTGATTTGGTTTGAATTGAACTGAGAATGGACCTTGCGAAAGTGAAAGTAGGGAACCTTTGTGGAAAGTCGAATTGGGCGGTTTGGAAATTCAAGGTGTCCATGCTCCTCAAAGGACTTCCAAATGCGTGGGAAGTAGTTGATGGAACCTTGACTGAACCTGTTGCACAAACCCCACCTCCACAAGGTGTTGCCGACCCAAAACCTGCTGCCGTCGTTGATGATGATGTGAAACAACGATATGCCACTGCAAACAGCGCTGCAATGATCGTGATTTTGAACAACCTAGCAGAAGAAGACATTCAGAAGATCATGAGGTTTCCAAGAGCTCGAGATGCTTGGCAGGAGCTGCACCGACTCTTCGATGGAACTGCTGAAGATAAGTCTTTCGATTTATGCTCACAATTTTTCAGTTATAAGCGTGATGAGAATGATGACTTGGCCACGCATTTGTCTAAACTCAAAAATTTGTGGAATCAGCTTAAAGAAGAGGTAGAAATTGGGAAAAATTGCACTTGCGCTCTCCCTGACGTTTTTCTCATGTGCAAAATACTTGAAACGTTACCCAACGAGTATTTCTCGTTCAAGTCAAGTTGGTTGTTGATGGCCAAAACAGACAGAACGATTGACAATTTGACCTCCCAACTGTGCGCTCATGAAAGGGCATTGAATTTGAAAGTCGGAAAGAGTGATCTCGACGTAATGGCCACAAAAGCGAACGATGAAAATTCGCAGAAGAAAATTGCTTGCAATTATTGTGGAAGATCTAATCATAAGATTAATGTTTGCAGATATTGGCTTGCTGACGGTAGACCACCGAAACCCGCAAAATGGAGTGGGAAACTGTCTACATCCAGCCAGTCAAAACCGTCAAATCCGAAATCCTTGAAGACTTGTGCTTCGAATCCGAAGACTTGTGCTTCGAACGTAAATGACATGACGCTAAACGCGGAAACAGAGGTATTTTCCAGCTCAAGTGAGTTAGATTCCTGGTATGTGGACAATGGTGCAACGAAACACATAACACATAGAAAAGACCTGTTTATATCTTTTGAGAATTTCGCAGATGGGCACTGTGTGCGAACAGCTAATGGAAATGCTGTACAGGCTGTGGGAAAAGGTAATGTGGTAATTGAAGCTACAGCGAATGGCATCACTAGGAAACTCACGTTGTCTGACGTCTGGTTTGTTCCGGATATTAAGAAAAATCTGTTTTCCACTCTGTCTGCGCAAGACAAAGTTAATGATAGTAAATTCATCTCGTATGCTGAAACGTGTGAATTCTTAGTAGGAAATGAAACTATTTTGACTGGAAATAGGACTCGGAATGGGGGTCTATATAAACTGGATGCAAGAAATGTTGTACCTGAAAATTCATTGAATGTATGTTACACTAACAGGATGAACTTGCTGCAAATCTACCATGAGAGACTGGCACACCAGAACATGAAACACGTGGCTAAAGTGGTGAAAGCTGAACTTGGGATCGAGCTCAAAGTAGATGGTCGCATTTGCGAAGCGTGCGTGTATGGCAAAGCTCACAGGCGTAAGTTTGGAACTCGATCAAAAGCAACCACTCCAGGTGAGATTGTTTCATGCGACGTAGTTGGACCATTTCTGAGGTCAGTTGGCTCTAATAGATATTATGTATGCTTCAAAGACAACTATACGAAATATCGTAGCATTTATTTCATGAAACAGAAATCTCAAGTGGTTGAGATGTTGGAGCGTTTCATTGCTGAAACGAATGTGTTAGGCCACCAAATCAAAGAACTTTTGAGTGATAATGGCGGGGAATTTGATTGTGAAGTCGTGAGAAAGTTGTTGCACAAAAATGGCATAAAACAACGATTAACAATGCCATACACTCCTGAACAAAATGGCTGCTGTGAGCGCGACCACAGAACTATTGTAGAAGCCGGTAGAACCCTGATGCACGCTCGTGAAAATATTCCACAAGGGCTTTGGGCTGAAATGATTAATACTGCTTCGTACATAATCAATAGAACAGGTATTTCGTCTGTTGAAGGAAAATCTCCTTTCGAACTGTGGGTTGGGAAAAAGCCAGACATCAAAAACCTACGAATAATAGGCTGTACATGTTATGCTCATATTCCGAAACAGTTTCGAGGGAAAATGAGTAAGAAAGCCGTGAAAGGTATTTTGATTGGTTATGATGAAAATGACGGTTACAGAATTTGGTCCCCTGAGAGACTAAAACTGATAAGGTCTAGGGATGTAACATTTGATGAACAACCTTTAAAACAAGTAGAAAATTTGGATAACAGTGATCAAGATGGATCAGATGAATCAATTGTGAATTTCCGTCATATTTTAGAACTGAAGGAAAAAAGTAATGGAAATGACGTAAATCCTGCTACGCCAACAGCCGTGGATCAAGACGACGACCAAGAAGGCCGAGGTGACTCGACTGATGAACGCTGGTCAGATGCTGAAGGTAATGCAGAGAATGAATGCCCTAATCGAGTACTGAGGGACCGTTCGGCTCTCAGGAAACCAGAAAGGTATGGATTTGATGCTCTGGTTATGTTTGGGGAAGATGAAATTATGAAACTTGATGAACCCAAAAACTATAGGGAAGCGATGAACAGCAATAACAAAGAAAATTGGGAAAAAGCTATGCGGTGTGAAATTGACTCGTTACATGCAAATAATACCTGGACGCTTGCTGAGTTGCCCGCCGGGAAAAGAGCAATACCTACCAAATGGGTGTTCAAAGTCAAAATGAACCCGGATGGTACGGTTGAGCGGTTCAAGGCAAGGCTGGTGGTCCAAGGATTTTCGCAAAAACAAGGCGTGGATTATGAACAAACTTTTTCGCCTGTTGCTAAAGCAAGTACTGTTCGAACACTACTTAGTGTTGCTGCAAGTCAGAACATGCACTTGTTACAATTTGACATATCAACTGTTTTTCTGTATGGCTATTTGCAAGAAGAGATTTATATAAAACAACCCGAAGGGTATAATGATGGTTCGAATCGAGTTTGTAGGCTAAATCGAAGTTTGTATGGCCTAAAACAGGCTCCTCGCTGTTGGAACCAACGGTTCGCTGCATACTTGTTTCGAATTGGATTCAAGCAAAGCGACGCGGACACTTGCTTATTTTTCAAGAAAACAGAAACCACAAAAATCATGCTTGCGTTGTACGTAGATGATGGGTTGGTTGCTGCAAGCCGGGAGGAAGACTTGCAGAGTTTTGTCGCAGATTTGGTAAAAGAATTCAAAATTACAACTAAACCAGCATCGTACTACCTAGGATTTGAAATTTCCAAAGGTCAGGGTGTGATCACCCTCAATCAAAAAGCCTACTTGAGTAGATTGCTCGAAAGGTTTGGGATGGAAGGTTGCCGGACTGCTCCAACTCCAATGGTAAAGGATGGGGAGGAAGTTCCGACAAGGGAGGATGATCCCAAAGATGATCCCGAGGAACACAGCGGAAATCGTTTTCCTTATCGACAAGCCGTAGGTGCACTAATGTACCTAATGGTAGGGACTCGCCCGGACATTTCCTTTGCTGTAGGTGTCGCCTCAAGAACCCTAGAAACCGTCACTTCTTCGTTCTAGAGCAGGTGACGTCTGGAGAACTCGACATCGAGAAGGTTGACTCCCGAGGACCAACTAGCCGACCTGTTGACTCATGGGAAGTCAAGGTTCTGCAGCCTTCGAGAGAAGCTGGGACTCGTCGACGTTGGGAACCAAAGTTAATCTGAATTCAAAATTGGTCCAAAATTTGCATAATTTGGGAGGATGTTAGAGCTGCTGCTATAAATTATTAAATTTTGGAACATTTGGTTTGACATTTGGGTTGAATATTATTTTACATATGTTGAAATGAAAATAGACAGAGTCGTTTTGCAATTCAAGCGGGTAACAATTATTGATTTTAAAGAGCAAGGTTTTTACAATTTAAACAATTTTACAGACAAGAAACCGAGTGAATATTGCATTGTTATCCAGTTCTAACCTATTTTTAAAATTTCAAGTCAATAGCTCATCATCAAAATTTAATTTGTATTATTACAAAAAGGTATTATTTAAACAATTTTACAGATGAGAAACCGAGTAAATATTGCAATGTGGTCTATCCCCGACTCACGGTTAAAATTTCTAGACTGTAGTTTACCGGGAAGATGAAAAAAGGTAGTTATATTCTGGGCGTCTGGTGGTTGGGTCACATAACGGCCGTTTTCGGCGCGAAATTTTAGTGTTTTTCCTAAACCTTTGCGCGCCCACTGTGAACGAACAGCTGGTCGCACAAAAATCCAATTGGTCTTAAAAGATTCGTAATTTTTCAGGTCATTCAAAAGTGAACTAAACATTACACGGTTCAGTTAAATATTTGGAGATATGACATTGTCGAAATTTTAAATTTCGGTTTGAACCCCTTCCCCTTGACCTAGGGTTATGAAAAGTTTCGAGGATCATTGTGGGGCTGGTCCAAACCCAGAAACCAAATTTCGTAATTTTAGCTCAACGCTAACTGGGCAAAACGGCGTGGACGGCGGACGGCGGACGGCGTACGGCGTACGGGGGACGGCGTACGGCGTACGGCGTACGGCGGACGGACGGATTTTTTTTTATTCGATTTTCTGAATCTACGTGTCTTGAAACGTAAACCAACAAATTTTGAGGGGGGGTTAAAAAATTTTTTTCTTTGGGCGATTCCAATGGTTCATTATCGAAGATAATAAACCAAAAATGTGGGTAAGATGATTTGAGTACCTACGTCAACTTCACAGACCTGGTAAAAGACCTGCTCAGTTCTCTTCCGAAAAGGACTAAACCTTGTCCTCAGGTCACCATCAATTAAACAGAAGTCCGTTTCCGGTCATCGACTCCATATTCTTCGTAGAAACTAAACCCACAGCTCAAACCCATTGGAGGGCTCTCTTGAAATAAGGCTGTTTATTATTTCCCTCCGAAGGCTCGCCTTCTGTTGTGTGCGCCCTTTTCTGAAGGATTCGGTCAAACGGCCACTCCGTAAATAACAAAACCACAACTTCTCCTCGAATCCAAACTCGACTCCGAATTCGGACCAGGAAACATCTGCGTCCAATCTGATTTTTTTCGAGCTGAAGTCGAAAGCCCGTGAGATGAGCCCAGCCCAGCTTCCGGACTCTTCAGAAATTCACTCACTTGTGGATGTTGGGTGCATCGAGTTTTCTATTATTATCTCCGAACGCCCTCCCGCCGTGTTTCCTAGACAATAATCTTCCGACGCCTCCAGGTTTACAGAATGAAAAAAAAAGAAAAAAAAACCCTGTGGCGGGTGTTCTATGAGTAGCTTTACGTTCTTTGAAGTTGAAAAACTCTGTTGGAAAAAGGTGAAATAATTATATGGACTCGAGCGTCGGCATTGAGGTAGGTATCATTAGTAAATAGACGTCTTCGATGATTTATTTAGCCATTATTATAATATATATTTTGTTCTCACGACGTTCTAATTGGCTCGTGCAGGACCCCATAAAACAGTTGATATAGCCAATAATTACGCAGTAAGTTCAGTCCTATCAATCCCACTGGCGCACCTACTGTAACAATTTTAATTACCGTTCAATGAAGACTGAGATGAAGCCGATAAAGTCCTCAACATGAGTGTGGGTTACTTTGCTCAGCTTTTAACAGTTTTTTCCGTAAAATAAAGATTAAGGGGACTTGATTTGCTTTGAACGTTAGGAGTGATGTTGGGAGTATCGAGGGTTGGTCAAAATAAAACAATTTGTCTAGGCCGACGTTTCGCAATAAGTGTATTGCATCTTCAGGGCTACAAACAGAGGAGGAATACACAGGTGGAATGAACATTGGTATAGAAACATGGCTCGCTTGCACAACTTACTAATATCTATTACTTATTTCTTATATTACTTACTTACTAATGACTATTATCTACTTATCAAAATTATGTGGTTGTTCCATAGTGAGAATTACCTTGGGAAAGTTGTGGTAATTGTTGTAATTTTTGGTAAAGTTGTTGTAATAATTACAACAATTATTGTTGTAATTTTTGGTAAAGTTGTTGTAATTTTGATCAACCCTCGATACTCCCAACATCACTCCTTAGAATACCAGTGGTCAAGAACCTTTAACCTAGTTCTGATTTTCGGCCTGTCCTTTGCTGTGGCATTGCATTAGAAACATTTGAAGTGGGGATGGCCCGGCACATAGTTATTATTATTATAGTTATAGTATAGATTTGGGGCAATGTTTCCCGTGTACTTTGCACCAGTCGAACTCTCTTACAAAACTCGTCCCATTCATTCCAGGAGCAAAGAAAACCACTTTACAAAAATAGAGGATCATCAGAAAATAAAAGTCCACCCGAAAACTTTCGAAAAAACGTTTTAATAACTGAAATATTAGAATACTCGAAATAAATTGACAAAAATAATTAAAACCTCCTAATAGAACTAGGCAAGACTACATGCGTTTCCGAAATAGGAACTCAGGGTTTGATAAGTAACATGTTTGAGGGTGGAACTCCCTTCAATTCCTTCGAAAGAAAAGGAATGAAGTCCCGGAGATCAACAACTGAGACAGCTGCACGCGATTTTTTAATGATATTTGCAAGCGGCTGCGATAAATTAGAATGCCTATTGCGGAAGGATAGAATCCAATCGTGGCCAGACAGGTTGTCTTTGAATCGGTGCACTTCCCTGCCCTTCTGTTCCAAATAATCTTTTATTGTCATTGTCAGATCAAACTCAGTGAGGGGGAATCCATAGTCCGACATTTTGGAGATGCATTCAACAAAGGTCACTTCTTCAGCGTCGGTTGCATTCCTGGTTTCTTGAGGTGGTGCCCCTTCAGTTTGTTGACGATTATTCGCCTAGGAATATTAAAATTTATTTATTAATTTATTAATTGTTGACAATTCAGATAAATAAGTACAAATTAAAAGAAAAATTCCCAAGATTAAAATGCCTGGAGGCTTCACGTTGAGACATTTTCTTTGAATGTATAGCAGCCAAACACATTTCAAGAGCTTCATCTTCATAATCTTTGCACCTCCTTGAACGAATCTTGTATACTTTCTTGGCATTTCCACGACCTAGAAAACAAACAAAAATGAAAAAATCCACAGTCATGGCTATAGGAGCGAACTTTCGAAGAAATAATTGGTTTAGTGTAAAATGTCTCCATTAAAGAACATGATGTCCATGAAGAACATCTCAAGTATCAACCGAGAGTTTCTTCGAAAATTCGCTAAAACTCACGACTTAAAATGAAGAATTAGAATAGTTTTAGGCATTTACGAATGAAAAACATGTGGGAAGAGGGTGGATCAAAATAACAATTCCTCATAGAGGGGAGACATTGCACCACATCAGGGTGGAGCAAAGACTTCACACTTTCTGGTGCTATGTTACCCCAATAATAAGTTTCGTTCACTGACATCACAAAACTCAACGAAATTAAAAATCTCAAAAATATTCTTAATCAGCATCACATTTTTAATAAGTTAGTAGGTACTAGAACTTACTTGTTTATGAAAACGGGAAAGCTGGAGGCCGATCTTATTTCTAGACCAAAATTTCACCAACTAACTCACGTGGCAGTCAAAAGATAGGGAACCTAGCTGTATCTCCTAATTCTTCTGTTTCGATGTTCCTTCTTCTTCTTCTTCTTAGTTTTTAGAAGTTCACCATTCCCACGCAGGGTCATGTCGTACAAAAACTGCGGTAGTTATTGAACTTGGAACTTGCGTTTTTGGAGCAAAGTCACCCTGATGCGAGGAATGTAACCCCATGCGACGGGTACACATCGGAAAGTCGGCAGTGATCCACACTTCATAATTAGATTATCTCGTTCTTAGGAGGAGTCGGTTACAAGGTTTCGGGCGGTTTTGCGGTGTTGGTCGACGGGAAGCTCAATTTTAATCGAAACAAACAAAGATATTTCGAAAACCTCATCAACGTCGGCATCTGGAATGCAGCCTAAGTACGGACATACCGAAGGCCGCGTTTTCTCCCCCGTTTTCTCAGATGAAAAGAGGAAAAAACATTTTGGAATCACGAATTGAAAATGAACTAGTGAGCGAATTGACGTGACTCCATCCGCGCAATCGTAAAGTCCAACATAATCGTGCAGACCAGATGGTCGCAGATCTAATCTCAAACCTCGACGCGTGTGGGGATCAGACTTTTAATCGTGAAAGAGGATTAAATCTAGCCCGTTACAACGCCGAGATTTTAATATGGTATTCACCGAAAATCCCTTTCAAATTTTGATTGATTGCGTTCCTGGCGTAGGTAAATGATAGCGAGGTAAGCTTCCCGCCTCTCGATGAGGCTCAACTATCAGCAGGTTGAATCCCTGATGGTCCACTATGCGTTTTATTGAAATTTTAGGATTTACAGCTCCGGAGCAAACGTGAAGTTTGTTGCGGATGATCGATCATCCGATTTTCACAAATTCTGGCGCTTCACAACTTCGATACTTGAAATGTGAAAATACTTGAAAACCTACTGGACCTCAATGTTCTTATGATTTTTTTCAGTCATTTTCTCATTGGGGAATCGTTAGCAGATCGAATTAAAATGGAACTCAGTCGAAATTTTCCCCGAGCACTCATTACAAACCAGATTATGAAAATGAATTTTATGAACAAATTAACTGGTGAAAGAGAGTTAAATATACATAAGAATCCCCAGTAGTAACGCATTCATTACTCAACAGCGATTAGTTTAATTTTAATTTCCAAGCGCCACGTGAGTTTAACAGCTTATCTGAACTCATAAACCATTTGAGGAGGATTCAAGCAAAACTCAACATGTCCACTTTTCAAAAATTTCCAGGAGAAGCAAAAAACTTGCTCTGCAGCAACCTGATGTTCTGGTTAATCTGATATGGGGGATTAACAATCAGTAGGCCAGTGCGAATCATGTCCCTGGATGCAGAACTCCCAACATAATGTATAACCAATTTATTGGCATAAATGTTTTGGACATGATAAGTTTTGTGAAACACATGGACATGTTGAGTTTTGTGAACGAGCGCGTTGTGTTTGCCGCAGGGGAACGAACATGTTGTGTTTGCCGCAGGGGAACGAGCGCGACATCTAACGAATCGTCACTAAAGTAAGGTTTCAACTGCATATCATGCAGATGCTGTCATCTCCTGAAAATCGATAAACTATTGAAGAATGACAAACTATCACGAGGTGTGTGGACAAGTCAAGTTTTGAAAAATCTGTTCCATCACGGCTGTGAGTCAGGGAGTGGACATAACTAGTTTTGGTTGGAACATCACGGAAAAACTCCCAATAACCGCGCAGGATGGACAAAACGAGTTTTGACTGAAACTGCTAGGTTAGGCCACCTCTTTAACGTGGATAGAATAACTTTTGAACGGCGAAAATTTAGGGACGTGTAGAGATGTGCCATTGACAATAGAAAATTGAGAAAAAACGATTTTGGCCCAAAGTGGACATGTCGAGTTTTGCTTGAATCCTCCTCATTTGTTTTCTGCTATGGTGGTTTTGGGAATCTCTCTCGGATTTTACTCGATCTCAGTGGCCCCGTTCCGCGTGAGACGAGCAGTTGACGGAGCATGTTGGAACTATTTACTTTAAGTTAGCGCATCTGTTAAACGGCGATGTTTGCGGGGCGATAAGATCCCAGGGGCGTATACTACCACTATCTCACTCGCGCGTCACGTTCGACTTGATAAAACCAAAGGAAACTAAACATATTCCCACCCCCGTTCACCTTAGTATTTGATTCCTACTCCAGTAACGACCGCGCCACAATATACGACGCGATCTTATTTCAACTGTTGTTGGCAGCAGAGATCTCCGCGTTCCAATAGATCATCAATGAAAGACGTCAGTTCAAGAACATCAAGATAGAGAATCATAGATACAACCAGTCAATATCAAACGATTGCAAAGAGACTGCATTCACGCAATTCCAACCCCTACCCCGATGGATTTGGACTATTTGGACTACCCACCTCGATGGATTGATAAGCTGGGACAAGAGTAGGAGACCAATACATGTGGAATATCATCATGTCCAAGGTTGCATCTTTGAAGGATACAGGCTCCTTTGTCCATCGTGATTGTCCACAGGAGGAAAGAGTAACTCAAAATACGCTTTAGAAGGGATGATCTGTTGGTGAACGACGTGCCGTTTGTCTGAGATATGGAAATGGGCCTTCGATACGCGAGAGGTGGTGATGATGCACAAGTATTAATGGAGCAATTGGGTTTGGATCTGGCTAACATTTTAGATTTCCAGTGATCAGGAGTGTCCAGAGCAACAGCGGGCCGAATGAGGGGAAGTTGGAGAATCAAGGGAGAATATGTCATTGGTGGGTGGTGAAGGTCCTTTGACCTGTTCATATTACTAGAAACTCATATTGAGCAGAAGGATATAATACTATTTCATGATAAGTTCTCTGGGTTCAGTTTGTCCGGGATTCCGTCACTAAGGGAATCCAGGTTTGGTAGGAACTCCCGAGGCTCTCTTTATGGAATTCCCACCAAGACTGTAGGTCATTTTTGTGATTTCCGCGTGCTCAAGGGGATCAATGTAATCCAGCTTAGAGATGACCTTAGCTTGACCATTGTCCTGGTCTATTTACTCTTTAGATTCCTAGTTAAAAAATCATGCAGCATGGCTATAACAGCGAATTTTCGAAGAAATAACTGGTTCATGTACAATGTCTACATTTTACTGGTTTTATAACAAATTTTGTCTCCTTTCTTGCCGAGTAACATCTCAGTTTACAGGTTTTTCAACGCTGAACACGATGGTGAAGTCAGAATTGCGATATCTCATTCTGTTATCAGATTAGAGCAGATGAACCGTGAAGAGCACATCTTCAAAGTGCTTCAGTTTGAGAACTGAATAAGATATCGCAATTCTGAATTGACCAGCGTTAAAAAAATCTTTGGAATGAGGTGTCACTTGTCCTTGTTTTTAGGAATCCATAGGTAACTCGTACCTTTGGACCAAGCTACCATTGAAATCTACCATCGATGGATGTAAACGAGAGTAGAACTCTCCAAACACAATTTTAAAATTGAAGGACAAATTTAAAATTTGGCAATCGTCGTTCGATTGGACCGATATGATCCTTGAAAATTAACCTAGCCCCAAGTTAACGGGATGCGGTGTAAACTTAAAATATATTGTTATTTTTGTGTGGACAAATTCAGGGGCGTATCCAGGCTTTGATTTGGGGGTCATGAGGATCATAACTTAACCTATAAGATGATAATAAACCGTTGTGCCAAGAATTTGCAGAGTTTTGTTTTTTTAAATATACCTACCACGTTTTTAAAACGGATTAAAAAGTATAATATAATTTTTCACTACACCTTCATTCAACTTTGAGGGGGGTCATTAGTGGCTATGGATACATTTGGAATACTTGGAGAGAAAAACGTGGAGAGCAGCCAGTGATTAATACAATTAGACAATCCGGATGAGTTGACTGAAATTAGCTGCAAATTCATTCGGATTGTCACTGGCTACGCCCAAATGTGAATAACCACAGATTTTTTTAACACAATCTTTTTTTTATTTAATGAAAAAAAAAAAATAATAATAATATTGAATGGTTGGAGTTTGGGAATTATTGTGTTTCTGCTTTTGGGTTGTTTGTTCTCAAGCGTCGTCCTCATGTTGAGATGAGTTCAGAGGAGAGTGAATCATATTCATACGCCTTCGTGGTGGGCAGATATTCCTCGAACAGATTTACCTTTCCTGGGAGACAGTTACGAGATAAATACGGGGAATGATATTTTCCTTAAGCGAGTTCCAGAGGGCGTTCGTGGTCTCGTTGTCTTGGACTTCGTGAGGGCGAGTTCTGGTACAACGAGATGGCGATCCGTCAAAACGGAGAAGACGAACGCAGTCATGAGGTCGCTCCTTAGAAAAAGTGATGAGTCAACCCCCAGCTGTGAGAAGGACGCCGCGCCCAGCTGGAGAGATCAGATGCCTGATGGGGCGATGGGCATAATAATTATTGAAGGCGAAAGGCCATCATCGACCGAAGCTTCCTTCCCTTCCACGTTCCACGATCATCGTAATATCTGCCGGCATCGCCCGCATACACGATCCCGTTCGTCATGTTCCACGAATGAATTCGTTTATGGTAATCAGTGAAAGACGTGTGCCATGTGGCACAGAAGCCGCTAGGAACGCTTTCTACCGCGCACAACGCGCCAATTGTGCGGTAGGAGGCCGGTGAAAAATACAATGATGTCTGTACGGGTTCTGAGAGTGATGTTGATTTTATTCTCGTCGAGGGCGAGCTTGAGGTTCTCTGATTGTCCGAGAGGTTCATGAATATTTCGTCCGTTGATTCTAGCGTGGGGCTTTGTCAGGATGCCAATGAATGTTCAAATGTCGTAATTCACCATCTTACTCTGTTTGTAGTTGTGATTAGTTGGGGCGGTGTTACAGGTTAGTTTTGATTTTTTTTTAAATTTTGATTTACGAGCCTTTAAAAAAGTCAACAATCAAGCAGCATGGCTATAAGAGCGAATTTTCGAAGAAATGACTGGTTTTATGTAAATGCCTTAAAAAAAGTTTTGTTTCCATTTTTTGCCGAGTAACACCTCAGCTCATAGATTTTTCAACGCTAAACACGATGGCGAAGTCAGAATTGCGATACCTCATTCCATCAGGTAACAACCACGTTTCTTCATCTTCAAAGTACTCCAGTTTGAGAACGGAATAAGATATCGCAATTCTGACTACACCTTCATGCTCAGCGTAAAAAAAAAAAAAAACTTTACAATGATGTGTCACTTGTCAGACAGTTTCATTTTGGGAATTCATCGGTAATTTTTCCCCCTTAAAACTCCCTAAAACCCCCCTTAGAGTGACCCGATTCTGCCCATCTACGAACTTAGCCTTTCGATTGCCAGGACGAATGTTTCAATGCAAATTTGAACTTTTCACTTTTTTCCATGCTACTCTCATCGTTTCCTTTGAGATCGGCGTGCTATCTACTGGGTGGAGATGAAGAAAACGTCCTAACACACTGATCCTGTACACGCTGGTTCATAATATGATTGACGCTCCTCACTTACTCGAAGTTTTTGGGTTCTACGTTCCTACTTAAATGCCGTTAGATATTAATTTTTTCATTATTACATATCTACTAACACATGTAATATTCTTGTAATATTGGCATCTTCCCGTTAAATCTTGTAAATAAATAAATGAATAAATCTCGTGGTAAACGTCATTGGAACAATCGATTATACTAGATCAATACAGAATACTAATGAATTCTTCTCTTAGTTGACTGTGACTAGTTCTAGTACAATGTAGTACTAAGTCAAGCAGTACCCATACTGCTCTTGAGAAGGAGTGCATGCACGTATTGTAACCTCGAGTTGAAGTTACAATAAAATTGTTGATTGAGCTACAAGTGATTGGCAGACATTCCAACGACGTGAAATCACTTCATATCAACAGGTGTCTTTATGGGTCATAATTGGATCCACCAGTAAGTCCTATTACGCGCTAGTGTTTTTACATCTCATACACGAAGAAAACCGTTGGATTACGGAACGGAAAAAAATATTACGCGAACAAAAGGAGAAAGAAAAAAGTCTACGAGGGTTTGGTTGATTTGGTCATTAAAACGTAGTAACAATAGGTTGTATTTAAAGCCTATGGATGGAGCACCCACTTAGATGTTTATGATTATTCTTTCATTTTTTTGCTGTTGATGGTCAATGCCTTAATTGTCGTTTTTAATCATCGTTGTGCTTTAAGTAATAATGTTTAACGCAATAATATTCGAATGTTACACATCAAGCAATTGAAATGAAACGAAATAAGATATATTTCCGTGAAATATACATTGGAGTAGAAAGTTACAACCTTTGAGAAAAGTGTCTGTGATACCTTGAAGAATTCGCTTACCTGCTCCACATGTCCTGAAAATTGAAAATTGTGGAAGAATTGCTACATGATGTGCCTGATGGTTCTCCGCCTCAAGTTGTCTGAAATTCGCACGTATGCAACTTGCACGCTACCCCGCCCCCTCCACCACAAGTTTGTCTGCAAATCGCACGTATGCAACTTGAACGCTACCCCGCCCCCTCCTCCACCAGTTGTCTGCACATCTCATGTCCTCAACTTGCACGCTAAGTACCTATACCGTTCCATTTGAATTTTTCGAGACATGAATTTTTCAAAATTACAAAATTTGTTTTGAACCCCTTCGCATTAATTTGATTTTCTGAATTTATAGATACGTATACGTACCTACCTTGGAACGTAAACCAGCAAATTTTGAGGGAGTGGTGATCATGTTCTTTTCTTGGGCGATTCCAAAGGTTCATTATAAAAGATAATAAACCAAAAGAGGCCGAAAGACATTCTGTGGATCCTTGAGTTTTACAATACAGAGGAGAAAAGAATGCTACTTGCTATGCGATAGGGACGTCCTCGTGGTTAAATGAAATGCAATCATATTATAAACACAAACGGTGGGTACAGCTTTCGTACAAGTACGCAACCACGAGGGACATTTTATGTCTTTGCGCCCCCTCCCATCAGAAACTTACATGAAGCTTGCATTCGTGTTGACAGTATAAATTATTGAGAATGATCACCTGTGTGTAAACAATTATTTAAACAATCACGGTCATACCGCAGCTTGTCGGCCACGGACTCCGCAGTGGTTAACGTAATATGGTTAGGTAAATCGAGAGCTATCCAACGAGTAATGAACGATTTTTGTACGATGATAACTGGCGAAGATAAAGTTCCGTAGCAACGAATCGGTTGTAAGCGAAAATCATCAGAAATTTTCGTAACGATTTCGTGTGACGCTTTTCGAATTATGTGCCAGAGTAAAGACATAAAATTTCAAAAAAAAGAAAACTAATGGAAATATACGCATCTCAATGCTACATATGGAAATGTTGGAGGCACATTTCGTTAGAAAGTATCGAAACATCATACGTAGACACTATTTACAATTTGCTCAGTATTTTTAACCCCTACTGACATCAGCCATGTAAAAATGAATTGTTTATACTGGCTTCGGTTGTACCTTGTTGGAGTCTTCAAATTTTCGGGAAGGTTCCTAATTATAAGTGGTTTGAGATTGGTATAACCGCATGGGTGGTAGACCGGACCGAATAGGGATTAAGTACTTCTTTCATATTTAAACTCCTGAGTTTGTTTGATCTCATTTCTATGTAGATCTCAAATGTGGTGAGTTTTGAACTGTGTATTCATGGGCTCCCAAGGATGACCTATAGCACTCAGGACGCAGTTTCTCGTTTAAGCTCCCACGTAATTAACGATCTAGATAAGGGTCTTAAGCCATTAGCAGTTTTCCTTGATTTAGCGAAAGCTTTTGATAGCATCTCCCATGACCTTCTTTATGAGAAAATGGCTAAGATGGGGATTAGATCGGGTACATTGGCGTGGTTCAAGAGCTATTTAGGTAACCGTCAGCAAATTGTCAGAATAAATGGCGTAAAAAGCGACAAAATAGAACTAACAGGATGGGGCGTGCCGCAGGGAACGGTCCTGGGGCCTGTGCTTTTCCTAATCTACATAAATGATTTGGGTGAGTTGGGCATTCCAGGAATTAAGATACTGTTTGCAGATGACACAGTGCTGTACTTTAATGGGAACACGTGGAATGAAGCTTTTTCTAGAGCAAACACGGGGTTACGTAATGTGTTTTTATGGCTAAATGCAAATAAACTTAGTCTGAATGTTAAAAAGTCTCAGTATGTGGCGTTTGCTTTGAATTCAGCGGGTATCCCGGTCAATGGTGACATTATACTGCACATTGATAAATGCTCACCCGAAAACTGCAAGACAGCATGTAGGATTTTGGACAGGGCCGATTGCGTTCGGTATCTTGGCATTTGGTTTGACCGGCACATGAGATGGGAAAAGCAAATAAGCCATGTATCCCAGATGCTGCGGAAGAATATGTATTTGTTTGCCCGTTTAAGGTCCTTCCTCTCTGACAGATTGCTGAGAGTTGTGTATTTTGCACTAGTTCAATCGGTGCTGTCTTACTGTCTTCCTTGTTGGGGTGGAGCGTATCAAACCACGCTCGCTCCGTTAATCACAGCTCAGAAGGCCATAGTGAGGATAATTTCTAGGAAAAGTTCTCGAGAACACACGATGCCTCTTTTTAAAAAAATTAGAATTTTGCCATTCTCCATGCTGAAAGAGCTTGCATTTGTAAAGCATTTTGTAAAGTGCAAACACTTTGTTTACCCGTCTCACGAAATTAGTACAAGGTTTAAAACAAATATTAACATTGTAGTTCCCCATAATACCACAGCACTGGCAAAAAATTTCTATGAGTCTTGTTCGGTTGGGATCATTAACGGTTTTCCAGCCGATCTAAAGACATTTATTTACTCTGGTTCGTATACTGTTAAACAGGTCACAGAAAAGTTAAAATTGTATTATGCAGGCCGTTTAGCTTCAGAACAATGACTTGTTGTTGGTTCATTTTAGGAACATTTGTTTATTCATATATAATACTCAATATATATAACACTCGATATAATATATATTATATACAAAGGTACTCAATGAATCTTATGTAAATGGTTCTCTTGCTTGATAGGAGCCATAGTGACTGCTCATCCCCTGCCACGGGCTTTTGCCTATATAGGGGATTAATTTCCATAATTGTGACAGGCCATTAATGGCCTGTGCTGGATTTTTCATTGTATTATTGTGTATATTTTGGAAATAAAAATTTAAAAAAAAAAAAAAAAAAAATAAAATGGCCATTCTACTTCAGAATTTACCAAGTTTGGGGGAAATTGGGATCTGAAAAGTGATACCCTCCAAACTCTAAATTTGTTTTTCGTGTGTCTTTGTGATGTTTAAAAAGCAAATTCTGGATCTTGCGTTGCAATGATTTGTTCAATCGTGAATACGGACGCTAGAAAGTGCCCTCGCACCCTCGGCCGTCGTTTCCATAATATTTCAAACTCACGAAACCAGAAATTATTTTCCACGGTTTGGAATCAGTATTCATTTCAGACTCCTCGGGGCAATGTTATCTTCCACTTCGGCACACAGAGATATGCGTGGCATCGTTCACACAGATATTTATTTTCCCGTGATCTCATCTCGCCTCCTGTCCATCCCCGCCGACTCATCTTATCCACCCCGATCGATTGCAACAGTTGTGGCCCCATACGCTGGTACCTGTTCTGTTCTCTTGTGATCATCGGTTAACCGGTTCGGCTGGTAAACCCTCTCGCGAACGGTTAAGAGAATCACGTTGATGCCCAACGAATATGACAACCTTCAATTAAAAACCTGAAATGAATTGTCGATAAATCGCCTGATGCTGCAGTTGGGGGAAAAAAAAATTCCAAGTAAAAACATAATAATCCAACGTGTGTGACGTTGATAACGTTTGATTGATTTAATTAATATTTGCAAGATTGCGCGACGAACGATTATTACTACTTTCTTCAACACTCTACCGAAAAATATAAAAATCCTGCAGTTGATCTAGTGCCCATATAAAGTACCGAAGTCTTCGAAAATCCAAACGCTTTCCTTTCAATTTCGATGAAGAGAAATTCTGACTCCAGGACTCGGTTTCTGGACACGGAAGGTTGCTCTAGTTCGACGCCTATTCGAACCAGATCTGGCTTCTAAAAGTCTCGAGTAGGTTGTTGTTTCTAGTGAGATCCAACAAGTACGGAGGATAGTGTTGTAGAGCGATAACCTATCGTCGAGCACTGCCATTAGTCGCCAGTTCCGTTCAGCAAGTTCCTGAGAAGATAGCTGGTAAGGCTCGACTTCCCTTTAGATATGGCCAATTTTCTTAAGACGTCTTCTGCGTTGTTGGTACGTCAAAGTTCTGCTGTTGTGGCACGTACTAGGAGGAGGGCATCACGTATTTCTTAATATTCAATCAGGTGCACATTGATTCCTGCTAAAACTTGTGGTTCATAACAAGGTAAATCATATTTTCATTTTGACTGAGATGTCTTACTCTCTTCAAGTTCGAAAAAATTAATACTGATAGGTAGGGTACGTGTTTAATGGATGTGATTCCTCAATGTATTGTTCTAGTATTGCTCTCATTGACTCAACAACATGGCGTTCCATTGCAAAGTTCTTCCACTTTGCCTCAACTTCCTTCAACCCTCTTGACTTGAACTACCTTATTCTCACCTCTCGCCTATGTTGTTATACATTAGATCGTTTTATCTGGTGCAGATGCAGAGAAATCCCACATGTTGCTGGAACCGAAAGATCTTGTGGAGTCAGTAGGCACCTATTTGTCACTACGTCATTTCGGAGTTGTTACGAGTTGTTGCCAGGTGTTGGTGGTTTGGATGTGATACGTTCATTTCCCATGACGCCTATTTGTCGCTTTATGGAAATTGTTTGGATATCCGTGTTATAAGCATGAGTGACGTCACATGTCTGGTGCGATTTTCAGAACTTAATCCTTTTAAGAAACGTCATGGAATTAGAGAGATTGGTCTACACGAAGAGGAGCTGAATGGCGATCAACAAGCAGCTGATGATTTTCAACGTGATTTTGAAGTTTGTATTGCCTAAAGATCTGCCATGAACAAATTTACAAAGCTGACGAGAGAGAGAGAGAGAGAGAGAGAGAGAGAGAGAGAGAGAGAGAGAGAGAGAAAGAGCTTTATTGGATCAGATTACTTAGACAACATGTTACATTATAAAACTTATATGGTACATTACATTATTATTGTCTACATTATTATTAGCTACGAGAAATAATACTAATTATGGTGTAATAATAGGCATAGGCCCGTTAGAATTACACCAGAGTTGCAAATTAGGATCTCTTTCTTTTCTTATTTACAATGTATTCATTTATTTATTTTATTTTCTATTTACGAATCAGGGCTTTTTTGAAAGTGTCTTCCTACTTGAACTTTAGCATTTGAAAGTGGCCACAAAAGTAGCAAGGAAAGAATTACAATCGTGTTATGCAGCAACGATCATAAAATTAGGCTTCTTGAAACCGAGGTCTTTTAAGGGGACAAGAGCTTAAACTTTACCAGTTGATTATTTCAACCAAACAACAGATTGGATGAACCACCAGATTTTTCAAGAATGGTTTGAAAAGATTTTTGTACCTTAAGTACTTAAACATCCTGACTCAAGAAATTTGGAAATTGACACCACGCCTACACACCCAGCTACGAGTGTGCTTATTTGCGTGTGTGGGCAAATTTTCGCACAGTTTTTGTCCCCCCCCCCCCCCAACATTACTGCGCTGATACAACTTATGGACGAGGGAGTCATTGCAACTAAGGAGAGAACATACAGTACAAAGTTGTTACTGTCGAAAATTTAAGAAGGCTGCGATCTCAAAGCATTTAAGAAAAATTAAACAATTTTGGGTAGCATTGACGATATTGCTTCTGCGTAGGATTACCTACTTCAAACCCTCAATCATCGAGAAAACTCTTCACGCGTATCGAAACAAATGTCAACCAAACCATTTTTGAACAAGAGAATGAAGTCAATTTTAGCATGGAACATGCTTTAGCCTTGGACTAACTTGCCGAAAAATGTCACGCGGAATGGTCACAAAAAATGGGTGACGAAATTTTTTAATGATTTTCACGTACAACCGAGTCGTTTCTAGGGAAATGAAACTTCTTTAGTTTTCATCGGACAAAAATCGTTGTCCATTCGTTGGAAAGCTCTCGATTTATCACGCATTTATGTCGCAGTTTTATATTTATCTACGAGATATTAATCCAACAATGCGATGTTATAAATGGTTAGTAAACAATCTTATGTGCGAGGGTCGAAGCTTCATTACCAGGGAAGCTAATTAGAAAACATACATCGTATCCATTGCCGTCATGACAACTATAAGACATAGCTAAAGCATATTCCATGTTTCTCGATTTTTAGCCGCAGGCTCCAAACGGTAAGCATCCAGGGGGGCTTGCCCCCCTGGCGAGGCGCGAAGCGCCGAGTTTTATGCTGAAATATATGTTTTTAGTGTTTTCACCTAATTTTTGGTCTTTTTTGGATTATCCGCGGTGCCTTTGCCACCCAATTCCGCGGATAATAGTGGCTCTACTGTACTTTGAAATACATTGCACAGGGTGAGGAAGGTTCGACGGTTTTATATCTTACAAGCTGGAATGAATATTCCATAAATATTGAACTGGGGCTGAGAGTTCCTCATGGGTTTATACAGAAATATGAATGATGTGTATGATAATTTAGAACCGAGAGATCGAGGACACGCAGTCTCCTAGAAAAGACTTACGGCGCGTACCGACGGCTCATCGCTTCAGGCCAATCGAAACGGAAGAGTAAAAATCTTCTTAATGGCGAACCGCTGTCGGGGCCCTAGCGATAAGGAGTGAAACATAGGGAAGAGATTACGCCGGATTTATTGAACGGGGTGAGACACTGAGAAGAGAGAAAAAGGGGAACACAAGTTCTTCAACATCTGACCTCCCCGGAGAAGATGCGGGGCTGAGGTTATCGTCGTCGCTTCCTCCGTTATGTTTACCGCCGTCTGTGGGGCATCTCCAACGGCCGATCCGACCTTCCTCGGTTTCCACGGGTGTTTACAGTTTCTTTAGCCCGTGATATATGGAGTGGGAAGGTGTAACCATTTTTGGGAGTTCCCTCCTCCTGATGGAGAATAAACCAAAAAAACTCTGCAAATTCTTGACTCAACGGTTCATTACCTTCTTTGTACAGATCACCCTTCTGTCTTGATCACTAGATCCTAAATGTTAGATTAATTATTATTATGAATTATCACTAATTATTAATAATTTTATCGAATAGGTACCTAGTGAAAATTATTATAATTTATTGTTAGGTAATAATAATTTCTATTTATTATCAATAATAATTATTATTGATTATGATTAATTAATACGATATAATTCTGGGGTTTTTAATACTACGTCGGTAATAATTTTTCTATAAAAGAAGTACCTACCAACAAACATTCGAAATTACGAGGACCTTCATTTTCGTAGCACGAAACGTACCTCAGAACCAAAAACTCGACATCACTAAAACCATATGATGTTCCAAACAGCTCGTTAGTATGAAAATTGACCTGTATTTCAACAGTTTGATTCACGATCGTGTTGACAATTGCTCTCCTTGAAGGTCCATTCGAACTCAAATAAACACCTCACGTCGATATGAAGTCAACTTTTTTTCGTTTTCACGATGCATTTGAGTCGACAATTGCTCTTCTTGAAGGCCCATTCGAACTCAAATAAACACCTCGAGTCGATATGAAGTCAACTTTTTTTCGATTTCACGATGTATTTGACTCGACAATTGCTCTTCTTGAAGGCCCATTCGAACTCAAATAAACACCTCGAGTCGATATGAAGTCAACTTTTTTTCGATTTCACGATGTATTTGACTCGACAATTGCTCTTCTTGAAGGTCCATTCGAACTCAAATAAACACCTCGAGTCGATATGAAGTAAACTTTTTTTCGATTTCACGATGTATTTGACTCGACAATTGCTCTTCTTGAAGGCCCATTCGAACTCAAATAAACACCTCGAGTCGATATGAAGTCAACTTTTTTTCGATTTCACGATGTATTTGACTCGACAATTGCTCTTCTTGAAGGTCCATTCGAACTCAAATAAACACCTCGAGTCGATAGGAAGGAAACTTTTTTTCGTTTTCACGAAGTATTTGAGTCGACAATTGCTCTTCTTGAAGTTCCATTCGAACTCAAATAAACACCTCGAGTCGATATGAAGTCAACTTTTTTTCGTTTTCACGAAGTATTTGAGTCGACAATCGCTCTTCTTGAAGGTCCATTCGAACTCAAATAAACACCTCGAGTCGATGTGAAGTCAACTTTTTTTCGTTTTCACGAAGTATTTGAGTCGACAATTGCTCTTCTTGAAGGTCCATTCGAACGCAAATAAACACCTCAAGTCGATATGAAATCAACTTTTTTTCGTTTTCACGAAGTATTTGAGTCGACAACAATTATTGCTCATCTTGAAGGTCCATTCGGACTCAAATAAGCACGTCGAGTCGATATGAAGTCAACTTTTTTTCGTTTTCACGAAGTATTTGAGTCGACAATTGCTCTTCTTGAAGGTCCATTCGAACTCAAATAAGCACGTCGAGTCGATATGAAGTCAACTTTTTTTCGTTTTCACGAAGTATTTGATTCGACAATTGCTCTTCTTGAAGGTCCATTCGAACTCAAATAAACACCTCGAGTCGATATGAAGTCAACTTTTTTTCGTTTTCACGAAGTATTTGAGTCGACAATTGCTCTTCTTGAAGGTCCATTCGAACTCAAATAAACACCTCAAGTCGATATGAAGTCAACTTTATTTCGTTTTCACGAAGTATTCGAGTCAACAATTGCCCTTCTTGAAGGTCCATTCGAACTCAAATAAGCACGTCGAGTCGATATGAAGTCAACTTTTTTTCGTTTTCACGAAGTATTTGAGTCGACAATTGCTCTTCTTGAAGGTCCATTCGAACTTAAATAAACACCTCAAGTCGATATGAAGTCAACTTTTTTTCGTTTTCCCGAAGTATTTGAGTCGACAATTGCTCTTGAAGGTCCATTCGAACTCAAATAAGCACGTCGAGTCGATGTGAAGTCAACTTTATTTCGTGTTCACGAAGTATTTGAGTCGACAATTGCTCTTCTTGAAGGTCCATTCGAACTCAAATAAACACCTCGAGTCGATATGAAGTCAACTTTATTTCGTGTTCACGAAGTATTTGAGTCGACGATTGCTCTTCTTGAAGGTCCATTCGAACTCAAATAAACACCTCGAGTCGATATGAAGTCAACTTTTTTTCGTTTTCACGAAGTATTTGAGTCGACAATTGCTCTTCTTGAAGGTCCATTCGAACTCAAATAAGCACGTCGAGTCGATATGAAGTCAACTTTATTTCGTGTTCACGAAGTATTTCAGTCGACAATTGCTCTTCTTGAAGGTCCATTCGAACTCAAATAAGCACGTCGAGTCGATGTGAAGTCAACTTTATTTCGTGTTCACGAAGTATTTGAGTCGACAATTGCTCTTCTTGAAGGTCCATTCGAACTCAAATAAGCACGTCGAGTCGATGTGAAGTCAACTTTTTTTCGTTTTCACGAAGTATTTGAGTCGACAATTGCTCTTCTTGAAGGTCCATTCGAACTCAAATAAGCACGTCGAGTCGATATGAAGTCAACTTTATTTCGTGTTCACGAAGTATTTGAGTCGACAATTGCTCTTCTTGAAGGTCCATTCGAACTCAAATAAGCACGTCGAGTCGATGTGAAGTCAACTTTTTTTCGTTTTCACGAAGTATTTGAGTCGACAATTGCTCTTCTTGAAGGTCCATTCGAACTCAAATAAGCACGTCGAGTCGATGTGATGTCAACTTTTTTTCGTTTTCACGAAGTATTTGAGTCGACAATTGCTCTTCTTGAAGGTCCATTCGAACTCAAAGAAGCACGTCGAGTCGATGTGAAGTCAACTTTTTTTCGTTTTCACGAAGTATTTGAGTCGAAAATTGCTCTTCTTGAAGGTCCATTCGAACTCAAATAAGCACGTCGAGTCGATGTGAAGTCAACTTTATTTCGTGTTCACGAAGTATCTGAGTCGACAATTGCTCTTCTTGAAGGTCCATTCGAACTCAAATAAGCACGTCGAGTCGATGTGAAGTCAACTTTATTTCGTGTTCACGAAGTATTTGAGTCGAAAATTGCTCTTCTTGAAGGTCCATTCGAACTCAAATAAGCACGTCGAGTCGATTTGAAGTCAACTTTTTTTCGTTTTCACGAAGTATTTGAGTCGAAAATTGCTCTTCTTGAAGGTCCATTCGAACTCAAATAAGCACGTCGAGTCGATGTGAAGTCAACTTTTTTTCGTTTTCACGAAGTATTTCAGTCGAAAATTGCTCTTCTTGAAGGTCCATTCGAACTCAAATAAGCACGTCGAGTCGATGTGAAGTCAACTTTTTTTCGTTTTCACGAAGTATTTGAGTCGACAATTGCTCTTCTTGAAGGTCCATTCGAACGCAAATAAACACCTCAAGTCGATATGAAATCAACTTTTTTTCGTTTTCACGAAGTATTTGAGTCGACAATTGCTCTTCTTGAAGGTCCATTCGAACTCAAATAAGCACGTCGAGTCGATATGAAGTCAACTTTTTTTCGTTTTCACGGTGTATTTGAGTCGACAATTGCTCTGCTTGGAGGTTCATTCGAACTCAAATAAGCACCTCAAGTCGATATGAAATCAACTTTTTTTCGTTTTCACGAAGTATTTGAGTCGAAAATTGCTCTTCTTGAAGGTCCATTCGAACTCAAATAAGCACGTCGAGTCGATATGAAGTCAACTTTTTTTCGTTTTCACGAAGTATTTGAGTCGACAATTGCTCTTCTTGAAGGTCCATTCGAACTCAAATAAGCACGTCGAGTCGATATGAAGTCAACTTTTTTTCGTTTTCACGAAGTATTTGATTCGACAATTGCTCTTCTTGAAGGTCCATTCGAACTCAAATAAACACCTCGAGTCGATATGAAGTCAACTTTTTTTCGTTTTCACGAAGTATTTGAGTCGACAATTGCTCTTCTTGAAGGTCCATTCGAACTCAAATAAACACCTCAAGTCGATATGAAGTCAACTTTATTTCGTTTTCACGAAGTATTCGAGTCAACAATTGCCCTTCTTGAAGGTCCATTCGAACTCAAATTAGCACGTCGAGTCGATATGAAGTCAACTTTTTTTCGTTTTCACGAAGTATTTGAGTCGACAATTGCTCTTCTTGAAGGTCCATTCCAACTCAAATAAGCACGTCGAGTCGATATGAAGTCAACTTTTTTTCGTTTTCACGAAGTATTTGAGTCGACAATTGCTCTTCTTGAAGGTCCATTCGAACTTAAATAAACACCTCAAGTCGATATGAAGTCAACTTTTTTTCGTTTTCCCGAAGTATTTGAGTCGACAATTGCTCTTGAAGGTCCATTCGAACTCAAATAAGCACGTCGAGTCGATGTGAAGTCAACTTTATTTCGTGTTCACGAAGTATTTGAGTCGACAATTGCTCTTCTTGAAGGTCCATTCGAACTCAAATAAACACCTCGAGTCGATATGAAGTCAACTTTATTTCGTGTTCACGAAGTATTTGAGTCGACGATTGCTCTTCTTGAAGGTCCATTCGAACTCAAATAAACACCTCGAGTCGATATGAAGTCAACTTTTTTTCGTTTTCACGAAGTATTTGAGTCGACAATTGCTCTTCTTGAAGGTCCATTCGAACTCAAATAAGCACGTCGAGTCGATATGAAGTCAACTTTATTTCGTGTTCACGAAGTATTTCAGTCGACAATTGCTCTTCTTGAAGGTCCATTCGAACTCAAATAAGCACGTCGAGTCGATGTGAAGTCAACTTTATTTCGTGTTCACGAAGTATTTGAGTCGACAATTGCTCTTCTTGAAGGTCCATTCGAACTCAAATAAGCACGTCGAGTCGATGTGAAGTCAACTTTTTTTCGTTTTCACGAAGTATTTGAGTCGACAATTGCTCTTCTTGAAGGTCCATTCGAACTCAAATAAGCACGTCGAGTCGATATGAAGTCAACTTTATTTCGTGTTCACGAAGTATTTGAGTCGACAATTGCTCTTCTTGAAGGTCCATTCGAACTCAAATAAGCACGTCGAGTCGATGTGAAGTCAACTTTTTTTCGTTTTCACGAAGTATTTGAGTCGACAATTGCTCTTCTTGAAGGTCCATTCGAACTCAAATAAGCACGTCGAGTCGATGTGATGTCAACTTTTTTTCGTTTTCACGAAGTATTTGAGTCGACAATTGCTCTTCTTGAAGGTCCATTCGAACTCAAATAAGCACGTCGAGTCGATGTGAAGTCAACTTTATTTCGTGTTCACGAAGTATTTGAGTCGACAATTGCTCTTCTTGAATGTCCATTCGAACTCAAATAAGCACGTCGAGTCGATGTGAAGTCAACTTTTTTTCGTTTTCACGAAGTATTTGAGTCGAAAATTGCTCTTCTTGAAGGTCCATTCGAACTCAAATAAGCACGTCGAGTCGATGTGAAGTCAACTTTATTTCGTGTTCACGAAGTATCTGAGTCGACAATTGCTCTTCTTGAAGGTCCATTCGAACTCAAATAAGCACGTCGAGTCGATGTGAAGTCAACTTTATTTCGTGTTCACGAAGTATTTGAGTCGAAAATTGCTCTTCTTGAAGGTCCATTCGAACTCAAATAAGCACGTCGAGTCGATTTGAAGTCAACTTTTTTTCGTTTTCACGAAGTATTTGAGTCGAAAATTGCTCTTCTTGAAGGTCCATTCGAACTCAAATAAGCACGTCGAGTCGATGTGAAGTCAACTTTATTTCGTGTTCACGAAGTATTTGAGTCGACAATTGCTCTTCTTGAAGGTCCATTCGAACTCAAATAAGCACGTCGAGTCGATGTGAAGTCAACTTTATTTCGTGTTCACGAAGTATTTGAGTCGACAATTGCTCTTCTTGAAGGTCCATTCGAACTCAAATAAGCACGTCGAGTCGATGTGAAGTCAACTTTTTTTCGTTTTCACGAAGTATTTCAGTCGAAAATTGCTCTTCTTGAAGGTCCATTCGAACTCAAATAAGCACGTCGAGTCGATGTGAAGTCAACTTTTTTTCGTTTTCACGAAGTATTTGAGTCGACAATTGCTCTTCTTGAAGGTCCATTCGAACTCAAATAAGCACGTCGAGTCGATGTGAAGTCAACTTTATTTCGTGTTCACGAAGTATTTGAGTCGACAATTGCTCTTCTTGAAGGTCCATTCGAACTCAAATAAGCACGTCGAGTCGATGTGAAGTCAACTTTTTTTCGTTTTCACGAAGTATTTGAGTCGAAAATTGCTCTTCTTGAAGGTCCATTCGAACTCAAATAAGCACGTCGAGTCGATGTGAAGTCAACTTTATTTCGTGTTCACGAAGTATTTGAGTCGACGATTGCTCTTCTTGAAGGTCCATTCGAACTCAAATAAACACCTCGAGTCGATATGAAGTCAACTTTTTTTCGTTTTCTCGATGAATTGGAGTCGACAATTGCTCTTCCTGAAGGTCCATTCGAACTCAAATAAACACCTCGTGTCGATATGAAGTCAACTTTTTTTCGTTTTCACGTAGTATTTGAGTCGACAATTGCTCTTCTTGAAGGTCCATTCGAACTCAAATAGCCACGTCGAGTCGATATGAAGTCAACTTTTTTTCGTTTTCACGAAGTATTTGAGTCGAAAATTGCTCTTCTTGAAGGTCCATTCGAACTCAAATAAGCACGTCGAGTCGATGTGAAGTCAACTTTATTTCGTGTTCACGAAGTATTTGAGTCGAAAATTGCTCTTCTTGAAGGTCCATTCGAACTCAAATAAGCACGTCGAGTCGATGTGAAGTCAACTTTATTTCGTGTTCACGAAGTATTTGAGTCGACAATTGCTCTTCTTGGAGGTCCATTCGAACTCAAATAAGCACGTCGAGTCGATGTGAAGTCAACTTTTTTTCGTTTTCACGAAGTATTTGAGTCGAAAATTGCTCTTCTTGAAGGTCCATTCGAACTCAAATAAGCACGTCGAGTCGATGTGAAGTCAACTTTATTTCGTGTTCACGAAGTATTTGAGTCGACGATTGCTCTTCTTGAAGGTCCATTCGAACTCAAATAAACACCTCGAGTCGATATGAAGTCAACTTTTTTTCGTTTTCTCGATGAATTGGAGTCGACAATTGCTCTTCCTGAAGGTCCATTCGAACTCAAATAAACACCTCGTGTCGATATGAAGTCAACTTTTTTTCGTTTTCACGTAGTATTTGAGTCGACAATTGCTCTTCTTGAAGGTCCATTCGAACTCAAATAGCCACGTCGAGTCGATATGAAGTCAACTTTTTTTCGTTTTCACGAAGTATTTGAGTCGACAATTGCTCTTCTTGAAGGTCCATTCGAACTCAAATAAGCACGTCGAGTTGATATGAAGTCAACTTTTCATAACCCTAGGTCAAGGGGAAGGGGTTCAAAACGAAATTTAAAATTTCGACGATGTCATATCTCAAAATATTTGACTGAACCGTGTAATTTTTAGTTCACTTTCGAATGACCTGAAAAATTAAGAATCTTTTAAGACCAATTGGATGTTTGTGCGACCAGCCGTTCGTTCACAGTGACAGCGCAAAGGTTTAGGAAAAACACTAAACTTTCGCGTCGAAAACGGCCGTTATGTGACCCAACCCCCAGACGCCCAGAATAAAACTACCTTTTTTCATCTTCCCGGTAAACTACAGTCTAGAAATTTTAACCGTGAGTCGGGGATAGACCACATTGCAATATTCATTCGGTTTCTCATCTGTAAAATTGTTTAAATAATACCTTTTTGTAATAATACAAATTAAATTTTGATGATGAGCTATTGATTTGAAATTTTAAAAATAGTTCAGAACTGGGTCACAATGCAATATTCACTCGGTTTCTTGTCTGTAAAATTGTTTAAATAATACCTATTTGTTTAAAGAAATTAAATTTTGATGATGAGCTAGATACTTGAAATTTTAAATATAGGTAAGAAATGGATGACATTTCAATATTCACTCGGTTCGTAGGACATGGTATGGTATATTATTGTATGTATGATTTGGTATAGTACAGTATGGTTATGATAGGAAAGAAATTCGTATGGTATGGTATGAGTACGGTGAGAATATGGTATGGTGCTGATTTGCAACACAGTCTGGTATAGACAGAAGGGTGATCTGCACAAGGAAGATAATAAACCGTTGTGTCAAGAATTTGCAGAGTTTTTTTTTATTCTATTTTCTGAATCTATGTATCTTGAAACGTAAACCAAGAAATTTTGAGGGGGGGTTAAATTTTTTTTTTTGGGCGATTCCAATGGTTCATTATCGAAGATAATAAACCAAAATGAAGTACGCGGTGTGGGTGTGGGAGGGGGCGCAGAGACATAAAAGGTCTCGTCGTATGACGCACTAGTTGGCCTCCTGCCAGGCGTATTACGTCATACGCTCGTGCGTCATAGGCTCTGACGTACTTGTTGGACTCCTGTCAGCCGTCTTACGTCATACGCTCGTGCGTCATAGGCTCTGACGCACTACTTGGTCTCCTGCCAGCCGTCTTACGTCATACGCTCGTGCGTCATAGGCTCTGACGTACTTGTTGGCCACCTGCCAGCCGTCTTACGTCATACGCTCGTGCGTCATAGGCTCTGACGTACTAGTTAGCCTCCTGCCAGCCGTCTTACGTCATAAGCTCGTGCGTCATAGGCTCTGACGCACTAGTTGGCCTTCTGCCAGCCGTCTTACGTCATACGCTCGTGCGTCATAGGCTCTGACGTACTTGTTGGCCTCCTGCCAGCCGTCTTACGTCATACGCTCGTGCGTCATAGGCTCTGACGTACTTGTTGGCCTCCTGCCAGCCGTCTTACGTCATACGCTCGTGCGTCATAGGCTCTGACGTACTTGTTGGCCTCCTGCTAGCCGTCTTACGTCATACGCTCGTGCGTCATAGGCTCTGGCGTACTAGTTGGCCTCCTGCCAGCCGTCTTACGTCATACGCTCGTGCGTCATAGGCTCTGACGTACTTGTTGGCCTCCTGCCAGCCGTCTTACGTCATACGCTCGTGCGTCATAGGCTCTGACGTACTTGTTGGCCTCCTGCCAGCCGTCTTACGTCATACGCTCGTGCGTCATAGGCTCTGACGTACTTGTTGGCCTCCTGCTAGCCGTCTTACGTCATACGCTCGTGCGTCATAGGCTCTGGCGTACTAGTTGGCCTCCTGCCAGCCGTCTTACGTCATACGCTCGTGCTTCATAGGCTCTGACGTAATGGCCCGCCGGTCGCTTGTGTTCTGACGTGATCTGAGGGAAAGGGTGAATCAAGGGAACAAATTTTTCCCGTTTCAGTTCATGTGCCAAAGCAAAGACATGAAAATGTCAAAAACTATGTAAATAGGTACCTAAGCCCAACTGTAATGTCAATTTTCTGACAATGAGTTTTCGACTATAGTTTTCATACCTTTTTACTCAAGTACTTATTTCAATTTGAGACTGATAATGAGCTGTTTGCAAATAAAAAGTCTGATAACTACTTTATTAGGTACATCTTATTAATCTATTTTCAAGTTCCGATTCACAGTTGAATGTATTTTATTTAGATGTCGTAAAATTCGAAAACGATGGAATGACGAAACCTGTCGACTAAGTGATACTGTCGACTTCTAACACATGTAGGTCGACTACTAGTGCAAAACCATGTCGACTACTGAAGAAAATGTTGGTCACTGGTATCGACTACTACCTAGAGCATTGGGATTTTTTACAAAACTTGTTTTTCCCTTTTCAAACCATGTTGAATAATATTTCCCGCTGCCAGGTCTTTTAGGGAAGGATCTTGGGTACACAATGAACAGGTTTGCAATGAGAAAAAAACCGAGTGAATATTGAAATGTCATCCATTTCTGACCTATATTTAAAATTTCAAGTATCTAGCTCATCATCAAAATTTAATTTATTTAAACAAATAGGTATTATTTAAACAATTTTACAGACAAGAAACCGAGTGAATATTGCATTGTGATCCAGTTCTGACCTATTTTTAAAATTCCAAGTCAATAGCTCAGCATCAAAATTTAATTTGTATTATTACAAAAAGGTATTATTTAAACAATTTTACAGATGAGAAACCGAGTGAATATTGCAATGTGGTCTATCCCCGACTGACGGTTAAAATTTCTAGACTGTAGTTTACCTGGAAGATGAAAAAAGGCAGTTTTATTCTGGGCGGCTACCCGGGACCCACCCAACGGCCGTTTTCGACGCGAAGTTTAGTGTTTTTCCTAAACCTTTGCGCGCTCACTGTGAACGAACGGCTGGTCGCACAAAAATCCAATTGGTCTTAAAAGATTCGTAATTTTTCAGGTCATTCAAAAGTGAACTAAAAATTACACCGTTTCTTGAGAATTTGTAGAGATATGACATTGTCGAAATTTCAAAGTTCGTTTTGAACCCCTTCCCCTTGACCTAGGGTTATGAAAAGTTTCGAGGATCATTGTGGGGCTGGTCCAAACCCAGAAACCGAATTTCGTAATTTTAGCTCAACGCTAACTGGGCAAAGTGGCGCGGACGGCGGACGGGGGACGGCGTACGGCGGACGGACGGATTTTGGTTTATTATCTTCGATAATGAACCATTGGAATCGCCCAAAGAAAAAAAAATTTTAACCCCCCCTCAAAATTTGTTGGTTTACGTTTCAAGACACGTAGATTCAGAAAATCGAATAAAAAAAAACTCTGCAAATTCTTGACACAACGGTTCATTATCTTCTTTGTACAGATCACCCTTCTGTCTAGATCACTAGGTCTAAATGTCTAGATCCTAAATGTTAGATTAATTATTATTATCAATTATCACTAATTATTAACAATTTTATCAAGTACCTAGTGAAAATTATTATAATTTATTGTTAGGTATTAATAATTCGTATTTATTATTAATAATAATTATTATTAATTATGATTAATTAATACGATATAATTCTGGGGTTTTTAATACTACGTCGGTAATAATTTTTCTATAAAAGAAGTACCTACCAACAAACATTCGAAATTACCTTCATTTCCGTAGCACGAAACGCACCTCAGAACAACAAACTCGACATCACTTAAGCCATATGATGTTCCAAAGAGCTTGTTAGTATGAAAATGGACCTGTATTTCAACAGTTTGATACACGATCGTGTTGTGAGGCACAATCTTTGAGCCCTCATTGTGAACGAACGGCTGGTCGTACAAAGCTGCGGATGGTCTTAACAAATTCTACGGAACAAACTCTATCTAAATATGAAATGAAAAACATACCGTTCTATATGAATTTTTCGAGATATGAGATTTTCAAATTTTCAAAATTCGTTTTGAACCCCTTCCCCTTGACCTAGGGCTATGAAAAGTTTCGAGGACCATTGTGGGGTTCGTCTAAACCCATAAAAAAAATTTCGTAATTTTAACTCAACGCTAACTGGGCAAAGTGGCGCGGACGGCGGACGGCGTACGGCGTACGGCGGACGGACGGATTTTTGGTTTATTATCTTCGATAATGAACCATTGGAATCGCCCAAAGAAAAAATTTTTTTAACCCCCCCTCAAAATTTGTTGGTTTACGTTTCAAGATACGTAGATTCAGAAAATCGAATAAAAAAAAATCCGTCCGTCCGCCGTACGCCGTACGCCGTCCGCGCCACTTTGCCCAGTTAGCGTTGAGTTAAAATTACGAAATTTTTTTTATGGGTTTCGACCAACCCCACAATGGTCCTCGAAACTTTTCATAACCCTAGGTCAAGGGGAAGGGGTTCAAAACGAATTTTGAAATTTTGAAAATCTTATATCTCGAAAAATTCATATAGAACGGTATGTTTTTTATTTCATATTTAGATAGAGTTTGTTCCGTAGAATTTTTTAAGACCATCCGCAGCTTCGTACGACCAGCCGTTCGTTCACAATGAGGGCTCAAAGATTGTGCCTCACAACACGATCGTGACTCAAATTGTTGAAATACAGGTCCATTTTCATACTAACAAGCTCTTTGGAACATCATATGGCTTAAGTGATGTCGAGTTTGTTGTTCTGAGGTGCGTTTCGTGCTACGGAAATGAAGGTAATTTCGAATGTTTGTTGGTAGGTACTTCTTTTATAGAAAAATTATTACCGACGTAGTATTAAAAACCCCACAATTATATCGTAATAATTAATAATTATTATTATTAATAATAAATACGAATTATTAATACCTAACAATAAATTATAATAATTTTCACTAGGTACTTGATAAAATTGTTAATAATTAGTGATAATTTATAATAATAATTAATCTAACATTTAGGATCTAGACATTTAGACCTAGTGATCTAGACAGAAGGGTGATCTGTACAAAGAAGATAATGAACCGTTGTGTCAAGAATTTGCAGAGTTTTTTTTATTCGATTTTCCGAATCTACGTATCTTGAAACGTAAACCAACAAATTTTGAGGGGGGGTTAAAAAAATTTTTTCTTTGGGCGATTCCAATGGTTCATTATCGAAGATAATAAACCAAAAATCCGTCCGTCCGCCGTACGCCGTCCCCCGTACGCCGTACGCCGTCCGCGCCACTTTGCCCAGTTAGCGTTGAGTTAAAATTACGAAATTCGGTTTCTGGGTTTGGACCAGCCCCACAATGGTCCTCGAAACTTTTCATAACCCTAGGTCAAGGGGAAGGGGTTCAAAACGAAATTTAAAATTTCGACAATGTCATATCTCAAAATATTTAACTGAAACGTGTATTTTTCAGTTCACTTTTGAATGACCTGAAAAATTACGAATCTTTTAAGACCAATTGGATTTTTGTGCGACCAGCCATTCGTTCACAGTGAGCGCGCAAAGGTTTAGGAAAAACACTAATCTTTCGCGTCGAAAACGGCCGTTATGTGACCCAACCCTCAGACGCCCAGAATAAAACTACCTTTTGTCATCTTCCCGGTAAACTACAGTCTAGAAATTTTAACCGTGAGTCGGGGATAGACCACATTGCAATATTTACTCGGTTTCTCATCTGTAAAATTGTTTAAATAATACCTTTTTGTAATAATACAAATTAAATTTTGATTATGAGCTATTGACTTGAAATTTTAAAAATAGGTCAGAACTGGATCACAATGCAATATTCACTCGGTTTCTTGTCTGTAAAATTGTTTAAATAATACCTATTTGTTTAAACAAATTAAATTTTGATGATGAGCTAGATACTTGAAATTTTAAATATAAGTCAGAAATGGATGACATTTCAATATTCACTCGGTTTGTATGACATGGTATGAGTATGGTATGGTATATTATTGTATGTATGATTTGGTATAATACAGTATGGTATGATAGGAAAGAAATTCGTATGGTATGAGTACGGTGAGAATATGGTATGGTGCCGATTTGCAATACAGTCTGGTATAGACAGAAGGGTGATCTGTACAAAGAAGATAATGAACCGTTGTGTCAAGAATTTGCAGAGTTTTTTTAATTCGATTTTCGGGATCTACGTATCTTGAAACGTAAACCAATAAATTTTGAGGGGGGGTTAAAATTTTTTTTTCTTTGGGCGATTCCAATGGTTCATTATCGAAGATAATAAACCAAAAGTGAAAGATCTCACGTGAACAGGTAGAGGCAAAAATGGAACGAAGGCGGTCAAAAATGCGACGGCTTACACGCAAGTTCCCACGACTTCGACGAAAGATCAGGATGACGATAGCGGAGAGAAAGATGGGAAGGTTTTTCACGGACATCAAGCAAAAATATCTACGACCTTTGGAGCAATTGAGCTCGATCTCAGGCCACCGTGGCGGCAGAAACGCATTTCTAAATGTCACCAGTCCGGACCGTTGATCTCTTACTTGCGACCTTGAGTGTTCATAGTCTTTCTGGTTCGAGTGAATCCGAAAAAAAAAAAAAATTCCACAGTCATGCAGCATGGCTATAAGAGCAAATTTGTTTCATGTAAAATGTCTCCATTTTACTGGTTTGATAACAAATTTTGTTTCAATTTTTTGCCGAATAACACCTCAGTTTATAGATTTTTCAACGCTGAACACGATGGTGAAGACAGATGGCGATTTCTCATTCCATTATCAGATTAGAGCAGATGAACCGTGAAGAATAACTCAAGTAACAACCACGTTTCTTCATATTCAAATGGCTCCTGTTTGAGAACTGAATAAGATATCGCAATTCTGATTAAACTATCGTATTGAGCGTAAAAAAAAAACGTTTAAAATGAAGGGTCACTTGACAGAATGTTTCTTTTTGGGATTTTATGTGCAATTTGCTCCCCTTAAAACTCCTCTACCCCCCCCCCCCCCATTAGAGTGGTGAGATTCTGCTCAACTACGAACGTAGCCTATCGATTGCCAAAATAGATTTTTTTGCACATTTGAACTTGATATCTCAATTCTATCGTGAGTAATTTTATAAATTATAATTATATAAATCGAGAGTTATATAACTCACGATAGAATTGAGAAACCTATAGAATTGAGAATACCTATATACCTCAATACCTATATATTTTTTCGGTGTCTTTTGGCAGTGAATTCAGGATGGTCTGTAACGGATTTTGGTATGAACATTTTTTTGGAAATTCGGCAACATTTTTAAGGGGACTTGTACACATAATCCTTTTCTGTCATATGATCTAGGGACCACAAATGGTCAGAAACTTGAGACGTTTCTTTATAATGTTACTTTGGTGGGTACAATTACTTTGGTGGGTAGAATATCTCATTCAGTGGCGCTCCTGCCCTGAAACTCAAAAAGGAGGATGACTAGACAAGAAAACAACTGACGACACCACGAAGACGAAAGTACAAACGAATATCGGCCGATTTGAGATAACAGATGATGATGTGTGGGGTAAGATAACAATGATGAAGAATGCATTGCAATACCCCAGGCATCGGAGCAACAAGTTATTCTTTCCCCGTTTAAGAATTTTTGCGCTCTCTGACTGGTCAATCTCACATTCAAGCCGAAAATTGTCAGGCAGAAGTCATAAGGAAACATGAAGACATGAGGCGCTTCTGATTGGTCAGGTTGGTGCGGCTCTGTTTCGCGCGTCGATTAAAATAGTAAAATCCTGTTTCCTGTCAATAGCCAACTTACTCTTCAAACGGGATGGGAGAATTTGGTTATTATTTTCGGTTTATTGACTGATGGTGCATATGCTCCCATCAGTAGCCGCCACTGATCTCATTCAACATTCATGTGATGGTGTCCTGGGGTTGCGGTTAACGTGTATTCGTCCTGGTTCTGGGCCCAAGTGCTTGGATTTCGATGATTAGATTCTCGGCAGCATCGGAGGTTCTTCTTCTTCGTTGACTTCTTTTCTTTGTTCCGACTCTTAAGTACCTACATATCGATACCCTCATTCGAATACCACGTATCAGAAAATATCCAACTTTTCAGGAGACCAAAAAAACCTGTACCGTCCGTCCGGGTTAATGTTGTCTTTCTGAATGTTTTAAAATCGAGTTGTGCCTTGACAACCCTCTCTGAACACGACAACCCTGATACGTGGTATTGGAAACCATAACTAACTGTGATACGTGGTCTTGTCAGCACAAAAATTGTGCGATTTGTGGCTAATTTGAGATTATTGCAACGAAATTCAAATGAAAAGATGTTTCTTTGGAAATTAATTTATTACTGAAGTAATTAATTTATTACCGAATCTCCACCGTAAAATAATCATGGTCTACTTACAATGTAAATAAAATACGTAATTCCAATGAAACTGAAAAGTCTGGGTAAATTGAAATCAAACTCGAGGACAGTGTGCCCTTGGGGCACACTTTATTCTTCCTTATTTTCTTCCCCTTTCTTTTTTTTATGAGTCTTCGTCTCATCTGTTGTAGTGCAGCTATGGAAACTGATACGTGTTATTCGAACGCCAAAATGATCTTAATTCTCATACGCGGTATTGGATCCCTTGAATAGAGATCTGATACGAGGTATTGGAAGCAGTAAGCAAATAAAACCGATACGGGTTATTTTTCCCTACCGCGGCTGCTTACCCCACGGGAAAAGTCCCCAATAACCCCAAAAATTCGAAGACTTGAAGAAAATTCTGGATTACATTCCAGGAGAATCCAGAAAGCTCTTTGAGGAAGTCGCCTTCCAATGGTCCACACAGGAAGGCCAACAAGATGAGGAAAGTTTTAAAAACATGTATTTTCCAACAATTTCAAGTTTCTGCCATTTTTTTTGCAAATTTTGTTCTGTTCGATTAAAAATAAACAATCAGATTCACCTAAAAAAATATTGTTTGTCATTAGAACCTTGGCTTTTCCACAATTTAACAAAAACACCAACACAAAAATATTCAATTTTGTTCTAGCATGTTAAAAGGACAGTAGTCAAAAATTCTGTTAAATAGGGAAATTCGATTAAAATTTATTTTCCTCATCAAATATCTGTCTGACCACTGGTTCAACAAATGGGTAAGGTTCAATTAAACAATTTGCCAATATTTTCGGTACAGGACTGTCTTTTCGTTTTTCCAAAAGTCAGCTTTCTCGGAATATTGCCCCTTTAACATTCACCGATTCAATTTTTCTAGAGACTTGGCGACAGCACCATTCGATCGGGCCTTCGGAAATACCGTAGGGTCCACTAAAAACATAATTTGGCCAAAATTGTTGATAGGTACGTGGTATTAGAATGAGGGTATCGATATCGTACATATCGTTGTATCGTTGGCAACGATTCGTTGCGCTGGAAATCTTCAGTTTTTGTATCCTCAGAAAATCCTTCAAGTTCCTCTGTTGATTGTTTCTGCGCCTAAATGATGTGAATATAATATTATTTTATCATTTTCGTTCTCCACATTTTACTCAATCTTCAGGTGTAGCATTGATTGAAAAATTGGACGGTTGATGGATGTGTTTTGACCATATTTAGAAGGCGGTGCATCGCGGGGACGTAATAGGCCTTGGAAGGAAGTCGGTCGGGGCGACAGGAAGGTCCTGAAGAGCTCGAGGAACCTGATCGGAATAACAAAATCCCTTCGAGGGTTCTGAGCGCGATAACCTCCACCTCTTCATCGTGCGACATTCATGAGCCGTCGCCAACTCCCCTGAGGAGCGACCGTGCGGGGGCGGGCGGTCTGTTGGACGGTCCGTCCCACGCGGCCGACCACATCCACGTCGGGTCTCTATGAACACCTTCGCTCATCCTAATTCAGTCGAACGACGAGTCAGTTCGATTATCTATGATTCGAATTGTCGATTGTTGTCGGATTGTTCTCAGTTCACAGCTATTGACGGAAATGATCGAATAATTTATTTTAGTGTGAGCTTGTTAACGTACGAATAAGTACGACACATCCTTTAGAAAGGCACGAATTGAAAAATCTGGCTGATAGACACTTAAATGTCGCTGAATATCCAATCATAGCTACTGATGTCATTAGAGGTCCATTCGATCTCAATTAAAGAAATTCCATGAGAAAAATAGCGTAACGAAAAGTTACTCGCTCTCAAAATTTGAGGGTTTACGTTTCAAGATACGTCAATTCAGAAAATATAATAAAAAAACTCAGCAAATTCTTGACACAACGCGCTACAACCCCCATCAACCTCTATCTGCCCGCTTTCTCATTTTCACCCACAATATAAATACAAGTAGCTATCTGTACTGGGGAATATTTAACGTAACCGCTTCAAATAACCTAATACCTAATACTAATGACCTAATACTAATGACCTAATACCTAATAACCTAATAGGTACCTAACAACCCGATACTGTCCAAGTAACCTATTACAGAAAACCCCTATTACTGGAATAACTGTGGGTTTTTGTCATTATTGTCACTCATAATGGTTCATGAAAAGTACAAAATCTTCTTTGGAGTTTTAATGAAAGTAATTGTATGCGTCACTCTGAGAAACATTTCCTGTTGCAAAAAAGTCAACGTCAAGGAAACTCGATAAACCACGATAATGCCTGTAATGAGGCTACCATCAAACTAAACGCTGTAAATTCTTCCACATCTGTTTAATACTGAGATGTTTATCATTGTGAGTCCGATAAATGATTTCATTGTTTCTAATTATTAGATGAATGAGAAACATTGCAATAGAACGTTACCGATACCGAAGTTATGCACGTGACTAGGGTTGGCAAATTTGAAACCGATTATCGAATATATTCGATTATCGGCTGTCGATTACTCGAAAGTTCGACTTCGAAATGCAGCTTTCGAATATTTGTACAATTCGAATATTCGGTTTCGAATGCGCCAAAATGCCCAATGCCCAAAATGCCCAATGCGCCAAAATGCCCAATGGAGAGCCGCTGAGACGCAAACAAACCTGCACTACTGACTGCGAGGCGAGAGGCGCGGTGGCACGGCCAGCCAGAGCTGCTCATTGTTTCACCCCTCACAACTGAGCATTACGGGGGGTTACAGTACGGGGGGTTACAGTACTGGGGGTTACAGTACTGGGGGTTACAGTACGGTGGGTTACAGTACGGGGGGTTACAGTACGGGGGGTTACAACCCTACACGTGACGGCACGTACCCGAAAGCCTTTACCTACGAGTAGGAGGAGGGAGCGATGAGGAGGGAGTAAGGAGGAGGGTGGAAGGAGGAGTGAAGACAACGCGATATCACGAGGTTATTGAAGTATCAGGAGAATGACGAGATCTAAAGCCGACAACGTGATCTCAAGCCGATTACGAGACATCAAGCGGATAGCGGAATTTGATGTGGGAGCGCTTCAAGATACGTAGATTCAGAAACCCAAATTTAAAAAACTCTGCAAATTCTTGACACAACGGTTTATTATCTTCCTTGTGCAGATCACCCTTCTGTCTATACCAGACTGTATTGCAAATCGGCACCATACCACATTCTCACCGTACTCATACCATACCATACGAATTTCTTTCCTATCATACCATGCTGTATTATACCAAATCATACATACAATAATATACCATACCATACTCATACCATGTCATACAAACCGAGTGAATATTGAAATGTCATCCATTTCTGACCTATATTTAAAATTTCAAGTATCTAGCTCATCATCAAAATTTAATTTGTTTAAACAAATAGGTATTATTTAAACAATTTTACAGACAAGAAACCGAGTGAATATTGCATTGTTATCCAGTTCAGACCTATTTTTAAAATTTCAAGTCAATAGCTCATCATCAAAATTTAATTTGTATTATTACAAAAAGGTATTATTTAAACAATTTTACAGATGAGAAACCGAGCAATGTGGTCTATCCCCGACTCACGGTTAAAATTTCTAGACTGTAGTTTACCGGGAAGATGACAAAAGGTAGTTTTATTCTGGGCGTCTGAGGGTTGGGTCACATAACGGCCGTTTTCGACGCGAAAGTTTAGTGTTTTTCCTAAACCTTTGCGCGCTCACTGTGAACGAACGGCTGGTCGCACAAAAATCCAATTGGTCTTAAAAGATTCGTAGTTTTCAGGTCATTCAAAAGTGAACTGAAAATTACACGTTTCAGTTAAATATTTTGAGATATGACATTGTCGAAATTTTAAATTTCGTTTTGAACCCCTTCCCCTTGACCTAGGGTTATGAAAAGTTTCGAGGACCATTGTGGGGCTGGTCCAAACCCAGAAACCGAATTTCGTAATTTTAACTCAACGCTAACTGGGCAAAGTGCCGCGGACGGCGTACGGCGTACGGGGGACGGCGTACGGCGGACGGACGGATTTTTTTAAATTCGATTTTCTGAATCTACGTGTCTTGAAACGTAAACCAACAAATTTTGAGGGGGGGTTAAAATTTTTTTTTCTTTGGGCGATTCCAATGGTTCATTATCGAAGATAATAAACCAAAAAAATCGGTCGCGTCAACCTGTCAGTTCAATGTTCATACTGACCAGCTGATTCGAACAGCACGTGGTTGCAGGGGGTTCAGAGTCTCCGGAAAAAAAAAAAAAAAAAAAATTGTCAAACAGGGAACTAAATAAAAGGTTTTAAACTAATTTTCATACACTTTTTAATTTAACACTATTTAATTCAAACACTTTTTATAAATTTGTTCAGTGATTCTTTGCCTAAACTGAGGAAGACTGTTGGGCGATAGTATTAGATGTTTATTTTTCGTTATCTTTGGATTAAGTTTATCCTTTTCTCTTTTTCATTTTTTCATTTAGGTATCATGTTTCTTTTTCTTTATATATTCATTATGTAATTGGGCGTTCGCCCGTGTATTTCAATAAAATAAATAGTAAAAAAAACTTCATTTTTCAAAGAAATATTTTTTACGTTGACGTTCAAATTCAAAATAGTGTTGTATAGTTTTCACGTCTCTTGTGACTTGTACTGTTTTATGCTCAGGTACCAAATTCGATAGGCTCTTGAAATTTCGGAGCAGCCTCCAAATATCCCTCAAGTAGCTCTCGCATTTAATTTACTTTTATTACGAATTTTTGCTCATCGTGAATACTTCGAATATGCGAAGTTGGAGAAATATTATGATTGTTTCCATGACTGAGCGAAACAGGAATGTAATAGACTTATGGCGGTCATCTTTCTCGTTGTCAGTATTTTCTTCAGGAAATCGGTCGTTTGGTGTTCTTCGTAAACGACATGTTCGTTTTGAGGTTGTCGTAGTATTTACTTTTATGGCTCGCGTATTGAAAACATTTAAACAAAATAAACATTCAAATATCTGCATTTTATGAGAGTTGAATCTACATATTCATGAAAGAAAGGCGAAAGCAGGAAATGGTTTCTTTTTCCTTTCATTGGGCCGAGGTCCACACTTGAGTTTGATGGTGACGAATTTCTGTTATTACTGTCATGAGAACAATTTGCAATTGCTTCTGCAATTAATAGCAGTGCATGATGATGATGATGGTGATGATTTATTGGCAGATATAAATGGACAAGTAAACAACATTGGTACAAATAATCAATGTGATGGAAAAAATGTAAAATTTAAAAAATAAACTTATAAATAATAAATACTGCCCACCAAGGTATAAGTTCGGGGGAACTTGTGCACCTCGGAGGAGTTCACACTATTGTGAAACTAAAAGAAGAAAATGTATTAATACTTTTATGAAAAACTCTGCCAATTCTTGACACAACGGTTTATTATCTTCCTTGTGCAGATCACCCTTCTGTCTATGTATACCAGACTGTATTATACTGGTATATACTGGTATACCAGACTGTATTGCAAATCAGCACCATACCATATTCTCACCGTACACATACCATACCATACGAATTTCTTTCCTATCATACCATACTGTATTATACCAAATCATACATACAATAATATACCATACCATACTCATACCATGTCATACAAACCGAGTGAATATTGAAATGTCATCCATTTCTGACCTATATTTAAAATTTCAAGTATCTAGCTCATCATCAAAATTTAATTTGTTTAAACAAATAGGTATTATTTGAACAATTTTACAGACAAGAAACCGAGTGAATATTGCATTGTGATCCAGTTCTGACCTATTTTTAAAATTTCAAATCAATAGCTCATCATCAAAATTTAATTTGTATTATTACAAAAAGGTATTATTTAAACAATTTTACAGATGAGAAACCGAGTGAATATTGCAATGTGGTCTATCCCCGACTCACGGTTAAAATTTCTAGACTGTAGTTTACCGGGAAGATGAAAAAAGGTAGTTTTATTCTGGGCGTCTGGGGGTTGGGTCACATAACGGCCGTTTTCGACGCGAAAGTTTAGTGTTTTTCCTAAACCTTTGCGCGGTCACTGTGAACGAACGGCTGGTCGCAAAAAAATCCAATTGGTCTTAAAAGATTCGTAATTTTTCAGGTCATTCAAAAGTGAACTAAAAATTACACGGTTCAGCTAAATATTTGGAGATATGACATTGTCGAAATTTTAAATTTCGTTTTGAACCCCTTCCCCTTGACCTAGGGTTATGAAAAGTTTCGAGGATCATTGTGGGGCTGGTCCAAACCCAGAAACCGAATTTCGTAATTTTAGCTCAACGCTAACTGGGCAAAGTGGCGCGGACGGCGGACGGGAGACGGCGGACGGGGGACGGCGTACGGCGTACGGGTGACGGACGGATTTTTTTTATTCGATTTTCTGAATCTACGTATCTTGAAACGTAAACCAACAAATTTTGAGGGGGGGTTAAAAAATTTTTTTCTTTGGGCGATTCCAATTGTTCATTATCGAAGATAATAAACCAAAAGGATCCTAAAAGCACTAACATATGAGTTTCTTCTATACAAGTCTGTATTTAATTTAGGAAGGATTTGATGAGAGACGATGATTGAGATTGACTCATGAAAAGTGACTCGCGAGATCCATTCCATCACATATTTCATGTTTCTGCCTTCATGAGTAGAGCTATTCCATAGATGACTATTGAATCTCGCATTACCTACTAGAACGTTGATCTGCATTGGGTATCCACATAAAATTCACACTGGTTTTACCCTGTCACCCTCAGCCAGTTGCGTATGTCGGCTACGATTGATCCTCCTAATGAGATATGCAAAAACCAGACAAATTATCATCTTAATGATCCTCATTCCCCCCCTTTGATGTTCATCTGTCGGTCATTGTACAAGCGCTTCCTTGAAATCGTTTTGTCCACAGCGGACAAAGCCAAAACATTCATACCGACCAAGGTCGGTACATAAAAAATCCCACATAACAATCGACACCGCGGATCAAAACGAAAACAACACTGCAAACCGTCTCATCAAGTGACATCTGTGTCATCATAAAAACATCTTTTACTGGTGTGTTTCATTGTGACGAATCAATTGCTAAGGTCAAAATCACATCAGTTTCTCTTCCTCAAGGAATTTTAACTGCGCGTTCTTCACAATTTATTATCATCATAAAAAAATCCGCCTCGTCCGCCACGACTCGTTGAGAGTTTTTCGCTTTGAAATACGTGCTAACGCTCGCGTATTAGTTGAGAACGTTCGCTATTTCCCTAGTTTTCACGTCGTACAGTTAAACTAGAGAAACTTCCCGTCGAGTTCCTTTCACGTGTGGATGTTTTACTTTCATAAAAAAAAAAAATTATCGTTACAACGTGCCTGTTACATGCATTCTTTCTATTCGACTACTCGTAATAACCTCTCCAGCTGAATAACGTGGGTATGTTTTGCAATTGAGGTAGGGTAGGGTAATGTAGTATCCCACTCAGTGGGTCACAACTGACCAACCACTGGCCAAAAAAAGGTTGTGGTTTGGTGCAGAGGAGATAAGGATTGGTATTGGTGCTGAATCCAAATATGGAACCCACTTTTCGCTATCAGGTCTAGTTTTTGAAGTATAGCTCATATATCTAATGTGTAGCTAACTTTGATGTTATTATATCAACTAAAGTTCAAACAATCTCGATATCTGAAAGATATCTAGGCAATGCGTATAATATACCTATTGCCTAGATATCTTCATCATTCTACGGAAAACAGCTGTAAAGTGGATGAAGCACAAAAAAAAAACGCGGTTTTATAGCGTTTTTGAGCTATATCTCAAAAACTAAACATGATAGCGAGCACCGTGTTCCAGATTCAGCACACTGAAAAACCCAATCAGCAGGTTTTTACGTTTTACCTCATTGTGAAAACCCACGATAACTCGTGCCTATCGTAGGTTGAACTAACGGTTAATTAACCATTATTAATAAGAGTAACCATTTGGCCTTAAATCACCGCAGTGTTCATTGAGAGAGACGAATCTTTGTCGAAATGATCTCCCTTTCTCCTCGACATCAAACACACGGATGACGTCTCAGCTTCACGAATCTCCCTCCCTCCGACGCACCACACGGAGGACGTTCCATCTTCACGGATCTCCCTCCCACCGATGCACCACACGGATACCCCCCCCCCCCCATCCAATCGCCGCCACACACACACACTCTCTCACAGCCCATCAACCGCTAGCCACAGCCCCCGCACGGAACACAATGCGGATGGAACAAACAAACATGTGAAGCCGCGTTGTACTCATCTGACCGAAATCCCCCTCATCACATCCAGCGGGTGGGACAAATGCTGATGCGTGAGGGTTAAAACGGATTTCTCAAACCAAGATTCTGACCTCTAAATCAACACTTTTTTTTAATCAAATTCTTCATTGGCATCAGTTATAGCCAGAATTGATATAAATAAAATTTAAATAATGTCAAATAAAAATAAAGATTAGTTCAAACATTACGATCAATTTCTTTATAAAACTTGGAAAATATTTAAATAAACTTCAATATTTTTCGATATTGTACATTGAGATCAAAAAGGTTTTCCACTAACTTAGTGACCGAGTTAAACATCATCACTCTTACACTGTTCAATTAATTAGAAGAAGAAGAAAACAAATAGTTTATTGAATGAAAAGACATGATAAATTATAAAAACAAAAAAATAAACAAAATCAAAGTATCAGAATCTGAAAAATCTAGAAAAATACGATGTCGTAATTTTTATTTTCCTTGTTTTTTGTTTTAATAATTTATTAAGTCAGACAGACATTATATGTAAAAGAGGTTCTGTTTCATGGAAAAATATTGTTTGCGATAGGTATACGTATAGTGAATTACATACAATTAATTAGCATGTTCATTGAAATTATTGTAAAATCAGACGGTTTACGTCTTCCGGTAGTTCACGGGGCCACGCAAACGAGACTGATTTAGTCAAATAGTTTAGTGAACCTCACGGGTGGTCGTTTATTGTGGGAGAGGCACAAGGACGTGAACCCCACTTGCTCGAGGGAGGGGTTTTTCACTGTAAATGCAGCGTACATCCACGCAGTGCTCGGTTAATTAGATACCTACTGTGAGAATAAAAACCTCTACACCGATCATTAAATGAACGACTATTAAGGGATTTACATCGCATGATCGCTAAGGTGTTGAAATACGTAGGTATTCAAGGATTCCAATTTCCTTTAACCCTGCGAAAATATATAAATTATGTGGGAATTTAAACATTTTAGGACGTTGTGTCGTAGAATATAAGAGTTGTTACTCAGAAAATTGGATTTCATGGGTGAAAACGCACAAATATCTTCATGAAATCACAAATATCCTAGCAAATCCGGGGACAAAGAATGTTACCGAGATGAAAAGTAGGTAATACAAACAATAGGATCAAAAGTATTAATATAGGATTAGTACAAAAAATCAATCGTGCTGCATCTTTTCTCTCTCCTCTTTTTCCAATTCTTCATTCCATCTCCATATCTGTTCGGCCATTTAGTCGTCGTTCATGGTAATGGGATGAAAATTTCATTAATTAGCGATTACCGGAACCAAATAATCGGAACCAAATAATCGATTAGAACATCAAATGATTAATCGTAAGTTAATAATCGATGTGACCAATTAATCGATGTTCGATTAATCGAGAACAATTTTTTTAAGTAGGTACTTATTTCAAACGCATAATTATTAGCTTTCCGATGGTTTCCTTGGACTACAGGTGACAACCTATTGTTAAATTACACGGCTACTGAAGATAAAGGAATGCCAAAATGAATGAAAAAGTTTTTTTTAAGATTATAAATTGAGGATACCATAAATTGAACCGATAAAAATTGTATATTAAAGAAAGTAGTGTTTTGGGACATCTTGTAAAAATTAAAGTTTTGAGAGGATACCGAAGAAACCTTTTTTTTAACCCCCTTCGGTATCCTTTCAAAACTTTTCAAAATATTATTCAGAAAATCGAATTGAAAAAACCTGAAAATTCTTGACACAATGTTTTATTATCTTCTTTGTACAGATCACCCTTCTGTCTAGATCACTAAAAGATAGATTAATTATTATTATAAATCATCATTAATCATAAATAACGACGGCTGGTCGTACAAACCTCCGGATGGTAAAAAAAAATTCTAACACTTATAAAACTTTTATAAGTGTTAGAACTTTTTTTGACCATCCGGAGGTTTGTACAACCAACCGACGTTATTTATGATTAATGATAATTTATTAGTTCACATTTATTGTGAACTACTTAATTAAACATTTATAAAATGTGAACTAAAAACCTGACCGTTCCATTTGAATTTCCCCCTTCCACCATGGTGGCGGGGGGTGGGGGGTTCCTCGGGTCCAAAAAACATTAATTTTTCAAACCCCATTGTCAACCCCAGCCAAGTAAATTAGGGAACGGTAGGGGGGTTCCCCGGGGTTGAAGACAAACCGTCGTTGTTATTGTTACTGCCTCCATGGTTGAAGGATACCTGTCCTTCATTCATAGAGGAAGTAACAATAACAACGACGGTTTGTCTTAATTTGTATTAATCGACTATTATTACTGATTAATCGGTTTTCGAATACATCTGGATTTTGAAAGCATTAAATGCTTTCAATATTTGATGCATTCTAATATGCTTAAAATTTTTTTTAATTGCAATGCATCAAATCCTGATGTATCTAATATGCTTAAATTTTTTTTAATGCAATGCATCAAATCCTGATGTATTCAAAAACCGATTAATCAGTAATAATTTTAATAGTAGTAATCAATTCAATTAATAGGGGTCAAATAATCAATTATCCGAATAATCGTTTATTTATTTGCATCCCTAGAGGAAATGTATAAAGTTATGGAAATTTATCAACTTGAGGCACAAATAAGTCCGATACTGAAAACCGGTTGACTGGAACTGACTGGTTCGCCGTTGGTGACTTGCTGAGAAGTCTCACTCACACCCCTCCCTGCGACGCCACGGTGAAGGGATTTAGTCCTGAAATGGTTCTTAGTCGTTCAAATCACCAAAACTAAAACTAGGAGGAATGACCCCTGGGATTCTCTAATGAGATGTTATTTCAAAAAAACTAATCCGTGTGAGAGAAAATCTCTCATGTCACCTCTCGCGGGATAACCTTCAATAAATATTATATTATAATCAAGTGCCTGTAACTTATTTAACATACGAAAAGAAGAGAGAAAAAGAGGAAAATCCTCAGTCATGCAGCATGGCATAAGTAGGGGAGCAAGTTTTAAAAATAATAAATGTTGTTTCCTTATTTTGCCAAGTTTAAAGATTTTTCAAAGCTGAAAACGATGGTGAAGTCAGAATTGCGATATCTCATACCATTATCAGATTAGAGCAGACTTAACATGAAGATCTTAATATCATAATATCAAGTAATAACCACGTTTCTTCATCTTCAAAGTGCTCCAGTTTGAGACCGGAATAAGATATCGCAATTCTGATTTCACCATCATGTTCAGTGTGAAAAAACCTTTAAAATGAGGTGGTGTCACTTGTCAGAATGTTTCATTTTCGGAATTTATGGGTAATTTTTCCCCCTAAAACGCCCCAAAACCCCCCAGGGTGGCCCGATTCTGCCCATCTACGAACTTAGCCTTTTGATTGCCAGGACAGATTTTTGCGCAAATTTGAAGTTTTTATTTCATTTCTATCTAACATAATAATAGTATATTATATTATGTTATTAACCTTCAGTCCGGAGGGACGATTTGAGCTCTCAGGAGGAGGGAGCGGTCAAATCGACTTCTGTCACCAAGAGGAGGGAGCGGTCATTCAGACCGCTGATGATTATTCACTTGTAGGTCATTATATGGGGTAAAAATATGGAAATAAGCTTTCGGAAACGTCAAAACGAAATAGTGTTGTACATACAATACATCACAACAAATTTTATTTGCTTTCCACACGGGAACATTCATTTTTCAGCCATTCAAGTTGCGTAAGAATGTTTCTCTTGTTTGGCAGGCTTTCATTTCTTTTTTTATCACAATAAGATTTATCTAGGTAGGTTGAACTTTTCCAAGCCACAAACAATACGTAAAAAAAAATGGCTAAACTTAAATATCAAAAAATTCCAAAATCTTGGGAAAAAATTGATTCAAAGTTGCAAGGTCAATCTACAATTTATTCAAAGGAAAATAAGAAATTAAAGCATAGGTAATCAATCTAGGTAATTTGCATTCACTAAAAAATATAAGAAGGTAACGTTTTTCAAAATATATCAGTTGGCTTGGAGGGAATAGTAACTCAACAATAAATTTCAGAATTATCAGGAAAGACGAGACATTTTTGTTTATTATCTTCGATAATGAACCATTGGGACCGACCAAAGAAAAAAATTTTAACTTGAAAAAGAACACAACTTGGCACACTTGTTGTAGAAGTTGTCGACGCCGCACTTAGTTGCATTATAAAAAAGTATTAAGTATTAACTCTATACATCCTATCTAACATAATATCATTATGTTTAGGTATGTGTCATTCCAGACGATAACTCTCTATAGAATTGTGATAAAAAGTTCAAACTTGCGCAAAAATCTGTCCTGGCATTCAAAAAGCTAAATCTAATATTACTAAGTGCTTAGATGGCTAAAATGTGATGTGTCAACTTTTTAAACATTTTCAGGGCAACAATTTTAAAGTTTACCTAGCCCTCAAAAATCGGGAAATAACCATCTGATCACCTTCTTGAATGCACCCACAATAATAAAGCTCATTCCAATTTCCTATAGAATTTCATGGGACTTCAAAATCTAGCCGTTTTTAAAGTAACTTGTAAAAAATAATGTTGGTTGACCGATAACCAGGTGTAAAAAAGAAGACGGCGTTGACAACAATAACGTTAGGAGAAGATTCGAGGAATTTACGGTTCTAAGATTTACAGCGTGGAACGAAGACAAGAAGGTAACTGGAATCAAAGGTGGAAGTTCGTCGTGGTTTCGTTTTTTGGTATTTGGTATTGTTCAAGTCGCCTCTGAGTGACCCTTCCAGAGAGTGGTTCCTCGAAAACTGGTTTTGGGAATTGTGGGACCCTGTACCTAATTCTTTTCATAACTACTAGGAAGGTTAAGACGCCTGGTCGATGTCGAAATGTACTGTAACATACTAGAGGAAGCGAAAATACCGATTAAAATAAAAGAAGACATAATATGACGATGTATTTTCTGTGCGAAGATGGCAAAAGGTGATAATATCATCTTCGCACAGAAATATACATCGTCAGGTTGAAGGTAACTGCATTTTGTATTTTTCGAAAATTTACAGGAGAGCCTGCCAAAGTTTTCGATCAGTTTGACGTGTAGGAAAGTGTGGATTGCTAACCTAATATTTGTTTAAACCCAAATATTTGTCATGTATTGAACTCTGAAATACCATACCTAATTAAAACCTGGAGGATACAGTGCTGATATTTTTAGGTTTTCAATGAAGATTGTAATTTGACTACTTTTACCTGATTGGAAATAGTGATGATTCGAACATGATCGTTATGTATAAACTCATTTTACTTCTCTAAATTAGAGCTAATAAATAATAATTTTTATGTGTAAAACCATTTTATAGTGTTCCCCAAGGAACAGTCACCAAAATATAAATAAACTTCTATTGGATAGTTTCAGAATCTCCACTGAAACATTTGATCATGTTTACCTGAAACTCCTTATTCAAAACCCTTCCGGTTAATGAATATCGCAAAGTTGATGAAACTGCATTGAAAAAACTTTATTAAATACGAGTATGCTTGAAAAATTTAGGACCGATAACAAAATTCGCAAAAATGAGGCTTGTTGTGGTACGAAAACCGTGCTTCGGGCCATTTCTTCGTACAAGGTTGACTCATTCAGAAAAATGGTTCGAGAAAGACTCAATAGTCTTACTTTTCCCTTCTTCGGAAGGCTATAATTATTATTGGTGTGGTCATCAAAATGCTGAAATGAGGTCTCGCGTTTCTCTTTTTCTCACCGTTTTTGATGGTAGCAGCGTAGTTTCCGAGAATCTTTTCGATATCATTTGATTAATGATGACTCCCATTTGAAGTCTCGTATTTCTAAAAGAGCTTTCTCGTTCATTTTCCTTCCCGACATCGCACAGAGTGTCGTGCCACGAATCTAGGCGGACAAAATTATTTTTCGTCCATTTCTTCATTTGAAGCAGACTTGACAAAGGTCGAGGCTGTTCTGTAGGACCTATAGTCAAGTTTAAAACCTCTGTGCACAGTTGCTTTTTGGAAATTTCCTTGAGGCTATTGATATGTGGATCAGATGTTATGATCAGATCAACATTGAAATTAAATCCGTATTCGTGGCAATACGTGAACACTTTCTGGTGTTTTGCTCCCGGAACCGGCGACAATCTTTGCTTCTTGCTTCTTGTGCTTCTTCTGAAAGCTGCCCAGTAGCAACTAATAAAGATTTGATTAATTCTGTGGTGTGAATAAGGATTTCATGTACCGTAGCTGGCGTACCTATAGGTAGCATAAATGAAGACTAAGATAATGTTCTCTGGATTTCAGACAGAAGTTTCCAAATTCATCTGTATTTATTTCGAAACCAGAGGAGTTCTCTGCTACTTCTGAAGCAGTCACCAACTCCGCAACACTGCGTGATTGAGTGATTGAACGAGGTCCTCAACTATACGGCTTTTTTTCTTTCTTTCTTTCTTTATTTTTCTAAAATTTATTCTTTCATTATTTTTTTTTTTTTTCGTAAAATTTTTCCGCGGTCATTCTACAGTAGTGGAACCTTGAAATGATTGGAAGGACGAGGCACAGTACGTCGAATCTCTAATTTGATCTCTTCAACCAACCAATATTCGTTAGTTGCTTTGATTTTCCCGCAGCAACCCATTTATCAAAAATTTGGGAGGCATAGTTAGCCAACTGCATTTTGATTTTCCTTTCATAGTCGCCGGTAAGGTTTTCAAAATTAAATTTGGACGAAAGGAACTTGGAGAGAAAAGAGTTTTTATCTTCCTTTGGGTGCTTCAACCATTCTTCAAAAAAGTCCTTCCTCAACAAAAAAATAAAAATAAATAAATAAAATGTTGTACGCGAGTGTGCTGGCACGTCTTATTAACAATGGGAAAGGTGTACAGCTATTATATATAGAAAAAATAGCTCGGGTACAAAAGGGTACAAGTCATTACTGTCCCTTTAGAGTTATAAAACAAGGAAAAATCATCCGTTCATCTTGAAAACTTTAAAAAAATATTGTTAGATTATCAGTCAGAATGATTGATTGGCAAAAATTAGCTCTTAACACCAAAACTAATATTCACCTTCAACAATTAATTCATATAAAATTAGGAACACTTCGATTTGTATGTTAGAAATGACTGGAATTCAACTGATTTATTCCATTTCGATACGGATACATACCTTTGGAATTTATTACTCAGACGTAACAGATACTGTAGTGAAATGTTTTGGAGTACCTATTGTTTGCATCATTCAAATACCAAATTTCATCATTTTGAACTTGACTTTTGTCCAGCTCGCTTGTACAATCGAAACACTGTGCATCGGTGAGAAATGAAGGTAATTTTCTCATGGAAAAACACGGATAACTTGAGAATGTCGGGGAGACGCGGGTGAAAACCTTCTCGTTGATCAAAGTGGCATTTGGCGGGAAAGAGGAAGAGAAAGGTGAGCGACGTCACCCGTGTGTTGGGAATGGGAAGAGCAGCGACGACGCCTTGCAGTCTGAACTGAAACAAAAGAGCTAATAGACTCGCCCCAACATCCACGACTTCCTTCCTCCGTCCCCTTCCTCGCCTTTCTACCTACTACCATGTTATTATATTATCTCATCGGGCCTCGGTCATTACTGTGAGTCGAAACGCCAACGACAAAACCTTCTAGGTGTCTGACGTAATTCTTTTTCCTTCTCTTCCTTCCTGTTTCGTTCCCAAAGAGCTCATTCAAATACCACAAGGACTGTGAATGATTCAACACTTCACTTATTTCATACGTGTTTTTGTAAATCGTCACACTCAATATCATGTTTTCTTTATGTAGGATGAGGAGGAAGGGCGGACATGGACACACTGAAAAGGCCTGACGAGAGGGCTGCTGGCGTAATCTCCGGCTCCGATCCCTACAAAGAGCTCGAGCAGTATCTCGAGAAAGTCAACGTAAGTTAGAGCCAATCAATTAAGTCATAAAATTCTACAAGTAGCTAATTGAATCTAAAATTGGTTTCTTACCATCTCAAATATCCAGGAGTTTTCACAATCACACTAATATAAATGATTTATTATAGATTATTATTATAGACAGTTTATTATTATTATAGATCTGTCCCAATTTTTGTTAATAGTTACGTTTTTGCTGTCCTAATAAAAGCTAAAAATTCTTGGACAATGGTTTATTATCATCTGTACAGATCACCCTTTTGTCTGGATTACTGATCTGTTTCATTTTATAATTTATTTATACAAATGACGAATCAAATATTTATATTGGTGATAAATGGATTGCTGATTAATATAATCACATAATAGTGCTAGCTGAACAGGCTGTTCCCCACTATGAATATTGACCCACCTTGCTGCCGTATGATTCAGGCTCATGTTGATGACTTTTCGATGGCTCTAGATTTGAGCCCTCAATCTGAACGAACAGCTGGTCGTAAACAGCTCCTGATGGCCTTGAAACATTCTCTGAACTGAACTCTATTCAAATGTGAATTAGAGCTAGGGCTATGAAAAGTTCCAAGGATCGTTTAAATCCCATTGGAAATCATATCCTAAAATTATGAAATTATGAAAATTCCATTGAAAAGCATGTCCTAAAATTATGAAATTTTCATAACTTATGACAACGCTAACAAAGCTACATACCTTGAAACGTAAATTAACACATTGGGGGGGGGGGGGGGGGGACTTTTTTTTCTTGGTTGATTCTAATGGTTAGTATGGAAGATGATCAACCAAAAGTAACGTACAGCAGGAAAACTAGAAAACAATGAACTATCAAAGCATTCAGCATTGCAATCTCTCGGAGTATACAAGAAAAGGGCATGAAAAAGATTAGGTACATCTAGCAACCTTATTTCTCGGGCGTCCTTCCTGATTCTTTATTCCGACTAAGTGAGATATCGTGAACACGGTGAAGAAATATCAGCTTGTTATATTCCCTCCAGTACAACCCTTGGTTGATTTCACCCCCGGGTGTGGTCCTTCGTCGCACGTGCTATGGAAGGGTCGGTACAGCTGTCTACTGAGATGGAGCAGCTGTGCTTTGTGAGATACCCCGACAATCCGCCACCTTTGGAGAAGATTCGGCGATGTTATTTGGATATTTCATACACGATTCGGCTCCAGTAACTCTAATGTAGAATCCTAAAACAAGACATTTTGGTCGTGGGATTCATTTAAACTTTCACAAAAACTTGACATATTTGAACACTAGAACAAGACTAGACTTGAATACTAGAACAAGTGAACAAATTATTATAAGAACTCCGTTTTGCCTGACCACAACTATAGTGGCTCCATGCTTTTCAATGGTCTCCCAAAGGAGTTGAGAGGGGTGACCAATCTCAAATCTTTTAAATTGCACCTCAAGAAGCACATAAAATGGATAAGTAGGTTGGTGTAGAGTTCTTGTCTCAAAGGTGTATACATTTTTGTATTTATGTATTTTATTCTTTTAGGATGTTTTTTCTTTATTCAACAAATACGTTTTTCTCATAGAACCAAAATGTTAAGAGCCTAATGGCCAGGAATACCTAATTGTATTGTAGGCACTCATATACAGGGCGATCCGCTCGTAATAGCAAAACTTTTTTTTACCTAAAACTACGTCAAAAATGAAGTAAAATGCCACCAACCGTATATTTTATCCCAATTCTCGAGATATTAAATATACAGGGTGATCCATCCTAGCGGAGGAGTCTGACCTTGCAACTCCTCCCCACAACGCAAGAGTAGCTTAAATAGGGGAATAGTACCCCTACGCTGCCCTGTTAAATAAAAACGCCTCAAGTCCAATGTTTACGAAAATGGGGTTTTTACGGAATCCCCCTATTTTGGACCTGGCCTTTTCGATGGTGAAGTCCCAATTTCAAATTTCGAACCGGAAGTGGGGGAATTTCTGACCATAAACATACGAAAATTCGTCAATGTTAGAGTAAAACGCCTCAACTCTCGGATGAAAAGGCCTCAAAACTGATTCATATTCGCGCTAGTTTTAAGGTAAAACGCCACAACTCACCAAAATATTGAGATGAGGCGTTTTACCTACAAAAATTTACAATATTTTCTCAACAAAACATCCGTTTGATTGAGTTGTTAACGTTAAGGTGACTGCCTCAAGAGCAAGTTTAGGCATTTTACCTTAAGAAACAATCCCAAAACGAAAGCTGGAAATTTTAAAATCGCCTTAACTGCAATTAATCGATTAATTTGCGAGTTTTTTTTTCACCGTTGAATTGGTTGAATTGATATCGATATCTCACCAAAAAGTGGTTTTCGTCTAATGAGTTGCAGTCAACGTACACCAAAGGTTTAAGTGAAAAACGTTGAGGCGAATTTCTGCAATGTTTTGAATTTTGAGTTGAGGCGTTTTACCTTAACAGGGCAGTATGTTGCTCAATATTTGTGTATTTTCAAAAATAAATGCATTTCTTAAAAAAATAGAAAATAAAAAAAATAAATAAATTGATAGGTACCTAACTCAACTATGCTCAAGAATGCTTTCTAAGCTACAATGCAACTTCCACTTATCTAAGAAAAAAGGCTGATCTGCAAGTACCCAGTTGTGAACGGCTACAATTTACACCTCTGCGTACTCCCAGCCAAGAGCGCCAAAGCTGATGCTCAACTAAGCTCGAGGTCCATAAAAACTTGTTAACGTCATGATTTGAATACCAACCATATCAACAATGGATGTGTTGATGCAATATGCAAGAGCAACAAAGTCGTGTCTCAAAGTGACAACTTCAACTAAACCTCCTCTTTCAAACAATTAGTCACCAGATTTGCATGTCTTTTCCTTGGCAAAATTTAAGTGGTGGCTACAACTCGGGATTTCGTGCTTTGTTTCAGTCTGTACTAAGACCACCTGTATTCCACTCGATAATGTAATATTATTCAGTCGACTCTCGTTCGCTTCGCCGCGTATATTCCGGTTTTTTCCCCGTCTCCAAGGCCGCTCGTAGATACAATGTCTCCCGTAAGACACGCTCACATAAGATTTCCTGCATTATCCTTTGTTCAGCGTGTTTTCCGCGGCGTAATTGCCTCGTCGTTACTAAAATTGCTCAATTTCTTTTGGGATAATACTGATAGGATACTATTTGGTGGCTTGTCGATTAACCTTGAGTCAGTCAAGCTCGACCTCACCTACATATCCAAGGAGCACAATGTTACAATTGGCAATCGTTGCAATATTCAATTGAATTCCACGTTATTTTCTCTCAAAAGAGACTGAATGCTCTCGAAATTAGCGTTCTGAAGAAGGGAAGGGCGAAATTTGATGAAAATTGTTAAACTCACTCAAACCTATTCACACGATTCAACTGCTCCCGTGAGTTCTGAATGACTCCAGATAAATTGACCAAATCCTCTTCCATTCGTCTGATTTTTATGAAATTTACTAGGGTCATGTTATTTGGATCATGTTATTGGAATATCTGACGTGAAGCCCACGCCCGTTTTGGTTGTATCTTCAGGTATGATGACCTCTACTCGATACACCTCTGTTCAAAAGGTTTTGCCTCGACGAGCATGTTTGTGTGACTCTTGAACTGGCGATACCTCAACTAATCATATCTGTATGTCATGTACGAGTACGCTACCTCAGTGGTTGAAGACCATCTGTGCGCCAGTGTGTGACATACACTGTGTGGTGTCTCAGTCTTCTTCATAACACTAGTCTGTATAATTCCAATCAAAATAGGATAAGTAGAGAAACTAAAAACACTAGTTCACATTTTTTCAGAAATGTGCTGTGGGGGTCCCCTGAACAGGAAAAAAAAGTTCAATAAAGGTTCCTTTTTTCAGTTTTTCACTTATAGGCCACTCGAAAATGAAAGCTTATTAAATTTGTTACAACTTTGGTTGTATAAAATTTATGTTTAAACTGGACCTTTTTCGTGCTACCGACTCTGGAGAGGGTAATTTAAACAAAAATATGAATGTTTCCAGTGACTTAGGGTTATGAAAAGTTTCAAGGATCATTGTGGGGCTGGTCCGAACCCGTAAACCAAATTTCGATATTTTATCACAACGCTGGGCAAAGTGCCGCAGATGGACGGATTTTATTTATTTATTAATTTTTTTTTTAAATTCGATTTGCTGTATCTAGGTATCTTGAAACGAGAACCCCCAAATTTTGAGGTGGTGTTTTTTTTCTTGGGCGAATACTATGGTTCATTATCGAAGATAATAAACCAAAATACTTTTTGCCACCGAAAGACGTGTGAAGTATGGTATTCAGCAGTATGAAACAACAGGATACTTGTAATACAAGCAGAGTATTGTAATTTGTCGAGTCAGATGTTACTGAAATAATTATTTTGAAGTGTTGGAGTTGCTGAGAATAATATTTTTTTTTTTTTTTTTTTTTTTTTTTTGAAAGATTTTATTGCTCCAAGTAATAACTTATTAACAATATTATTTTGAAACTAGGGCACATACTATTCAAAGCTTAGATACATCACTGAGTTTTGTTCATTTTTATGATGATATTGCATTCACTATACTGCTTCACCCGTGAGCAAGCTCGAGCGGTTTTGTACGCTTCAATCGTCTGGTGATATCACTCGTGTCAAGGAGTCGGACAGCTTCCTCGTTGACGTGAGACCTTAGCCGTTGAAAATGACGTACGGCTTGCCGCTTGATGGCTTCGTTTATGGTTTCGATTTGAAGTTCATGGTGGAGTCGTTCATTTCGAAAGTACCATGGTGCATTGACAACATTTCTTAGCACATTGTTCTGGAATCTTTGGATTATTTCCCGGTTTGATTGAGCCGTGCAGCCCCACAGCTGAGCTCCGTAAGTCCAGACTGGTTTAAGGACTTGGTTATACAGCGTAAGCTTGTTCTGGATTGACAGTTTTGACCGCCTCCCCATTAGCCAGTACATTTTTCTGAATTTGAGAAGAAGTTCCTCCTTCTTTTTCTTGACGTGGGCTTTCCACCGAAGCCTGGCATCAAGCGTCATACCGAGGTATTTGGCTTCATTGGCATGAGGAATCACTTTGCCATTGAGATAAGCCGGTATATAGTCGATCCTTTTATTGGTGAAATCGACATGTACCGACTTAGTTTCATTCATTTTGATTCTCCATTTCGCTGTCCATTGTTGTATGCTAGATATTGACCGCTTTAACTTGGTCATTGACTCAATGTTGCTGTCTCCAACTGCCAATATCGCTGTATCGTCTGCGAAAGTGGCTGTGGTGTTCATTTCAATTTCTGGGAGATCGCTGGTATACAGGACGTACAGGAGTGGGCCAAGTACACTCCCTTGCGGGACTCCTGCACATATCGGTTTTGGTTCTGAAAATGCATCATCTTGCTTTATCCTGAAGTAACGATTAGTGAGGTACGATTGAAGCAACTCAGCATACTTTATTGGCAGGGCCTTACGCAGCTTGTAGTTGAGTCCTTCATGCCAGACCTTGTCAAACGCCTGAGTGACGTCAAGGAAAATGGCAGAACATACTCTATTTTTCTCAAATGCTTCTTCGATGATGTGTGTTATCCGATGGACTTGGTCGATTGTTGAGTGTTTCTGCCTAAATCCAAACTGATGTCGTGGGATCAGCTTTCGTTCTTCAATAATTGGTATTAGTCTTCTGTGTATCAATTTTTCGAATAGTTTAGATAACACTGGTAGAAGTGAAATTGGTCTGTATGAACTTGGTTGCCCTGGTGGCTTGCCTGGTTTGGGAATCATAATGACTTCTGCTATCTTCCACAGCTGAGGGACGCTTCGAAGTTTGATTACCGCATTGATGATCATGACTATTTTTGCGATAGCTTTACGCGGTAGGTGCTGGAGGATTTGTCCAGTGATAAGGTCATAGCCTGGTGCCTTTTTTGGGTTGATATCCTTGCTGATCACCTGTTTTATCTCTTTAATGGTAACTAATGGGATATCAATGTCCTGATCAAGTGGAGGTGTTTCCTCTAGCGGCGGTTCATCCGCCATTGCGAGATTCGGAGTGAATATATTCGCAAGATGGTCTGCAAAAGTATTGGCTTTGTCTTGGTTGCTCCTTGCCCATTTCTCGTTTCCACTCGCAATAGGTGCAGCATGATTAACAGGCCTCTTGAGATATTGTGTAGCCTTCCAAAGTGAGTAATCGGTATCACGATGACTCGTTAGCTCTGTGATGAAGTGTTCATGAGTTTCTTCATTGATCTCCTCCATCAGCGACTTCAGTTCACTTTGTGTTTTGTACCATTCAGACTTGTGATGTGGTGCTCTGGTAGCTTGCCATCGTTTTCTGGCCTTTCGTTTTTTCTTGATTGCAGAGACTATTTCTCGTGGATAATTGATACCTTTGAGCCTTCTTGAGATTGCAGGTGTGTTGTCCCATGCAACTATCTGAATGCTGCAAACGAGATGTTCGAGCTCACTTTCCACATCATCTGGCGTGTGTATAGGCTTGCTCAAATCAATATACCTGCAAATGTCTTGTTTGAAACGTTCCCAATTTGTCTTATGATTGACCAAGTAGGGTTTGTGTGGCTTCTGTATGATTCGATCACTAAGCGTCAGAGCAATTGGGGAATGATCTGAACTCAAGTCATGGTTTTCCTCTACAAGAAGGTAGTTTGCTGAGATATTCTTTACAACGAAGAAGTCAATCAGGTCTGGAGTTTTGTTTGGGTCAGTGGGCCAGTAGGTTGGTTTCCCAGTAGAATGTGCCTCACAGTTGTCATCAATAATTGCTTGATGGAGTCTGCGTCCCTTTTCGGTGGTTAATCTCGATCCCCAGTCAGTGTTTTTTGCATTGAAGTCGCCTCCGAGAATGAAACGATTTCCAAGTTGGGCCAAGATGTTCTTGTATTCTTCATATTTAGTTTTGTACTTAGGTGGACAGTATATGCTTGCGACAGTAATCAGAAATGAATTAGTTTTTATCTCAAGAGCACACATCTGGACTGCTTCATTTTCAATTTTGATATACTCCTGATGGGCCAGGTTTTCTTTGATGATCACTGCACTTCCACCACGGGCATTGTTGCTCGGATGAATGGCATGGTAGCATTTGTACCCCTTGAGTCTGCAGAAAGATTCTTTGGTGAAGTGCGTCTCAGATATGAGACAGATATCAACATGATTGTAGTCTAGTGCCAACTGAAGCTCATTTTTCCGTGACGCGAGGCCATTGGCATTCCAGCAAAGTATTTTGACACTTTTCATGATGATTTTTTCGAGCCCTTGCGTTCAATTTTGCCAACACGCTCATTCAGGTTGTTAACACTCTGAGTAAGATTTGTGACAATTTCGAAAATTTGATTTATTTTAACTTGCATTTCATTATGGCTGGGATCGATAGATTGTCTCCTGCTTGACCGCTGTGCTAGCAATTGCTGGTTCTGCAAAACGTTTGCATAAGACATCAGATTTGAATTTGAAGTTTTTCCATCTCTCCCCTGAACTGACTTTTCGTGACATATTATTGGCTTTTTTGGCACAAACTTCCCTTGATTGGGTTTCTGCGGTGCTGCCTTAGCCTTTGTAGCTTGCTCTGGTAAGCTCTTGTGCCTATGCATAGCCTCTATGGCTACTGGACAGCCACGGTAGTTAGCCGTGTGATCTCCGTTGCAATTGGCACATTTTGCAGGGGTCTCTTTGGGCTTCCGACATTCCTCAGTGAGATGGCCTTTAGCACATTTAACACATCGAGGCGGCCTTGCACAGTAGTTTCTGGTATGGTTGAACTCCTGGCACCTTTTACACTGAGATGGATGTTTTGATAATTTGATAGGATGCACAGTGACGCGCCCCTTTAGGATTTGACTAATTTCGTAAATTTTGCTGATATCCAAATCTTTTTGAAAATCTACAATGCACATATCTAGAGGATTTTTTGTCTTCCACTCCAGTTTTCTAACTACTTGAAGGATACTGCTGGGACCAAATTGGTCTCTTAAGTCTTCAAGGACCTCTTCATTCGTCCAAGATTTATGGATTCCCTTGATCATCACTTTGATAGGCCTCTCCTGTTTGTTCTGGTATGTATAGTGCGGAATTTTCTGATCCGCAAAACACTTCGTGATAGCACGAAAGCCATCAGAGTCCTCAGTGTTTATTTTTACTACGTCATTGGACATGGTGGTAAAACTCACATTAGTGGTTTGATCCTCAACCATTTTTTTCAGGGCTGGGAAGGACGTTACCCTCTCAATGTAAACTGGTGGTGGTTTGGGCACTTTTTTAGGTTTTGAGCTTACCATGGAATGTTTTCTTTGAGAAGGTAAATTGGCCTTTTTCCTTTTATGACCCTTCTGGATCACATTCTCCCACTCGCCTGTCTCTTCGGCTAGGATTTCCTCATCAGTATGATATTCCTCTTCTGGGGGGAAAGTTACTTCACCCTGAGGATTTTTTCTCAGTATTTTCAATTTTGTTTGCTCTAACTCAGTTTCCAGCTGGGAAACCCGTTTCGCTTCTCTGATCCCAGCGTCATTGATATCTGTTAAAGTATTACATAGGTGATCAATAATATTAATTAACTCACCGACTAAACCTTTGACGTTTTGTTTCTGGAATTCCGCTGATTGACTCACAAGCGCTCGCTGATGCGACAGTTTGCCTCGAACTTGCGTAACAATCTCGGGAATTGTGACCTCCATTTCGCGCGGCCGCGACCGAGTAAACACCCGCGGAACGTTAACTGTTTTATCTGAGATGTTACCTCTTCGGCAGCTCGGACAAGACTGAGAATAATATTGATGGAGCAATAAGTGAAAATTAGAGGGTTTTGGCGAGGTTGGTGTGGTTTCCCGCGTTCTAAAGGTGTGAATCTGGAGCAGGTAGTTTTACCAAGTAGCCTTCTGTTATATTTCTACGAGGAACTCTCTTTCTTATTGTCCCTTGGATTTCTAGGACATGCTGTTCTTGAGAGGGGCAAATGGGCAAGAGAGTTCCTGCAAAGCAAAGCCTCCTCTTAATGCGCAGAAGTCAACTCATGACGTCACAGGGATTGTCCAATGGGAAGGAGGTCTTCAAGCGGCGACGAGGGCTCCAAGTGGATCCGATCGTCAGGCCTTCTCCAGTATTCACATGTTTTCCGGAAAACCCTTTCCTAATGTACAGTTCTCATTTCTCCTCCTCAAGTCCCACCAGCGCATCCCTACGTCAGTGTCTTCTGTAAATTCACTCAGTAGGGATGCAATATCGGAGAAAACTATCGATATATCGACTATCGATACTTTAGAAATATATCGAAATAGTAATTTGATATATCGGTAAAAAATATCGATATTTCGATATATCGGTCTTCGATATAATATAATAGCTTCTTCTTCTCCTTTCTCGTTCTAATTGTCCTAGCAGACGGCCATGTTGGACATAGGTGAGGTAATATTTGATTTCTTTTTATTGGTAATTTCGTTTATAGGCGGATGTTATTGTCGGTAATGTAGTCGTAGAGTCTGTCGAGTGGTCGTTTCGTAATCTTGTATGGTGTTTACGCGGATGAGAAGGTCGCCGAAGAGCAGTTGATTGCATTTTGCATTACAGCAAAATGAGGAAGGTTTCACGTTAGAGGGTTGGTTATCCTCCCGTAAAGTTTGCTCTGTCCCTTCCATTTCCTTTTCCAACCCAGTGTAGCTCCATGTTGTTCTCCACGCTGGAGTGGTTCGCAAAATTGTAATTTTACAGGTGCTCTAAGGCGGATGGATGGATGCTCTTCTTCTTCTTCCGCTTGTTACCTTTATTTCTTCTTCCAGGTGCTCATTTTTGTTGCCAAGGGTGTCCGTGATAGGATACGATCTACAGTGGACCAGAACCTTCAGGTTCAGCAGAAAAATTCTCAAAACTATCAGTCAAAGGGAAGGTCAAGGATAGAAGCCTTAGGGCGAAGAAACTTGTTGGCTACTCATTGGACATTAAATGCGATATAATATACCTAATAATATTTATACATTTATGCAAACATAATATATTTTTATTATTATATATCGGACCCGATAGTGCCAGTTTGATATCGATATTCCGATATATCGGGATAAAAAATATCGGCAATAAACATCGATATATCGCAAGAAAAATATCGGCTATTTCGATATATCGATATTTTTTATACATCCCTATCACTCAGTTGTTACCTACCAATGCCGTGGGGGCCACTTACAAGTTCTCAGCAGGATTGGACCAGCAGATCACAAACCTCATTTCTTCCTTGGTACGTTCTACATCCACCCATTTTATCCTCCTAATTATCATACCCTTCAAGAAGGTCGTAACCATTCCATTTATATCACCCAGACTTTGGGCAATACATGGTATAAAATAAGCCGCAATATAGCAACCACAGTATTGTTTTACTTAATATAAATTAATTATGGCGTCCAATTTCTATAAATAATGGTCAGTAGTGTAGATCACTGAAAATTTGCTCATTACTAATGCAGTGACACATTGACCCACATGGTACCGCCTTCAATTGCTCTTGATTGGAAATAGATTTATCCGTCTACTCCCAATTTAGCTGTAACTGAACCAACTTGAAGTAATAAGTGGTTAATTCGATTTTTTCTTCTTGTGGCGCGTGTCGCATGTGCCCAATTTCAGACTGACCCCCAACCCAAAAACATATCCATTTCATAAATAATTTTAAAACCCCGTGAAATTGGTGCGTTTAAGTTGAATTAGAAAAGCGAATTTTAAAAACTGCAAATTTTTTATACACCCTCGGGCTATTATCTTTTTTGTTCAGATCACCCTTCTGTCTTGATCACTAAATGATAGATTTATTATTATGAATTATTAGTAAGTAATCATTAATTATTATTATCAAGTAATGTAAATTATTATTATTTATTGTTAACACTTAATAATTAGACTCTATTCAAATGTGAACTATCACGTTCCATTTGAATTTTTCGAGGTATGCACTTTTTAAAATTTCAAAATTCATTTTGAGCCCCTTCCCATTGGCCAAGGGTTATGTAAAGTTTCAACGATCATTGTGGGGCTGGTTCGAACTCGTAAACCAAATTTCGTAATTTTAGCACAAAGCTACCTGGGCAAAGGTTTATTTCCAAATTAAAATAAATAATAGTTAATTCTTAATAGTTTTGATCCATTTAATATCTCCATTTCCCTACATATGTTCATAAATACATCTGTTCTATGTATTTATCTATTTCACGGCAACGCACCGTTTTCGAGTTATAAGTGGAAAACTGAATTCCAATGGTTTATTATCGAAGATAATAAACAAAAAAATGGAACCTTTAAAGTCCCCGCTCCCCGGAGGGCATTTTATTTTTTCTTAGCCCCCCCCCCCCCCTAAACATTCCTGAAACAATTGGAACTAGTATTTTTATTTCCTCTAATTGCCCATTTCTGGACTATATTGACTGGCCTATATGACCACATGGCGTTGTTCCGTATGTATGTCCTCCACTCCTCGTTTCAAAGAATGTTGGGAGCGCTAATTTTCGTCTTCTTAAAAATCATTCGAAAACGGTAGACGAACAGGTTTTTTCTCTTGCGGATCGTGTCATGAATATCGTTAGCCACCGATACGTTACCGAGGTATCAAATTGCCAGAAGCCAAACCGTTTGAGAGAGCTCGGATAGAAAAGGGAAAAAAACTCTTAAGGAATGCATGAGCGGTCGCGGCTCTGGTACCTTGTGTAATGTAATGAACTGGGAAAGAATGCCGGTGAGCTGGACTTCAAGGATGAAAGTTACTATTGAAAGCTTTCTGCGGCTGAAGAAGGCGGTGACGGAGAGAGTACTCTGCTGTACATCTACATACCAACAGATCCTCGCAGAACGAACTTTTGTAACCTTAGCCGTATTTGGACGGTTGGTGTGGTTAGCGAGAGTCCACCTTTACTGGAAATGGAACACCTTTGTGGCCATTATCACCGTAACACATCCACCGGCTTCTGCGTGATTTCATACATAAATTATCCGCTCCGTTTGCGGTTCAAGTCCATTTTAAGCGATTTTACTACGAGTACTTGAAGACATTGTGACTCCTGACTTTTCCGTGTTATCCCCGTACATTCATCTTTCTTTAGTTTACAGGTAGGTACTGTTGCGTCTGAAAGAGCTCGTTATATTTTACAAGAATGTCCGTTACAGTCTGAAGTGATTTACCGGGTGCCACGCTCGACACTGCTTCCCCTACCGGTGCTTATTCGGCTCAAGATTTATGGTAGCATTTTCCCGCAACATAAACGCGGATAACACTGTTCCGTATCACAAAGCGTATCTGTAGTTATTCTCCATTCACCGTGGAACCTATTTGCGTTATTGTTTTACTGCTAATTAACTATTGTGCCCGATCGGTGCAATTCAACCACATAGGGCTAGGGTTGTTCCAATATCGAGGATCTTCCGATATTTGATATCGATAAAGATATTCAAAGTCGATTTCGATTCAGCGATATTATTGCCCCACAATATCGATATCGGAATATCGAATGATATAGTGCGAAATTTGTATGATTACTCATAATTTTATGACAAGGCGTTTTTTAATGAAGTGAATTTATTCACTAGATTATATTAGGTACTACAATCTAAAACTGATTTCATCTTTATTATAAATAATATATCGCAGATAATTAATATTAATTTTCATCACGTGGAGTAAAATTTGGTCGAGAAATACATTTTCGAGGTTAGATAATTGAAAAAAACTTGTGTGTTAGCTAATCTTTGAGATCGCTATTTTTAAGCTACCAAAAACCGTCACACAATGGATTTTCAGTACCAAAACAGAAATAATGATTTGTGCAGTATGGTTCTTGTTAATTAAGATAAGATAATTGTTTTTAAATACTTGATGGTGGTTAACGTTTTATACAAGTATTAGTTGCTTGTGGAAGTAATAAAAACGTCTCGCAATAGCGCCAAGGGGAGATTTCGAAAGGGGTACGGTGCTTGTGAAGTGGTTAAGCTTTTCATTATACTTAGCTCCTTAATGAGGAAAAGGGCGGGCGGGGAAAGTGGATATCATAACTTTTTCCGGCCTCTGAAGAATGATATTTGCGAGGCGGGGTGATTTTTACACGGAGTGTTTTTTGGGGGGATAGGTCTATACAGGTCGTTTACTTTGTAGAACAGTAAACAACAATTGTCAAAGTAGCTCTCGAGGTCTCGAGTTCAGCGACCGTTGGCGTTTACATATTTTGAAGATTACGGACGGAAAGATTGTGACTTGAATTTCGGGCTACTGGTCACACGCGCTCTGCATGTTACGCGTTGTTGAAACGAACCTTGTTTGCATCCAAAATTTGTTGTTTAAATTAGGCTTATCTTTGAAACTCTCTCAATTCGCTCTCGGTTGAAACGAGCCTTTTGAGTCCTATGGGGCCCGTAAGTGAAGTGTTGTGGTTTAAAAATTAAATTTTGGGCTCCTCTCAAACATTGTTGTTGAGTGGCTATTTGAAAAGGTCCTCTCAAGACCTGTGATTCGATAACATTTCCACGTTACTACGATTAGTTTCAAGTTCGTTACTTTCCATCTCGATTTCAGTCCAGCTAACGGTTCCAATGACTATTTGACTTTTGGTTCTGATTCACGTGAACCTATTGATTTGATTGCGTGAAAATGAGATCTACGTCCGTCAAGTCACGTAGGCGTCCACCATTTAATTAAAACTTCGCTTCCATCAGCGTTCCTTGGCCGAAACCAATAGGGACAAGTTTTGGTTGTTCAGCGTTGCTCGAATTTTGCTTATTCAACCCTCTCACACTCTCATACTAGTTGAAGAGTCTTTAATCGTGTAGTCTATTTGAAGTGTTATGATTAATATCGAATCAACGTGAAGTGACCAGGTGGTATCGCACTGAGCTAATAAAAGAGGAGGTTGGTTGGACGAAAACAACTACTTCGTCGCCAGTTATCTAGTACAAGTTAAGACTCCGGTCTTAACATGAACAATCAACAATTATTTACTATTCCGTTTTTAGTAGTCTCGATTCGTGTCTCTCACTTACCTTTCGGTTTTTTTGGGGAGTTTGACCTGCTCATAGTTCAACTATGGGTTTTTCGTCTGTGAAAAATGGATAAAAATCATTATTTAGGAGGTTCTACAAAAAACGACATATTAATCAGCGTCACTACCCTGCAGAATACTGCGTGCACTCATAAACACATAGGATATTTGGCTACATTTTTGGCCTGTGTACTTTAAATTTAAACGTCTTTTAACAGCCTAATGGGTAGTTTGAAATATTAACTTTATCAAATTTCGTAACCGACGGTGGACGTAATTGTTGTGTTTGCTTTCAAGAAGTGATGGTCAGGAAGCAAGATGTAAGATATTAGAAAATGACTGTTTCTGGAATTTGCATAAAAGTTGCATAAAAGTGGTTAAATTAAATCTAAATTTAAAATTTAGGTGCTCTTTGAACTCGCTGTTAAATTCTCTACAACTTCAAACAACTAGGATCAGTACTTTTGATGCTACAGACGACAAAAAGTTGTCAAATAGTACTTTTTAGCCAATATGGGAAAAATTATCGTTTTTCAGCCGCTTTAACTACCCCATAAATTGAACAATTTTAAAGTTGGACTGTCAATCGACGCAGAATTTGATGCTCTTCAATTTGTTTCGTGGTACAGTTTTAGCTCGGGTGCGTTGTTTAGGAGTTATACGCGAAAAACGGAAGAAAGTCCGAAAATGTCGATGTTTTCGGGACAAAAAAAGTTAAGCTCAACCCTTGGAGGAGTACAAATTCAGATTACTCGTCTTTCAAGACTATCTAAATGTTTTAAAACGATTTCCAGCTTCCCCCAGGTCACTTCGAGGTCCTTTCCTTATTTTGCTGGACTATTAGCTGTGATATGCCATGTATTTTCCGATAAATAGTTTCACTATCAAAATCTAATTTTCAAGCTATTTTCAACCATTTGTATCAAATTTATACGTAATTTCCGTACAAGTTGTGAGCGAAAGCTCTGGATAGTGAACGGAGATTTTTCTTTGTGCAATGACGTTTCCTGTCCACATGTGTACATATCTCTCGTCTAAAGGATAGTCTGTTGGCGGATGGTCCATATGTGTTCTCGGCCTAGTACACATCTGCAGAAACTGGACTAAACAAAAGCTTCCCTCGCACTACATACTTCGGCCGAGAAACCCCTGGTATGGAAGGACCAGATGTGACAACGAGTTAACTGTGACACATAATAATTAAAATTGTTGTTATTTGAAAACGAGTAGAAACCAGGGTTTAGATTGTACAATTTAGATTCTTCAATGGTGCACTTGATTCGTTGAATTACAAAAATCCCAATTGGTCCGAGGGACAAGTTCAATGGACCAATCTATCCAGTGATTTTACATGTTAATTACAACTGTTATTACTGACCCAATTAACTGCCATATGTCCAATCATAATCGAAATGGAATATTCATAACTAATTTAAATCCAGCTGTAGTTCAAATATTGAGAACGAACTATCGCTCATCGTTCCCTTTACAATTATCAGACCATTGTCCCCAGTAAATTGATCTGGAACTAATTTATTGAAGTTTCTCCGAGTAATTGGTTATACGCTCGATACTAATTGAACTAGGCCCGTCTTTCTCAAACAAATCACCGGTTTATAATGACAAAACTAATTTTGGGGCTAAACGGTTTTCTTCTATTGTCGTAAGGTGATTTATCGAGAAAGTAGAAGTGACGGACGTTATAACGTCCGTCACTTCTACTTTCTCGACCCGAAATTTTTTTTCGATGTTGTCTCCTAATCAGTCTTGACTGCTTCGATTGGTCTCAATTCGAGGCAGTCAGAGCCCCTCATCTTTATTTCATAGGCCGTTCCGGATGATAAATTCAATGATCGAGGCGGAGGCCTGTATGAATAGTTTCTGGCCGCCACCCAAGATTCGATCGCTAGCTGGAGGGATACCAACGAAAATAGTTCATACTGGACGGTAGTTGGCTATTGATTTGTATTGAATCCGATAATTCAATGGTATTCGCCACTTGTACCTGCAGAAAATGTACATATTGTTTTTTTCTTCTCTTAAATTTCTTTTTCCTCTCACCACCACGCCAAAAGCGAAAATCTGCTTTTTTGGTCCTTTTTGTTTTAGTGCTCTTTTTTGTTTTACGGAACCCCCCTATTTCGAACCTGGCCTTTTCAATGTTGAAACCCAAATTTCAAAACGAACCAGAAATGGGTGAAATTTTGACCATTAACATACGAAAATTGGTCAATCTTAGGGCAAAACGCCTCAACGATACGCTGTTCAGGTAAAACGCCTCAAGTTCAGGCCCTCAACTCTAGGATGAAAATGTCTCAAAACTTATTTATTTTCGCGCTAGTGTTGAGGTAAAACGCCTCAATTCACCACAACATTGAGATGACGCGTTTTACCTTTAAAAATTTACATTATTTTGGCTTCATATTACGGTTGAGGCGGTCAATCAAAATTTCCTAATAAAACATCCGTTTGATTGAGTTGTTTACGTTAAGGTGACTGCCTCATGAGCAAGTTTTTCAAACACCTAATTTTACCTAAACGAGCAATCCCAAAACGAAAGCTGGACATTTTAAAATCGCCTAACTGCTATCAATCGATTATCAACCGATTAATTTTCGAGTTTTTTTCTTCACCGGTGGATTGGTTGAAGTCGTATCGATATCTCACCATAAAATGGGGTTTTTATAATGAGTTGCAGTCATCTCGCATCAAAGGTTTCAGTGAAAAACTTTGAGGCGAATTTTTGCAATGTTTTGAATTTCGAGTTGAGCGTTTTACAGGGCGGTATACTGCACACCTACTTGGCATACGTTTTCATGTAGTTTACACAGGTCTAATATTACAGAAGGTTCTATTACAATGTCAGGTTCATTTTAAAGTTTATAGTTAGCATTCCCTGAACGTTTTTGTACAGCACGGTACAAAACATCCAAATTAACTCTAATTTAAAAAGCCAAAATGAAATTGCGTCGAATTATACGGGACGCAGATCAGTCGTTGGCTCTTATAGCGTTTTAAAACACCTGTTCGCGCCCAACTCGCTTCTCAATGTACCGCCTGCACTTCAATTTCCGGCGTTTTTCATTCACTGCCCGCCACATTCATCAGTCCAGTCATAATACTATACCATCCACTTCCCCAATTATAGAGTTCCCCGTTCGCGGCACGACGCAGATGTTATTTTCAATCTGATTGTTCGCGTATGAAAACATCAAACTGAAAGGAATGAACAGGAGTTCAACTCGTTTTTTGCTTTTTGTCGGGCGAGTTAGTGTCAAAATAACACTACAGCGACAAACGACTCAATGACTGTTGCCATTCATTACGGGCACGCCAAACATTTTCATTGTGCAGAACACGCAGAGAGACAAAACCGAAAAATGCTCACGGACTACAGCATTGGTGATACTTTATATTTTTGTTCAGTCAGAAATTGGTTAGTTCTTAGTCAGGTTAGTTGGAAGCTTGTTGGTAACTAGCTCAGTGATTGTCTTGCCGTTATTCCGACTAAATTTCTGGCAGACCGGTATTTTTCGTGGAAAACTCCTTTCACCACAAAACGGCATTAAATTATACCCTGAAGTCGACGAACAAACCAACCTCAACACGTGACCTAAAAACTTATCTCCGAATACGACCAAAGGTTTGTTGCATTTGACAAAATCCTTGCATTAAGGACTTGAAGGCACTTACAGTGAAGGATGAGATTTCGATGAAGGCTATCAGTTGGGGCTTCGATGACCTAGAAGACTTCGGAGGATTCCGAAGGCAGTAGGCTTTTTATCATGCCATCAGTATACTAACTCCGTTTTAATCTACTTGTTTTTCATTATCACCTACATCTACAGTCTGCTTACTTTCACCATTCTCATCTCAACAAGAAAGGACTAGTTTCGCCAAAAAATGTAGTTGAACGAATAGTAGGTAGTCGAATCAATCCCAATGACCTACCAAATCTCCCTGTCGTCCAGGAGTCACGCGGATCTGTCACTGGATTCGAACTATAAACCTTCCATTTTCTCTGGAGGACATCAAACGCTTCACATCTGCATGCCCAATCTACGCGGAGTTGAAGTCTCGCTTCTACAAGGCTTTCAAACAACCACAAGCCACACGGCCGTTTGAGAGGGCAAGCGTAGACTTCAAGGGGCGTGTTCCTTCAAGTACTAGGAATCAGTACATCTCGACCATCGTTGATGAGTTACTCTAGTACTGTACTCTAGGTACCCTTTTGTATATCCCTGCAGGGACAAAGCAGCCTTAACAGTGAAGAACAAATTATGCTATAAACTCGATAGTTACGAAGACATCATAAGGAACATAATGTCGCTGGCCGTGAAGACCAAGTAGTTGAATACGTCTCAGTTGGAATACGTTTAACCTGAGCCACTACGTGTAATACGTTCTTTCTCAAGTAACTCCATACGAACAACAAATGGTGTAGCCATACCCTCCTGGCCTTCGTAAGGTTCTATTGAAGAGCCATGTCCGGCCCTCTAAACACATCTCTGGTTGAAGAAGTCGAATTGATAGGAGCCAACCCAGATAATGCTTTGATGCGGCCACCACATGGGACATTGAACACCTAGCGCATGCCGGGGATGAATCTCTTTTGGGGCACCAAGAAGAGGAACCAGACAATGTACAAGCATTGACGCCGCACCAAGAAGCTGCACGTCTACACCCAATTCGCCGCAGCTGCCGAGGCAATCCAAGCGGCTACAGCCTTGCCAACCTCCAGCCTTGCCATCACCTGCTGCTTTGCCCACATCGAATGCTCCACCGGGTGACCCGAGACGATCTACAAGAGCACAACAAACCCCAGCATATCTCAAGGACTATGTCTTAAATTGAACGGGGGAAAATGTTATAATCCTTTACTATAACGAATATTATAACCCTGCTGCTAGGGGGTTTTCTGCCAGTTTTACTTAATAAAAGCCTTACGCTTAAAATGTCTCTTCATTTACTCTTCTGCCATTTGTATTCTGTTTTCTGCCAGTTTTGCTTTATTAAAGTCTTACGTTTGAAAGGTCTCTTCATTACACTGTGATTACCAAAATTCACTTTTGCACTCGCGATATCGAATTCCAATGTGTCTGGACAGCCAAACAGGAGAGATGTGAGCGGGAACCTCTGCTACATCACCCGTTTCATGACCGAAATAATCAACCAAAAATGTGGATAATTATCTGGCATGTAAGAATTCGCTGCGTTTTAATTTCACAAGGCAAACAGATGATGAGTTAGTTTAATGGGCCTAACAATAGCAAATTTTCGTTCTTATTTCCGCCGTTTTTTTCTTTCTTCCCTTGAAGAGAAGTTGACAATGACACCACTGTGCGCAACATGCAATTATTGCGTCCGCCGACCGCCGGAATGATGTACGAGCACACATTTCAGTTCGTTACCCTTCTTTCAAGGGGCTCAAACGGAAAAATTATTTATTGGTGTGAGAAAGTGGGTTTTAATTGGTCACTTAAATTGGTCTAATTGATACGTTCAATTAGGGATATGTGAGTCATGGTGACGGCTTCCAGCTGAACCCGTTCGGTAATGGCGGGAAGCATTAGTTGCATTTATGTGATGGATTATGTGCATTTATCCATCTCACGGGCCGTGAAAGTTCGTAAACGATCGAATAAACGTCCAAGATTGTGATTTTCATTGATTACCCACCCCAATTTCGTTGATACTCTCACTATGTACTTTTTCCAGTATTTTTCAAGGTTTCGAATACTAACGTTTATTATTATTATTTTTTTTTACTTTCTAAAAACATAACCAGCCCAGGTGAGATTGGATTCCAAAGCGTTCGTAACATGTGCGTGTTTTGAAGTACCTACCTACTTGAATTACATTCACCGATTGAGCCAAGTGAGATCAAACGATAGCGTCTCGTGACATTCTGACAGCCGCCAATTTACAGGATCAGCCCTCAATCGGCAGAGGCGTTACGTTGTCAATTCGACGCTTTCAATCTATAATTACAGAACTCCATTTTTTCCCTCTAACCTGATTAGCATGAAAAATGCAAATACGACAAGGTAAAATACACAGCTTTTCAACGTTGAAGGTATAATAGTGTCCGTGTTGTACGTCAGGGATGTGGAAGTGTACCGTTATATCGTTGAGCCGATTTTAATTATTGTAAGTGTGTGAAGGATACATTATCGTAATACGGTAAGGAGAATTGATACCTAGTGATGTAATGCGTTATCAATGTTGAAGCCGCAATGGACATAAATGTAATGAAGGCAGGTACCTCTTACAATGATTATTACACATGATTAGTTGATTAACTGAGGATGCCTGGGTTTCTTGGTGGGCGTGGGTTCTTTCACATCGTGAATTTGGGGCGTTAGGTCCGAAAGTTTAGATTATGAATTCTTACAGAACTTCAGGGTAGTTTAGTAAAGGCTGTGGTGGCTGGACTAGAAGATACCAATTCTTGAGGTAGCATCAAAGGCTCAGGAAAGCTGTAAAATATATTGCTCCATGTAAAGGTATATAACGCTCCATGAATCGTGCGATCTGTATTCACTCGAGCTCCCGTCATTGTAAGTAAAACTAATATTCATCAAAACAACGTCTAGAGTAAACACAATAATTGTGTGAACACAATAATGAAGAAAATTATTTTCTTCAGACATGAACGATGGTGACTATTTCAAGATACGGTAGGTACTTCTTACCGTGAACCATTCGGTACCGACTGGGAGACTGAGGTCTGAACACAATGCTCTCCGTGACCCATTGTTCGCAGTAACGAACTACAAAGACCGCGCCACTCGTCTCGATCATGTTTGAGAAAAGGCCCGAGTCATAATAAACTATTACGCGCTTGCTTTTATTGCAAGAGGAGGATGAGGTGGAGGGGGGGGGGGGGTAGAGCATGACCGTGAAAATGTTCTTCAGTCCTAAAGGACGGAGGAGGTTTTGAAAGGAGACAGTCGAGAATACGTATCATCTGGAATAAGTAGGCATTAACTATTATAATAAAATCAAATCAATTTCAAAGTAAAGTGCATTGGAGGTATAGCGAGGGTTGCCGGATTTTCTCGAACCACAATTCTATTTTTGGCCAAAATCAGCAAAAAAATTGGTAATTTGGAAAAATGTAAAGAACCAAAATATTTATGTATGTATGCAGCCACACGATGAAAAACAAATCTACAGTCATGCTGCATGGCTATACGAGCGAATTTTCGAAGGGATACTTAACTGGTTTAATGTAAAATGTCTCCATTCTACTGGTTTCATAACAACTGCCGTCCCTTTTTTTTGCCAAGTATCACCTCAGTTTATAGATTTTTCAACGCTGAACACGATGGTGAAATCAGAATTGCGATATCTCATTCCGTTATCAGATTAGAGCAGACTAAACGCGAAGAACATCTCAACTAACAACCTCCTTTCTTCATCTTCAAAGTGCTCCAGTTTGAGAACGGAATCAGATATCGCAATTCTGAAGTCACCATCATGTATACAGTTTTAATATGTGGGGACTGCTAGGTACTGAGCAGAAATCTCACCACAAGTCACAAGTGATACATCACTTGTAGTGCAGTGGTAGCACTATATTGAGCCACATGATATTTATTTTCCAAACTTACGAAAAACAGCTGAAAACTTGAAAATTTCAAAATCAAAGTTAACTACGTTTCTCTCTCTTTTTTTTACACCCTTTAACGGGCAACGTATCCTCCAGGAGACAAGGGTTTTCAGATTTGCTGGAAATTCTCCCCTACAACTCCCTTAGAGTGGCCTATTAGAGTTCTGCTCATCTATGAACTTAGATTGCCAAGATAGAATTTTTTAACACTGATAGCTTATCTGGCCACTCTAGGTTAAGCTCGAATTGCAAGTCCTTGTAAAATTAAAATCGTACGGCGATAGAATTGAGGAAACCAAGCTCTAGATTTTAATTGTAACTCTGTACTAATGAGAATCGTAATGGAAACACGTCAGTGTATATACTTTGAGAGATTTTGCGCGCCTGAACCCAAATTGATAAGAAGACTTGAAGTTCGGATCATGCATACATGTACGTATTTATAATACTGGATAATATTTAATAAGTAATATTATTCTATTTTTTCCCATCACGACAAACCTCTTTTTAAGAGACATGGGGAAAAGGAAACCTGTGTATAAGTGAAACCTGGAGTGAGGAGAAACCTCTTCATCATATAGGAGATTTGCGGACAAGGAGGAAGATTTGGGGAGAAACATCTTTATAAGAGACTTGGGGACAACGAAACCTGGGTTTAAGAGAAACTTGGGGTGAGGAGAAACATCTTTATAAGAGACTTGGGGACAAGGAAATCTCGGTATAAGAGAAACTTGGGGTGAGGAGAAACACCTTTATAAGAGACTCGGGGACATGGAAACCTGGGTATAGGAGAAACTTGGGGTGAGGAGAAACCTCTTTATAAGAGACTTGGGGACAAGGAAATCTGGGTATAAGAGGAACCTGGCGTAAGGAGGTATAAGGAGACTCATCTTTATAAGAGACTCGTGGACAAGGAGTCCTGGGTATAAGAGAAACCTGGGGTAAGAAAAGGCCTCTTTTTATGGGACTCTGGGACAAGAAAACCTGGGATAAACAAAAACCTCTTTATAAGGGACTCGTGGACTGGGAAACCTGTGTATGAGAGAAACGTGGAGCAAGGAGGAACATCTTCATAAAAGACATGGGGACAAGGAAACCTGGATATAAGAGAAACCTGGCGTAAGGGGAAACCTCGAGTAAACTCGGGAAACCAGAGTATAACAGATTCCTAAGGTAATGAAAAACCTCGTTACAATAGACTCAGGGACATGGAAACCAGGGTAGGTATAAGGAAAACCTGGGGTAATGAAACACCTCTTTAAAAGATACTCATGGAGAAGGAAACCTGGGTATTAAAGAAACCTCTTTATAAGAGACTCGAGGACCAGAAAACCTGGCTATTACAGGAACCTGGGGTATTACGCGATAATTTTGATTGACGTTTCCAACCATTTCTCTCTCCATGGTTCATGTTGGTTCTCTTTTAGTTCACTAACTCGTGATGTCAAGAAATCGAAGTATATGACGTTCGGGTTTTCAGGGATGAATGAGGAAAGGGGCAAGTCGATCATCATCCACTCATGTGGGGGAGCTTCTGGCTGTGCGTGTGGGGAAATCGAAAGGGTTGATGATTACAAATACTTGGGTGTAGTGATAGACAGCAAATTGTCTTGGAAAGACCATGTACGAGGCTATGTACGATCAAAATTGGTAAAAGTCGTCCCTATCTTCTATAGTGTGCATAATTTGATGGGTCACTTAGCTTGTCTATAATAGATTTAATAGCGGATTTAATGAATGAATGTCTCAGCGACAACAATTTGGAGACTGTAAACACCTTGTTACTGGTATATCTACGTGGCCGCCCTAACATCAACTTAATGATTGTTTTCTGAAAAACATATACCTAAGCCATCAATCACACTGGCATACGCTCCACCCCACACTGTAATTTCATATAGGAGAACAGACTGGACGAGACCATAATAACTATATTTTCTGGTTATTATAATATAATATAACATATTATAACATGTTTTAAGTGGGGTGGAGCGTATGCCAATGTGATTGATGGCTTATAATATAAGCCAAAACATATTATGTTTTTCAGAAAACAATCATTAAGTTGATGAAAATAATCTTTTATATTATATTATATTTCATCTCGTTAATAATTAATGTAAGAGTGGTCATTTTTGACCAAAACTTGCGAGATTGTAAATAAACGCTATTCAATTCAATTCTCTCTCTCTCCTACCCCTGGTGGTTAAATAAAAATCTCAATCAATCAATCTCTCTCTCTCTCTCATTTCAGTGAGTTCTGGAAGCGTTTAAAAACAACCGTGGCAGCCCGAGTTGACAACGTGGCCTTATTCCATTTTATGGTAATTTCTTGGTCCTTTGAGTCGGATTATTATTGTTGAAGCGGTTCGATGACATTGCGACGGTGGAGGCCTCTAGAGGGAGTTGAGTCAAGTTGGTGCCTTTGGCCCTTCACCGCTAGATGGCGAAACATCCTCGTTGTACCGTTCGCTCGTCTGCAAAAGGAGCTGTCAAGTTGGTCGAGTTCCCCGGCCCGATATGGGCACTAAATTACATTCTTGAACCGGTAGAATTTCGCATTGGCGTCCCATTCGTATGTGGGGTAGGTTGTCAACTCGTCCAGGTTCTCGACTCAACCTTGAAAAATGATCATACCAATCATTATAATAATATTATAGGTTACTAGCGGACCCGACAGACTTCGTCCTGTCATGAAGATTTGTAATGTGGCAGTTTTTTGTTCCTACGTATTTTATAGTCGTATTCCCGACGAAGCGAGTGCAAGTGCAATTTTATTTTGTGAGCGAATAGTTGCTAATATTAATTAAATCAAAAAAGGTTTTCCTGTACCACCAGGTGCATCTAAGAAGTAAATCCCCCCAATTTCATCATTTGTTACTTTCATAAGAGTATCAAATACATATTTCTGTTTTTCATTCAACAGTGGAAGATTTGTTTGAATTATGCTTTCAAAGTGTTGAGATCATACAGTTTTTCTCGATGCAACTCTTGGTTAAAAGCATCATGCATTGGACGATTGGGCGCGGTCCGGCCTAATTGAATTAATAGTTTGTTTGACATCATCAAGCACATGACCTCAATTGAAATCAATGCTTCATTGTATATTTCTTCACTGATTTGTATATTTGGATTTCCCATTATAATCCGTATTTGATACAAAATATCATCACACATATAATCTTTGTACTTGATCCACAAATCAATTGGGTTTGATGGGAAGCATTGTGATTATAGAAATCATAGGAAGCATTATAGAAATTATAGGAATCAGGGAAGCATATGATTATAGAAAATAATGTTCGTATTTGATGAGCGTGTGATGATATTACAGCATCATTGAGAGTTTGATCCTAATGAGCGTCATTTTCTAGCAATTGCAAACGTTGACAGGCTTCTCTGTAGGATCCACACAATTCACCATCAACAGCTCGTAAATCTTGGAATGATGTTGGGCCACGTACATTGACTAATAGCAGTCGTAAATAAAAACATTCATCATTGCTTGGATGTACTGAATAAATTCGACCAATCGCATCGGTGGAATATAGATCTGGGTATCCTGGAACTGGTTTTCCTTGTTTCCGTCGTATAAATCTCATTGAGGATTGATTCCTGGTATAATATTTCAGAATATAGCAATGTTTGTGCAAAATCATCGTTTTGGCGTGTCTCAAAAAAACTGTTTAATGTAGCAGATAGTGGCTGATCAGCTCTTTGTACTGCGTTCTGTGCTGTAAATACACTCTTTGTCCATTTTCTCAATGTACAGCTAAGTGAACAACAGAAGGGTGTCTCTCATGAATTGGGAAAGAAAATATTCGCCAAACTGCTTCATTACTACTAACATAGCGACCCATTTGGTATTGGGTAACTTCATCATTGGAATTCTCTGCACCAATTCCAATCACAGCCATATCACTCCCTTTGGTTATATATTTGCAAATGTATTTAATAGATTTCACTGAATGGCAAGGTTCAACGTTGATGTGTGCTTTGAATGTCTTTGATAAAATGGGTGAATATGGAACAATCCAACGATTATCTACTTCAATATCTTGTTGATTTAATTTGAGAATTGTTGATTTTCCATTGTCTGCTGTCGATCGGCGACGATACAATGGATAACCGTCGTTACCAGTAATTGTTTCCGATATTAATTTCCGTGGATATCGTTTTGAACATTTACCATCCATCATACACGGTGAATTTTGATTAAGAGTTCCACAGGGACCATTTATCATGTTTTTGATAACTACCTCATGCAATCCAGGATCTACTTGTACATTAGGGATTTCAGCTGATGAACTTCATTTGGCCTTATCTTTTCAACCCACCAAATCAAAATGTGTGCATGTGGCAATCCTCGTTGCTTAGACAACAGTGAGTACTTGACTACGTTTTAGTTGGAAAACATTTGTATGGGAAAAAGAAAAGGGCTGTTTTTATGGGTTTTCCGGCAATTATTCGAATTTTTCTGGCCGTAAAAACCATCCTTGAAGTTCAACGAACATTTTAAAAAAAGAATTGGCCAAATTGGTCCAGGCGTTGTTGAGTTATGCGCTTACCAACACATTTTGCGATTCATTTTTATATAATAGATTATTATCATTTGCGTATTCAACGGCCCTTGTACCGACTCGAAAGGCGGACCAACCTGCCGAGAGGATAAGGATGGCAGCACTGCGCGGGTGGCACCACTGCGCGGATCCGCACCGGCCAGCTGACGATTCGAGGTTTTGATATGAGATACCAACACGATGATTTTCCGGTGCTGACGGTACATTGGTATGTCACGGTTGCAACACCCGTGACCTATTTCCGGGGGCTGGACGGCGATTTTACGTGGAACTGCAGTCATTCGATTCCCCGATTCCGATTTGAGAGTACCTAGCGAGACGTGTGCTTGGCGAGTTAGGTTCTTTACAATATATGTTATATTCTTGTGGAATCAATTAGTTCTCATTCCTTACTACCGAGAGTACACCGTTAGTCGGTAGTGTGGTATTTACGTCCTTTCTCCCCTTCGGGGAGAAAGCGCGTAAATACCACACGGTAGTGAAGTAGGTACTAACACGTGGACAAATGTAGTATTCGTGTGCTATCTCCTGCACATGAATACTACACAAGTTAGTACATTAATGGTGGCGGCGGTCTACGAACCAAGTACGTCTCCCGTTTGCGATGGTAAGTACTTAGTTGTAAGTTTCTTATTACCTGCGTTGTAAGTCGCTTATGACACAAATGTCAAGGTCGCTCGTCTGTCTTTCTCCGTCTCTTTGTCCTATCTGAATCCGTATCCGTCTTGAGCCACTTTATGGTATCGGTGCCTCCGGAGTGAGGGATTTCAGAGTATAGAGTTATAGATGTTGATTGATTGAGCACCTTCATTTGATTAGTCGCTACGGTCCGTACGGCGGGTTACCGACGGGCGATTGTAGTAATTTTCCTTTTCACGGAATCGATTTTGTTGCAGTCGGAAGCCCGTTATGGCACGTTCCTACATTTATGGTTTGTTCCCTTTCATTTAGTAGGATCGTGTTTAATCATTACAGTATATTATGTTGCACTTCACACGGCGTCATCCGTATATAATAGTATAACTCGGCTCGTTTGAGTTTCGCCGGGCACTTCCTTCCTATTCCTATTATACGCCCTGCGTGGGTTCTATTTTGCGTTCATTATAATTTATCATCACGAGTTTGTTTGGGGTACCAATAATAAAAGTATTGTAGCGACACTACAGTTTATTTTTGGTGATAGAAGGAAAATTTTTTTTTTGTATTTCGGTCATACGTTTCCAAAAATAATATTTTTCGATCGTACGTTTCCAAAAATAATATTTTTCCGATCATACGTTTCCAAACATAGTAGATAATATATAATATAATATTATTATTATATTTCAGATCAGTTTCAAGAATTTAGAGAGTTGCAAAAAAAAAAAAAAAAAAAAAAAAAAAAAAAAAATAAAAAAAAAAAGAAAAAACAAAGAGAAAAAAATTTTTTTTTCCCTTTCTCAAGTGTTTTTCCGCTTGTTTGTTTCTCAAAACCGTTTTCGTGTTCGTGAGTTGAATTGACAGTAAATCTTTTGGAGTCGGATTAATTCAGTTCATCAATTGTAGTTAGGTCGTTTGTCTTTCGTCGTCTATTTATCGGCTCTAGATCCGTTTCGCCGTCCAATGTATGTACCACCTTGTGGTATCCGTGTCTCCTCTGTGAGGGTTTAGACCTATATATTGTATCACTTGGTAGGTATAGGAGGCTCCTCTGTGAGGATTTAGCCGTTTTAATGTACCCTTTGAGGTATCGGTGTCTCCGCTGTGACGGTTAGGCCATCTAATGCACCACTTTGTGGTATTGGTGTCTCCACTGTGAGGAATTTAGCCGTGTAATGTTCCACTTTATGGTTTCGGTGCCTTCAGTGTGAGGGGATTTCAGAGTAGGTTTGTAGATGCAGAACTGATTGAGCGACTAATCGCTACGGAAATATAGCAGGTTACCGACGACCGGTTGTGGGTTTTTTTATCTCACGGAGTCGGCTTTGTTGCAATCGGGAACCCTTTATGGCACGTTTCTACTTTTCTGGTTTGTTTCCTTTACTTTGGTAGGCTCGTGCTTCGTCAATTACGATATATTATATTACATTTCACACAGTACATATAATATTACGATATTATAACTTTACTCATTGAGTTTGTACATGATACGTTTTTAAATAATATTGTTAAACTAGGTTCAGTACTATGCTGACGATTATAATGCCTAGACAATATAAATACAACAGTACCAATAATTGTTAATATAGTAACAATTAATAAGTAACAATTATTGGTAACAGTAATAGACATGCCCCCCCTGGGATGCCCCTCTGGGAAGAAATTATCTAATAATTCAAATAACATAGTATATACACTTGTATAGGCATTGCCCAAGATTGTTTATCTATCTATGTATTTATTGATAATAACGGCGGTTATTCATTTATTATATTCTACTTTTGTCCAATTTTTAATTAGTGACATATTGACAATAACGGCGGTTATTTATTTATTATATTCTACTTTTGTTCACTTTTAAATTAGTGACATATTGCCTTCGAACGTTTTAAATACTTTGTAGCCTTTTTTTTTTAAATGAATCCGTTTTCCGATCAGTTCTGCTATGCACCGATAGGCAAGAGCCAAGGGAAATTAGTAGGATTTCTGCAGATTGTTTTACGACAGCGGGCATTTACTATAAACGAAGTTTTTTTTTTTTCGTCTAGACTGATTTTGATGTTATGTGCCTCATCTTGTCATCTTTAATTTCTCTCTTTGTGCCTTACACTATTGGCTGTTGAGCTAAATTTTCAAATCAGAATTTATTTCTTTCTTTCTACTATGTACTTTATCTGAATTTAAAGAAATTTGTATTTCATTTATTAGTATTAGTAGTTTATTTCCATGTATGTGAACTCTTGTGAAAACTTGTTTTTTTAACACAATCAAGCATCAATCAATCAATCAAATTAGTGACATATTGACAATAACGGCGGTTGTTTATTTATTATATTCCGTTTTTGTCCAATTTTTAATTAATGTCATCGAAGGAAAAAAAAAAAAAATAATAATAATAATAAAAAAAAATAAAAAAAATAACAATAAATAAACCAATGATAATGATGAAGAAAAATGATAATATAGAAACAGAATAAAAAGAAACGATTAAGAAAAATGATAATATAGAAACAGAATAAAACAATTAAGAAAAAATGATAATATAGAAACACAATAAAAGATAAATAGCATTAATACATAAGGGAAAAAAAAGATAATATAAATGGATACTATAGAACCAGAATAAAAGAAATGGAAAACAACTGCGCAGAACAACTGCCCCTGGATTATATCAATTACCCCATCCTATATCAGTCCAGACTAACAGTTCTCTGCTTTCAGGTTACCATACTTGCTGTTTCCCTTCTAATTGTGTCTCCCATACCTTCCATGGCAAGCGAACACACAGCTGAACACTGGCACGGAAGTCCTGACTACACGGCTCCGGCGAGTGGCAGTCACAGGCTCGAGGTAGCATGGTGAGATTCACTAAAGCCCTCAGAGTTACTCCGAACTGCGAGACAGCTACAAATGACGTTGCGAGCCTGGAGCCGCACGTGAACTCTACTCAGCCAATGAAGGCTTTCCTTTAATCAAGGCAAGAGGTAAGATGGGAAGTAAGTAGACTAGCTACCAATCCACGGCACTATAGCCCACTGTGGCCGCATCCGGGACCAGGCCAGCTGCACACTAGTAGGGCCCGACTTTGTGCTAGTTGGTCAGCCCACGGTGCAGACCACAGACTTTGGGGGAGCAACGGATGTCATCACTCCACTTGGACCTGCTGCAGGCAATTGCCCAGCTGAATCCATCCTACGAAGACGTCCGGATGAGGCGTCATCATTATAAGGTGTTCCACTGGACTGCAGGAACTGTTTGTGCAGGGGTTGCAGTAGTTATGGTTACCCCACAGCTCTAGTTCTCTAGAATCTACTAATGGCTCTGGCCAAAAATAATAGTTTCCTGTGTACCCCATATTGATCGTAGTTTTTTTTTGCAGACTAATAGCGACCTTCATTTCTAATTAACGGAATGACTCGACCAACTGGGAGGAAGGAACGACGGTACACGGCGGGAAACCTGACATATGACGGTATGGTGACCGCGTAAGGACAAGTGATGGTACAGACTCAGACTACAACAGTAAGACGTAAATCTATAGTCACGAACCACGTAAGTATCATAGTTAAGCCATAACATTTACCATAGTTGTTAGCTATACAACTCATCACAGCAAAGCGAGCCTCCACAATAAGTAGGGGTGTTAGATAGTTCGACAGTCCTATCAATTGATCGATAGCAGTTTCCTATCAATAGCCCTACAAATGAGTGCTTCCATAGCATTTACCATAGTTGTTAGCTATACAACCCATCACAGTAAAGCGAGCCTCCACAAATGAGTAGGGGTGTTAGATAGTTCGACAGTCCTATCATTTGATCGATAGCAGTTTCCTATCAATAGCCCTACAAATGAGTGCTTTCACCTAGAGTGCCGCAGAGTTGAGAGCGAGCGAGAGCGTTGAGAATGAGGGGCAGGGGCGGAAGTATAGCACCACCTGGAAGTGGTCTATTCGCGAGGGGGGAGGGAGAGTGGCTGACGTACAAGGCCTACTTCTCTTTATGCATGCCAATGGTTTCTAACCTACATGTTCTTCCCTTTGTGTGTATAAAGGCTAACCATGTGCATTCCTTAACCCCACTCCTTTCATCTGCTTAAAGAGTACTTTTAATACTGGTACACGAGCTCGTTATCTATACCTTGTAGGCTGTTCTTGTATTGCTATTTATATTCTTTCTGGTTTGTTACAATTATTACTCTTACTACGATAATCACTCTGTATTCATCTTGTCTGCTATGTCTTTATCTGCTCTGGATCCGTTTAGCCGGCTAATGTATGTACCACTTTGTGGTATCTGTGTCTCCTCTGTGAGGGTTTAGACATATATATTGTATCACTTGGTAGGTATCGGAGACTCCTCCGTGAGGATTTAGCCGTTTAATGTACCCTTTGAGGTATCGGTGTCTCCGCTGTGACGGTTAAGCCATCTAATGCACCACTTTGTGGTATTGGTGTCTCCACTGGGAGGGGTTTTAGCCATGTAATGTGCCCTTTGAGGTATCGGTGCCTCCAGTGTGAGGGGATTTCAGAGTAGGTTTATACTCGTAGATGCAGAAATGATTGAGCGCCTAATCGCTACAGAACGTACAGCAATTACTCTGTATTCATCTTGTCCGCTGTGTCTTTATCACTTAAACTGTCCCATCTACCATTATATTCTGCCTCTATTTACCTAATCTATTTATCTTGTTTCTGTATTCAGTTACAATTATTACTCTTACTACTATAATCACTCTGCATTATCCTGTTTCTACCATTTATCTTGTCTGCAGTGTCTTTATCACTTAAGCTGTAGCATCTATCATTTTTCTGCCTCTTTTTACCTACTCTATTTATCTTGTTTCTGTATTCAGTTACAATTATTACTCTTACGACTATAATCACTCTGTATTATCCTGTTTCTACCATCTATCTTGTCTGCAGTGTCTTTATCACTTAAACTGTAGCACCTATCATTTTTCTGTCTCTATTTACCTTCGCTATTTATCATGTTTCTGTATTCAATTTGTATGTTTTGGCCAAGCCTCGTCTCATTTGAGTCCCATATTAGAAAACATGTAACAATCAACATTACTACCTCCCCTTCCCCAGCAACCACCACCGGACAACCTCCCTGGCTTCGACAGAGCACGAGGACAATGGAATTGACGCGTCTTACCTAAGGCCACGGGAAACAAGGGTTGGTATCTCTATCTGCTACCGCGATAACGTCATGCTATATGGCCTGCCTATGGAAGGAACTGCCTTGGCAAAAGGAGCCAGGTCAATTAGTCCCAGTCTACCCTGGCGTACCCCGGCTGCCCGCATGAGGACATGCTCAATCTTACCCCGGGAGTGATGTACCGACTCGAAAGGCGGACCAACCTGCCGAGAGGATAAGGATGGCAGCACTGCGCGGGTGGCACCACTGCGCGGATCCGCACCGGCCAGCTGACGATTCGAGGTTTTGATATGAGATACCAACACGATGATTTTCCGGTGCTGACGGTACATTGGTATGTCACGGTTGCAACACCCGTGACCTATTTCCGGGGGCTGGACGGCGATTTTACGTGGAACTGCAGTCATTCGATTCCCCGATTCCGATTTGAGAGTACCTAGCGAGACGTGTGCTTGGCGAGTTAGGTTCTTTACAATATATGTTATATTCTTGTGGAATCAATTAGTTCTCATTCCTTACTACCGAGAGTACACCGTTAGTCGGTAGTGTGGTATTTACGTCCTTTCTCCCCTTCGGGGAGAAAGCGCGTAAATACCACACGGTAGTGAAGTAGGTACTAACACGTGGTAAAATGTAGTATTCGTGTGCTATCTCCTGCACATGAATACTACACAAGTTAGTACACCCTTGTAAGTAAGAATAAACCGGCACAAATCATACGTCAACGAGCAATCATCAAACGCCTCCATCTACCTTGAACATCATGAAATTGAGCGGATTATAAATTCAAACTCAAACTTTACGTTTCTTTGGGATTCGGGCTCAAAATATTAATTTTTCGGGTTCAAATCTTCATGCTAAGAAGACGGTATGACGAAAAAATCAGGTAAAGTTGTCTGCAGGATGCCATTCTTGATGGAGGAAAACCGTAAGATTATTTGTTCAGGGAGTCCCGACGAAGAACTAAGAACTCTGACTGTTGACGTTCAGTACGAAACAGAGTAATCGTGTTGTTGATAAGAATTAGTTTCAGGTAAATAGATAGCAAGTAGGTATGTGTGCATAGGAAACACCTTTTCATACCTGCCAATGTCTCCAGAGATGTTTTTGCCTTACGTTATCAGTGTCATTTTTGTTTGTTATTCTCAATAACAAACTTTTGGAATCGACGAAGAAAAAGATTACTAACCTCCAAAATTTGTTGATTTACTTGTCAAGATAAGTGTCTTTCCAATAGAGATTACAAAACAACTTAACGACAACCGTGACTCTATTACAGCACATCATACTATGATTATCATAGTATGATGTGCTGTAATAGAGTCTATGATGATCATAGATCAAAATTATTATAATAAATATAATTGTTTGTCTACTCCCTCCTGAGTGCCAAAAATGTGCGAATATAATCAGGCAGTTCATTAAAAAGCTTCGAACCCCTATTATAGGGGTTCGATTATATAGCATTTACAGATTTATTTCAACCTTTTACTAATTCAATTCAACTTTTTAGAAATTCAATTCAACTTTTTATAAATTACATTCAACTTTTTACAAATTCAATTCGAATTTTTACGAAATTTCCTCGTTTTGACATGTTTTCAACTTGAATTTAATTTACTTAACTCATCCCAACTCTTCAACTGATCTCATGAGAAAAAACATCTGGTGCGAGGCTTCACACTGCTTTCCTTAGGTACCTGTACTCAGTTGATACGGTTGCTATTCTAACGAAAGCAGCACTTTTAGCTTACCTAGCTGATGTAACGGTTACCCTGTACCTCCGGCAGAGAAAACGAGGAACAAGTACATAAGGCAAACAAGAGATTTTCGGCATCTCAAACAGAAGCGATTTTACAGTAGATTATATAAGTAGTAGAAATTGATTTGGCGAGGAGCTGAAGTCACATAGGTAGTTAGTATGTACGTACCTACATACTTGCCCACCTACTACTTATAACTTTCCTCCTAACCTACTTTCCATATCCACCCCCTCCGGCGAGGAATTGAATAAAATATGTAAAAAGTTGAATAGAATTTATAAAAGGTTGAATTGAATTTGTAAAAGGTTAAAATAAATCTGTAAAAGTTTGAATTAAATCTGCAAATGCTATAATAATTATAGACCATCTGTGCTCTCCAACTACGGTTGACGTCTCTTGTGACACCCTTCACTATGAAAGCGAGTTCTCCTCACTGCACCGCTTTAAAAATTCTTGTAATGGTGATTTTATCCCGTAACTCCGGGAAAGGGAGAACTTTCATTTACTTAACTCCACTTAACTCTTTTGCTTAACTGCTCTGCTCAACTTTACTAGCACCTTTAATATTAACTTGGTCCCTGATTCGCTCCACCCCATCCAGCCATGGTATGCAGTATACCATATAAATAGAATCTTATATTCAACTAATTCGTTGTAGTAGCTCCTATAAATGTTCCTTCGTAGGAAATTTGAGGATGTAATTGAAACAATTCAATTTTGACATGAGTATCTCTTATGTCAGCCAAATTTCCCGTCAGGCATTCTTCCAAATTGTCAGAAAACGTGGTGAATGATGTTTGTATGATGAAAAATACCGAAGACTGTAGTTGAACGTAGCAACGAAGTGGATGTAAGTGAAAATCATCAGAAATCAGGAGTCACCATAATTATCCGTATTCATAAAAACGAAGGATATCCTTCCAAGTATAAGCTAGAAGTAAAAGGATATACTTCAAAGGAAAGGTTGAAGAATAAGCATTTCCTTCTTTTCGTATTCATAATGATACCCTTATACTTGCAAGGATATCCTCCATGAAACAGAGTAAAAGGTACCGATAGCTCCTCCGGTTTTGATGCTCTCAATTGTTGAATGCTCTCAAATAGAATTCTTTAAGTTATGCCTGACTGCACCACGCACTAGAGTAATTAATACACTTTCGTTTTTCAAAAGCTGGTTATATTTTTCTTCCGCACCAGGAGTAGTATTTTGAAAAGGAGTCTTGAGGCCATTCCATAACCGCTATCATTAGCTCTGAAGTCATGGCTCTATCCCATAACCGCTGTCACCAATCAGCACAGCATTGCTTTGATTTCTTAATTTTCGACACACTTGAGAACTTTTCCATATTCTTGAGTCATGTATGGATCCAGGCCAACTGACGTCAATACTTATGAATATTTCTCTGGCATCACACGTGGCTTGCATATTCAGAGTAGGTTTCCCTTTCAGGTGCAGTCGATAACACCAATAGCTGTTGGAAACTTGAACTTCCTTTGCCACAACTCTTTTGATTGTTATTTCATTATTGGTAATAATTACCAATAGTTTATAATTATTATAAACTTGATCCACTCGTTTGAATTCGCGGTTATGCTGTCAACTAATGCAGTCACAGTCCGAGATACTGCCGGTTGATTGGCACTGAATTATTTCATTCATTGCCCTTAAACGTTTTATGATACCTTAGTAATAGTTTGAACACACTAGTTTGGCCTGGTCTAAAGCAGGCAAATCTGGTTTATCCTAAGGCCACCCGGCTAAACCAGTTCAGCCTGTAATCAATAAGGCCAAACTAGTTTGTCCTAAAATCGGGTTTTTCCGGTATCATAATTGAGGAGGATTCAAGCAAAACTCAACATGTCCACTTTTCAATAATTTCCAGGAGAAGCAAAAAACTTGCTCTGCAGCAACCTGATGTTCTGGTTAATCTGATATGGGGGATTAACAATCAGTAGGCCAGTGCGAATCATGTCCCTGGTTGCAGAACTCCCAACATAATGTATAACCAATTTATTGGCATAAATGTTTTGGACATGATAAGTTTTGTGAAACACACATGGACATGTTGAGTTTTGTGAACGAGCGCGTTGTGTTTGCCGCAGGGGAACGAACATGTTGTGTTTGCCGCAGGGGAACGAGCGCGACATCTAACGAATCGTCACTAAAGTAAGGTTTCAACTGCATATCATGCAGGTGCTGCCATCTCCTGAAAATCGATAAACTATTGAAGAATGACAAACTATCACGAGGTGTGTGGACAAGTCAAGTTTTGAAAAATCTGTTCCATCACGGCTGTGAGTCAGGGAGTGGACATAACGAGTTTTGGTTGGAACATCACGGAAAAACTCCCAATAACCGCGCAGGATGGACAAAACGAGTTTTGACTGAAACTGCTAGTTTAAGCCACCTCTTTAACGTGGATAGAATAACTTTTGAACGGCGAAAATTTAGGGACGTGTAGAGATGTGCCATTGACAATAGAAAATTGAGAAAAAACGATTTTGGCCCAAAGTGGACATGTCGAGTTTTGCTTGAATCCTCCTCAATTATATAGGTAGTGACCATAGCCTTCTTAATGGAATATTGAGAAAAAACCGAAAATTCAGTGGTTTTTTGGCCATAACTCGGATCTTTTGCAAGCATGACCATCTTTTCGTGTTTAACTTGACGCGTCGGCAGAGATGGGCAGGTTCGTATTCGTAAATCCGATTCACAGCTCCTTGACGTGTCAATCGGAATACGAATACATTCGTATTCACAAGTGTGAATTCGAATAGATTCATATTTGCAAGTGTGAATCCGAATTCGAAATTTGGATTCACACCTGTGAATCCAAATGGATTCGTCTTCATAGGGCCTAATAAGATAGGAGATCAAAAGAATATCATAAACATATCGTGATTATCGGGATCAAAAACCGTGTTTTTGTGAAAATACTTAACTTATAAAAATACATCGAAAGCCGATGTTGATTTCGATATCACGATAATATGGCATTTCCTATATCGATGTAATATTGGAAGTATCGAAACAAAAAATGTCGATATTCATTGATGTCGATAATATCACAACATCCTTAGACGCGTCACGAAGCTCACAAAATTTCCATCAGCTTCCCGAAGAACTTTCCTTCTACAAAATAGGTATCATTGTAAAGTACAGTTTTCCTCGGTGTTTTCTATCTTTTCTTTTTATACAGCGTAGAGAAATCAATCGGCTTTGTAAATTTGATAGAATTTCCAAATTTTGATCCCAGCTTCCCTGAAAATGAAGGTCGACTATTCAAATCTTTATGGGAATACGGTGTGCAGATTCTTACCGCAAACTCGGTAGTATAGGATTGGTATGTTACAATTTAATGTATGTTACATGTCATGCACCTTTTCCTGTACATCTAATTTGTCTGGAATCTTATTCGGTTTAAACATCAATTTTGATTTGTAATCCAGAAATTGTATGTGTTGATATGAGTGTGGTTTGCAAGGGGGCAGGTGTAGGTCAAGGGGCCTCTTCGAGTTGAGCTGGAGTTCCGAAGATCCTACTGCGCTGATTCGTTGATGCTGCAGGAACGATCCTCCGGTTCCTGGATCTCTGAACGTGACCATATTTGTCTTACATTACAAGTGTTTCTGATGTACTCCCCTCTTGAAATACTCGCCTGGAGCTACCGATTTCCACTGTTTCCCGCAGGGGTTTTCCTACGCAGAACCGAATAGTTACATTCTAGCGTGACTCTGAAGCTTTCACGTGTCAAGGTGTGCATAGCAGAATAGTCGCAGATGTAGGTAGGAAGGCAAGTATGTAGGATGGGGGAGCGTCTGAAGGTAGTGGCAAGACCAGGACGGCCTGGTCAACTAGTTCACCTCGCGCTTCCTCTCAGTTCAGCTCCGGTCGCCGGAACTCGGGTGTTTTTTTTTAAAGAAAAAAAGATCCTGGAGCTACTCGATAGATCTACCAGCGACTCAAAGCTGCGGCGTCACGGAGCTATACTCGTCGACATTGCTTCCTCAGCTATTCAGAAGGTACCTACATCTACTACTAACTAACACGCCTTCATTCGTTCAGGTGTATGTTATCAAGTTGAGGTCCTTCATGAACTGGTAAACATAATATTATGATCCATCGTTGGACCGTAACACTTCTTACTCAAAACCCACAAAGGCTTGAGAGGGACCGACAAGTCTGCCTTTTTGGCAAGTTTGCCTTTTTGTTTTTTCAAATTTCTGTAGTCAAAATAGATTTTTTCTAAAGTACTGCCGCTTATTTGAGCATTCATTTGGTATTCAATCAAAGTGTTCAAGTGTCTATTTATGTTAGTAATCCTGAAGTTGTCCACCATCTTTTGTGTTGATAATATTCTTGCTAGCTTGTTTTGCCATAATAAAACTTACAATTTGTTTGTTCTAAAATGTAAGATCTCATTTACCTTTAAAACGTAGTAGGATCATTCTATGCATAATCTATTTGACGAACTTAATATTTTCCCAAATAAGTAAGGAACGTTCATTATATTTGCCGATATTTTACAAATTTAGTGGAACACATAATTACATTTAAAAAATCTATTTTTCCCTGAGATACTTGTACAAAATGACAGAGCGTCTAAAACCTCGGGTAAACGTGAAATTTCATGGTTGTGGATATCACTGGGATGTTGCGGTTGTCAACCTGTAACTATGAGAAAATGAGGAAAAAAATCATTCAATCGGTGGAGACATGCAGTTTCAGCTGCTACTTCTAAGGGATTCCTTCATATTCATGAGGAGAATAAACAAAACGCTGCATATTTTTCCACAACGGCTTATTATCTTCTACAGAGATAACACGTATGTATACAATATCCAAGTGAGTCCCATGACTATATTTCCTCCAATTCTTTATTATGCTTCAAGGATATACTTCTCAAGGATATTATATACAGAACAGTGATCTAGGCAGGAGGATGATCTGCATAGAAGATGGTAACCTGTTGCAGAACAATGTGCAGAGTTTTGTAATATTATAGTTTGTGATATAGGTACTCAATATTAAGCACAAGATTTCGTTGAAAGCTTTGCATCGAACTAACTTTATTTGCCACGTCATACGTTCAGCGATAGTTACAACATCGAATCATAGTAACAAGAATAATAATTAATCGAGTCCCAGAACATCCTTCTTCTTAAGTTGACATTCTTGGCAACAATAGAATAACAGTGAATAACATTGAAGTTAATGTTCAAGATTACTGTACCTAATGACTCTTCAATGTCATTTGTTTCGTTTTGGGAATTCAAGTATGGAGCCAGTTTTAGGTGAAATCTATTGCGGCACACAGTTCTCTTCTCCGTGTCAATGACGGACCTATTAACGAGGGTTTTCCGAAATTCCAACAACAGCACCATGTCGACGGTGGTCTCCTTCTTTGTGGTGTTGGTCGTAATTGTGTTTGTATTCATCCCTGTAGCGTTTCTCTTCCTCTATACCCTCTAGATGGGTGAAATCTGGAGTTTGTCTGAGAACATCTTCCGCCTGTGGTAGTAGCTCTGATGGGTAGATCCATTGGCTAACGGAGTAGCTCGGCAAGCGAGAAGTGCCAAATATGGATCATCATGATTTTTTTTAAAATACCATTTTCGCGATTTTTACAGCGCTTTTCGCCTCTCCATTGCTTCGTGCAAATTTTGGGCTGCTGGTTGAATTTTAAAAGCCGTATTGTTTCGCGAAGTCATTGAATTCCGTTCCCTCAATACCTTGAAATTGGGGTCCACAATCCGATCTAACAATTTCTGGGATACCGTGTCGACAGAAGAACGTTTTACACTTCTTGAGCTCTCAAAGATTTTAGCTCTGCTATTTCAAAGTATCTTGAATAAGAAACCACACATTTTCTGTTTTGAAAAGATCCATAGCCAAAATCTTCCAAGGTCGATCGGGAAATTCTGATGGGATCAACGGCTCATGGTGATTGTTTGAATTTTGTATCCACGCAGGGCATGATTTCACGAGTTTTTTTTATTGATGTTGACAACCCAGGCCACCAAACAGCTTAATTTTGTTTTGTATAGAAATTTTGAGGTAGAGTTTCAACAAATTTTCCTTGGTCGATCCCATTGGTTCATTATTGGAACAATAAACCAAAATTGGATTCGCTCGTGTATTTCAAACATCGACTCGGTACTGACACTACAAGCGCTTCAATGAACTATCTCTTGAATTAATCCTGAATTAGCCCGAGTGTATTGTGAGAACACCAGTCTAATCAACTCTTCAACCGAAATAACGATTGCATAACTTGAGTTTTGAGTTTGAATCTAATACTTATCTCTATGTAAATGACGAGTTGAAATTCGTAGTGGGCCTCATCTGCTACACGTCCATGACCAACCAAATGACGTGCCAAATCGGCCATTTCATAGTTACTTGAAGCAAAGTGATGGTGTATGTGATCATCTGCCCCCAATGGAGTTCTGATCCGCTTAATTTTATTCTATCTCTCATACCAGACTTCCAGGTTTGGTAATGACGGATCGACTGGTTTGAATGAGATTAACTATAGGTGCGAAAGAAAGGAAATATCAAACTCAAGGCAACTAAGTTACTTATAATATAAGTATGTAGGTTTAGTGTAGGCAGTAAAATATCACGCTTTGTACGATCTTGTATAGGTTTATTGTATTTGAACGGTTTATTTCGGATTATGATGACATGTTTTTATCAATTACGGTATATTTATGAGCTTGTACGTGTGTTTTATGAGGTCCTTAGTTGGTGTATCCGCGTTCGACCAAACACCAACAACTTCTGTAATTCATTTAAACAAATTAAGAACAGTCGGTATGTAATCCAAAGTTGAAAAGTTGAAATATCTCCGAAGATACGTGTAATAATAAATTTGTACAAAATGTGACATGGTACCACTTGAAGGGTTGGTTCTTGGCATTACCAGTGGGCCAAATTCAATTGTGAATTCAATGGTGTTCAGGAATGGTGGCAAACCTAGCATAAAAGAAAAATGGCAGTATGGGGGGAAAAGCACCGACGTGGTAAACCAGTTCAGGTATGAAGGGGTGATATATTGACTTTTGTGTTACGCCGCACAGATTTGGGGCTATGTGAACAGTGATTGGGTAGAATTGGTTGTGCGGTATTTCATGATGGCTTTCTCTCTCCCCAGGAGTACTCCCAACTACATGCTGTTTTTGGAAACACGTATGAGGCCGCTATTTTTGCACACTATGCGTGTTCATTTTAATTACATTCATAATGTGTTGAAGCTACCGTCCGATCGCTTGCCTAATTATCTGGCCAAAAAATGTATTGAAGTAAATGTTTATTGGGCCAATGAATGGGACAACATAGAGGCTAAGTATTCCATCATGTTAGGTAAGAACGAGGATTTGAAAGAGTGGAAGCGGTTGATTGATGCTGGTATTGAGACGATTTCTACATCTACGCATGCTGAGTTTGTGCAAAAAGCCCTTAGTTCCCAGAACTACCCTCAATGTGTGGCCCTGAGATCGGAAAGTGGTGTGACACCCTTGGATCAAGTGGAGAATTTTCGATCTCGTAGATGGTTGTTTAAGGTGAGATGTGACCTTCTGGCATAAAATTTCGACCTTACGACGCTGGAAACCAACGCTTGGTCCACATTATCGGGTTATCCGGGATACATAATGACTTTTCCTGTTTTCGCGCCTGGATATTGTGTACGCCCTATTGTACGTACCTATCTTTTGTTAGTGCTGGCTACTCCATATTCCTCTCCAAAGTTCCGTTCAGGCTTGCAGCTGGTACTGTTTTCGGCTGATGACGTACAATATTCTCCTCATACTATCAAGTGGAACCAGTTAATGCGTTCACTAAACCTACTTAAAATCTCCATTCACAGCTTCCCAACAGTTATTTCGTGGCAGCTCGTCCGTTCCAAACGTATAAAACTCTCGGGTCGAAATGGATTCGGAGACGATTTCGTTTCGTCAATAGAACTGAGAGGGAGAGGGGGGCTGTGTGATTGACTCAATGAACTAGGTTGGAAGGCCGGCGGGGGTCGAGGTAGCGAATGCTATGCAGAGATAAACACTTCCATTGTTTTCCCTGACCAGTTTTCTCGAGTCACAACTCCGCTCGTTCGCACCTACTGGGGTTTTCAATTCCCCTAGTGGTCCTCCCCGTCGAATCTCGTGATATAAATCCCAAATATTATGCAAAAAATTGACCTCGCAATATCGATCAGTTCAAGGTATACAGAATTACCCCAGAATTGTCCCAGAATTAACTGTCCAAACTTCGGGGATCGATTCTACAACTAATTTGAAACAACTTTTGTTCCATAACATTTTTTTCAACTCTGCTGAAATCCGACATTTTCTACTTCTAATTTTTTTTTGTGTGTTTTCGACGTCAAGTCACAAAAAATTACCATAACTGCACTAAGTTACTTGTAAAAGAAAAATTGTGGAAACCGTCGGAAAGAGCGTTAAATTTGATTTCTTCTCAATACAGAACCTTACAATTATTACCTAATGTACAGAACAAATTATTATTGAATATTATTTATTAATGGATAAACAAATCTTAATTGTTAATGTGTATTATTAACGTCTGTCGATCATGAGGTGACTTGCCCCACATCAATTGGAATTGTGAGTGGGTGATAAAGAGGAAAGCGAGGAGTGGAGCGGGATGATGGAGAAGGTTGATGACAGGGAGCGGGGGTTGTCTCCACCCCACCACCCACCGCCACTACTGCTTAAATTTAAATTGTGGGTGAACTTGAATGTGGAAGTGGGTGAGAGAGGGGAAAGCGAGGAGTGGAGCAGGACGATGGAGAAGGTTAATGACAGGGAGCGGGGGTTGTCTCCACCCCACCGCCACTACTGCTTAAATTTAAATTGTGGGAGAACGTAAATGTGGAAGTGGGTGATAAAGATGAAAACGAGGAGTGGAGCGGGACGATGGAGAAGGTTAATGACAGGGAGCGGGGGTTGTCTCCACCCCTCCACCCACCGCCACTACTGCTTGAATTTAAATTGTGGGTGAACGTAAATGTGGAAGTGGGTGATAAAGAGGAAAGCGGGCATTATGCTCTCTCTCAATTCGAAGGCATGAACATGTAACCCCATTGTACAAGAAGCTGGAATGGTTGAAAATGATGCAAAGAAGGGATTACAGAATCGCAATAATGATGCTAGAATCGCACACATGAATACTAGATATAAAGCAGTCACATTAGAAATACCTAATCATTCAACAGAGGTTTATGCCAAGTCGTTTTTAATTTGTGGGAGCAAACTGTTCAACAACCAGGAAAATTTGGAACACGACCTGCTTTGCTCATCCCTCCATAGTAGCCCAAATATTTGGACTCTAAGATCACCACGTGTTAACTTGGATTACAAACCCTCTCGAATGAAACCGAATATATCTCTAATAGCTACACCCGTAATTTCCAAATTATGCAAGTGACCACAAGTTACTGGTATTGGTGAAGCTGAGTTCACTGGGACCGTTTGTTGCGGCTGCGGTTGTGGGTTCTGCGTCAATACAGCGCGGAGAGGAGCGTGTATTTCTCGCACCGTTTCGTTGAAGTGTGATTTCGCTCCTACTCGTATTTTGATATAATATCATTCTACCAACTTTGCATATTCTACAAAATTACAATAAACACTGGCCAACTGAAAAAGGTGTTGTTTGGTACTACACAGAGGAGATGAGGTATTGGGGGTCTGCAGTGTGCTGAATCCCGTTTTTCGCTATTGGTCTTGTTTTGAGATATAGCTCATTTAAATATTTTCTAGATATGTTTGGGTGTTCAAAATAGCACTTCGAAAAATCCCAATTAATTTTTCACTTTCTACACTTTCTATGTTTTTTGAGCAACTCACGACAAATTTCAGTTCAAGCTTGAACAAGTCTGTGACACTTAGCCCAGTTAGCGTTGTGGTGAATTTATAAAATTCGGTTTACAAGTTTGGACCACACCACGATGATCCTTGAAAACTTTTCATAACCCTCGGTCAAGGGTAAGGGATTCAATACGAATTAAACAAATTAAATTTGGATGTTGAGGTAGAGACTTGAAATTTTAAACATAGGTCGAAGATGGATGACAGTGCAATATTCACTCGGATTCTTGTCTGTAAAATTATTTAAACAATACCTATTTGTTTGATTAAATTTGAATGATGAGCTAGAGTTTCACCCATTATCTCGTGAATTAGATTAGGGTGATCTGTTCAAAGAAGATAATATACGGAAGTGTCACGAAGTTTTTGGTTAACTAACGGTCGACAATTCCAGTGAGCGAAACACTACGATTTAAACTACACTAAGGAAGCTCATCGTGGTTATTTTATGCTTTGTATGTAACTTGAGATCCGCAATGAAAACATCGATACTCAAGCCACGAATAGTTAGGTTTAATGCTGTATAATCGAATGAAGAAACGACGGTGATATAATATGCTATATTCATGAGAACTTTATAAGGTATATAAATAATAATAAGGTATAATTATTAGTAACTGTAACGACTGTAACAACAACAAAACGAAAATCTGTTGGTCCCGTCTCATTCACTGTCACACACTGACTTGTGGTTGATTTTAGGCATCCGTCGGGTCAAAAAGTAGTGGAGGTAGATGTTCTTATGGAAACGAACCAATCACAGCTGCCCTGCTTTTGGCGTCATCTTATTATCAGCGTCTTGTTCCGCACTGTTTCGTTGAAGTTTGATTTCGTTCATATTTATGATGAAATATCATCCTAACAAAATTTGTTAGTATTTAATACTAATGGTCGTTCGACAACGGTCAAAACTTCCATGATGTAAACAACAATTTGTTGGCTCATCGTGGACGTTATGTACTTCGTTTGTATTCCCCAGTGTGTGGTCGTCCGGAAAATATAAATATTTTTTGAACACCCAACCGCTCAACCGCATGCCGTCATTATTACGGCTGGCTCTCGACCAATCAGATTGCAGAACACATAACCGCAGTCGCACAAAACGCTCCAAGTGAACCAGGCTTGAGTCATTACACCGCTAAAACCATGGTATCACGATGGTGCAAAAGACTCAACTCAAAACCCGTTGCTATATTCCTTCGAGCGAAACGTTCCTTATAATAATATATTATGAGTGTAGGTACAAGTGGGCGACTAATTGAGAGGTAAATCAGAGCGTCCCTTCCTTATAAAGGCCCAAGGCCTTGCAGAATAATTCTATTGTTATAATAATTATTTATCAATGGATAAACAAATCTAATAATTATTATTGTTAACGTCCCCCCGAAAAAGGAAGCTGAGGGAACACTTTCTCACCTTGGTAGGATTTGAATATGTACATAAATATCACACTGAATGAGGAATTTCATCATAAATTCGATCGCTGATGTGATTGTTCATTAAAATTATTGATGTTAATTACTAATTTTACGAATGTTTAATCACGGAAACATGGTTTACTCTGCTTTTAAGATATCCATTCAAGGTTGACTCCTCAAGGTTGATGAATAATTGATAAAACTAACGTCAACTACATGTTACACAAAACTACAATCGATTTGTTCACATGTGGACAACCATGTCGACAACTGTTTTCAAAACTGATCAATTGATCTGAATGTAGAAGTATTTCCGAAAATTTGGTGCTATTTAGTCATCAAACTTTTTCGGAAATCAAAGTCGAGTGTTTCGATTTTTTTCATTTTGATTGCCCTCTGGAAATGCTCCTTGCCAAATTCCTGAAGCAGGCACACAGTTAATATCGTAGTTTTCGTGATATTGATTTTTTTTTAAATTTTGGTTGAAGGGAGTAACAAAACGAAATAAAAAAACCTCTTCACAGTAGGTATTCTTTTTAACAGAAAAATGTATTTACCTTACAGTTGTCAGTCTTAACATTTTAACATATTCGATCTTTAGCGTGGTACATAATATGTATTATTATGTAATATGTAATATTACATAATGTAGTATTATGTAATAATAATATTATTATAAAACTTTAATAAATAAACTCGTTCAGTTTAAAAATACTGACGTTACACTATCACTTTTTCAGTCTTGAACATAGGTAGGTACATAGTAAACAAACATCATATTAATCAATCAGGTAAAGGAACTATCAGAAGCTCACTTCTATAAAAGGAACTGACGTAATTGGACAAACACTCTCATGACGCAGAAAATAAAAAAATAGAAATATCGAATTGGCAAGTTGTCGTTACATCACCCTTGCTGTTCCACTTCACTTTGAATGGTAAATGAAACTACCACTCTTCTCTTGCTTATGGAAAATGCAGGGGGCCGAAGAGGTTTAATACTAGACCAACATCATTGTCCTGAAATACAAATTGAAACTTCGTCGTATCGAAGCTACGAAGTCCGTTCACAATTAGAGACGATCCACTAGAGTCGACTTCGCCTATACAGCAGATAGGCGAATCTTACAGGCAGTATTTAGGGAATCTTACTAGTAGCGTACGTCCCTGGAGTAGGTACAGTTATCAGGTGATGACATACTTGAAATGTCCGGTTCAGGTAGAATCTCATCTTCTTCTGGTATGTAGTACCCTCAACACGAACAGTACCATTGAATGCCAGTTGCTAACGCTCTTAAGTTGCCATCTTCCACATCCTCTGCAGGAAATTTCATTCGACCTAATGCGAACCGATCGCAGTCGTGACAGTCAAATAGCTTTCAAATATCCAACTTGGTGCAGAAGCACTGTTCGTTTGAAAGGAGATATATCGAGTATAGTAATTCACGCAATGATCTGTAATGTTTAAAATAGTGTTTTGGAAATAGTATTTTGTGCAATCAACGATTGCACAAAAAACGACAAAAACATCATGACCGCGTGTATTAAGTTTTACTGTATTACAGATCATTTACTGTATTACAGTAAAACTTAATAAACGCGGTCATGATGTTTTTGTCGTTTTTCAATCTTTGATTAATATTTATTTAAGAAAGATGCACAAAAAAAAGCAAAAAAACTTCTCACGTCCAGAGTTCTAAAGCTAATTTTTTTAAAAATTTTTAATTGTAGGTAAAACCGCCTAGAATTTGATTAATTTTTCATTTTTATTGCAGGTGCACCTAACTTTTTCAGACGGTCTGCAATTTCACAGTTGAGACATAAAATTGGGTACAAAAAGGTCATAAATTGCAACGCCAAATGGAACAGAATTTTTTTTTTTTCATCATATATCTCTTCGTCAGGTTATGAGGGGCCCTCTAAATTTCCAAAATATGCAAACAAGTGGATTTCAGAACAATATGGAATGAGCTGATTTTGATAGCAAACGCCTCAAATCATATATTTTTGTTTTTCTTTTGAGCCACGATTGATCTCATTTGGCGCAGAATTAATTTACTGAAATGCTGCAAATTTGTCTACAACGGTTCATTATCTTCTATACAGATAATGTCTAGATCACTTTTCTGTATCCTTGTGGGGCCCATAGCTATCAAGAAGTACCTGCCACTTAATATTCGAAATTAATTTTTTTCCGTAGACACTAAAAGTATCTTTGAACAAGAAATTCGATATGTAACCACGTGTTGTACGATCGTGTTGACGTTGAACGATTGGCTGGGTGGCCTTGAACAATTCTCTGAACTGAACCCTATTAAAATTCGTTCCCAAAACTATACCGTTTCATATGACATTTTCGAGATATCAATGTTTCAAAATTCTTTTTGAACCCCTTTCTATTGACCCAAGGTTATGAAAAGTTTCGCGGTGTATCTTCGGGCTGGTCCGAGCCCGTAACCCGAATTTAATAATTTTAGGACATCTCCGGGCAAATTGGCGCGGTCGGCGTACGCCGGAAGGACGTATTTGTTTTGGCCGTGTCCAATCGTTCCATCTTTGATGAGCAATGTTATGTTTCCAGTTGAGCGCGTAAAATTGTGGTTTCACATTCTAATTAGTTGAAAAAACTCGGAGGTATAAGAATTTTATGTTTTTAATGGGCCCAACCTTCAACTAAAATCCAATAACTTTTCTTTCACGCGGTCTCTCTAAATACCGTAATCGTGTAATGAGATCGTTGAACTTGGAGACGCATTGTGCCGTTTCATAATAAAAGGGACCCGTTAATCCGCGGTAATAAACGTCTGAATGAGCCCGCCGGTGACGACAAACTCGCTCCAAGTAGTCTGAGGGACCACCCGATGTTTAGCTGATATGAAAAGATCGGCATCGTCTTTCTCGTTGGAGCTCCCGGTGTTTTTTGTGTCGTTGTTAACATGGAACAATATCCGCTGGGGTTTTGTTCTTCCTTAACGAGGTTGCGAAAACCATCATAATACATGTCATAATCGACGTCCTCCAAAACCTCCCCAGCCGGTATCCCGAGTACTGTATCGGAGCTATTGAAAGGGTACCGACTCAAAAGAAGGTGATCGTCCCTGACATACTATTCCCATCAACTACTGCGCTCTGTATGTTCGCTATCTCTCTCCGCTATATCTTGATCTCTACTTGATGTGTCAACGTTACTAATCATTGTAGGTCAAACGCTAATTAATTACATACATGACAAGTCACTGATGAATTTTCGTTGCAACGGCGTTGAAAGTTATTTTACATTTCTAACTGCACCTAATTGAAGATTACGAAACCTTACCAGAAAATGTAGGAAATGGGTGGAAATAAGAGGCACTTCAATAATCTAAGTAACACGCAATTAAGAAAATTACAACTGTATTCGTCTTCTTCTTATTGTTCCTCTCCTATCGGAGGTTTGAAGTCATCATGGGCAGTTTGTCTTTGTCCCATGCAGTTCTGAATACTACCTGCGGATTGTAGGGATGGGGCATCGTTAAAAAAATCGATCTTTTGAATCGACGTAAAATCGAATAAACACAATCGATTCTCCAAAAAATTGTTTTAAAAAAATCCGACAATTTTTTCCCAAAAAATCGATTTTTTATACAAAAACCTCAAATTTTGATTTTTTGAAATTTTTTAAATTAAAATTGATTAAATTTTATACTTGAACAAATTCCATAACGTAGTTACAAAAGAAAAACCTTGAAAAATTACCACAAAAACAAACTACTTAGAAAAAAAATCCAAACTGAATAAAAATCAGTTTCGAAACCAACTTCCCACCGAGCTGAGCAAGGGAGAAACTGTTTTCCCTGCCTTGGAAAAAGCATTTGTGGCCACGGTTGGCAGATATTGCAGAGCAGTAGGTATGTCCGGACAAGCCCTGATAGACATCAAGGATAGATAATAGTAGGACGTATGGTAGGTACAAAAGGATAGATCCACCTTGGTTAGGCAGAAGTATGACCCCATGAAAAAAATAATTTTCCCAATTTTTTCACGGAAAATCGATTTACGATTTGTAAAGAAATCGGAAGTAAAAATTCGATTCACGTATAAAACGACATTTGAAACTCGATTTCAGAAAATTCAGGAAATCAATTCCCATCCCTAGCGAATTGCAGGGTTCCATTCTTTGAGATTGTCCATCCAACTTGTCATTCTTCTTCATCTACTTCTTTTGCCTACTATTTTTCCTTCTAAAATAAACTGTAAGATCGTACTTCTTGCCTCTGAAAATATGTCCAAGATATTGCTTCTTTTTTTTACAGTTATAATAATTTCCCCATTCGTCTCAAAACTTCTATGTTTGTAACTTTGTCAGTCCAAGGGGTCTGAAATTCAACGATAGCACCACATTTCGAATGCTTGGATCTTATTTCTCCTTTCTTGAGGTTCCAACCCTCCAGACCATGCAGAAGTGTATTCTGTGATGGTTGCTCGGTCATGGTTGATCTTTTTGTTCGGTGGAAACAAAGACCGGATATACCTCTGGATGGGCATACTGCCTAACCCCCCTTGAACAGTGACATACAGCAGCCATCCATTGCAATTCTTACAACTACCCTGAGATGCTGCAAGTGGTTTCTGGCTCTGTTGTGTGATTTCATAGTGAAACTCCTAACCCAAATCACCAAAAAATACCAATTTGTTGACGAACAATCGTAAAGTGCGAATTTTGTCAAATTGAAACTGGGAATTGGTAGGTACTTTAGTTCACTCGTGAAACTGGCCTGACCATGGCGTATTTTACGAAGCTGAATCCTAATCCGATGTCGGTCAATTTGATGCTGCAGCTGCTTCGACTACTCTTCATCTTGAGGCTGCTGATAATTTTCCCGGCTGAACCTTTTCCTTATGCAACCCTTGGTCATGACGGTAATTTTCATCAACGACACTGCTAGTGTTGTGGAAGACCTTACGATTGGTTGCAAACCTTGGTCTTAGCTTCACATAATATGTGAATATACTGTTGTGGTCCTGCACTTGCACAATCTAATGATGAGTGCGGCAGTGACTTATATGTTTGCAGCGAGGATCAGCAAATGTAAATAGTCCCCATACAAACCAGAGGATCCCATGTGCACAGAAAGCCAGAATAACTTACGAGTAGGTACCACCTAAGTACCTGTACGAAACTGCTTATACTAAAGCGGAGATGAGGGATAATTTCAACCGCGAGTGCCAATTATAGGGGAACCTATGCGACTGTTTTAGATACCAGATTTGGATTAGGCGTCGATAAATACATAGGGAAACCATGGTCTTCCGGATCTTGAACTTTATTTGTGGAGCTGTGTTGTAGACCGGTTGTCATATAAACCGTCGCTCCTTGACTTATCGCGCTTGTTCTACACATTGGACGAATCGTGAAAAGTTTTCCGTATTTAATCCTTCTAGTTCACGGTGGACCCACCTACACCTCACCCAGAAAACGGATGAATGGAAGCCCTCGCCGAACTGCCTCTTGATTAATGAAGGGCTCAGTCTGTTGAGAAACGCGTGAAAAATGGTTTGTGGGCGGTTGAAAAAAATAATCATCTTCGCACTTACTCCTTTTTTGTTCCTAAATTAATATTCTAAAAATAGGGTGGTACCTGAATGTAATAACTGTAGATGAATGGTTTTGTGTAGAGTTGGCAATAACCAGAACACTTTTCCCTCGAGCTGACCTTCAACGTGCCTCTTCGATGAACCAAAATGTGCTTTAGAAATGCGCAATCCTAGTTCTCACCACTTCCACGTGAGTGGTCTGCAACACGAATGTGATTAACTAACATTTTTTCTCCATTCTGTAAAATCACCATGAAAATTTCATTTAATCAGTGCCCAAAATTGTCTGCTCCAGGTTGTCTTCAATTGGCTTTGATTACATGAAAAAAAAAAAAATCGATTTTTACAGGTTGACACAAATTGATTCAATGTTATTCACTGGGGCAACATCTGATTCACACGGTTTTGTGGTATCAAGTGGCTTGTTTTGATATACTTCTTGTGGAGGGCAATTTCGAATATTTGGCAGTAGGTGTATTTACTTTTATTTTTTCAAGATGTCCCAATACATTACTTTTTCAATAATATTAAAAAAATATTTTTTTATTACCTATAAATTTATGGTACCCTCAATTTATAATAAAAAAATATTTTATGCAATTTTATTCGTTTTGGCAATCCTTTATCTTCATTAGGTAGCCTTGTAATTTAACAATAGTTCGTTACCTACATACGAAGAAAATCGTCGGAAAGCAAGTAATTATGCGTTTGAAAATCGATTATTTGCTTTCGATTAATCGAACAAAGATTATTCAATTCCGATTAATCGGCCACATCGATTATTAGCATACTTTAGCTTACGAGTTGATGTTATAATCGTTTATTTGGTTCCGATGTTGCATCCCTAGTTCCCAATTCAGTTCCCAGTCTTTGGTCGTGAGGAAATGGACGAAGCAGATTTGGCGGAGAAGAGAAACCGCATCGGAATAATCTTCCACGCTTATGCTCCAAATTAGTCTCTTCTAAAACATATTTCCGTTCTTCAATTCCAACCATGTACTTCACAAGTAGGAAGGTGTCACTAGGTCGCCTGCTGGCTCCATTGTCCTGTGATACTTGGAAGGTGAAGAAACAGGTTCATGCAAAGTATCGTCTCACCTCCGAATAATATTTGAACTGGTGACGTCATCAAAATTGCATCCAATCAGGGAGTCCCATTCATTGAGTGCCAGTGACTCCATGTGAAGCCTAACTCGCCTCTTCTTGGTATTGCCCCCTCAAAACGACTTCCATCTTCGGAATTAGTCCTTATTGTTTACTTGATTGTCTTCTTGGGACTTATTAGTCTTTCCACTGCATATCCCTTCTTTTTCCTCACCTGCAGTGACTAAATCCAAGTCAGCAACAGTTTTAGCGTTCAGTTCAGTTACTTATGTATTCTTGCGTGGTTTGGTGAGTGAGAACCACACTGTATCTCCGCTGTGATCCACCAGACCTCAATAACCTTCGACTTGTACCCTGGTTCGTGCACTAGTGAGTATTCGAGTATTCAATCATGTAGACCAGTTGGATTATATTAACTATTGAAAATAACCTGGTTTGTTGTTGGAACCTCCAAGTAACCTCGAACGTTCCATATCCATCACCGTATGGACCAATGACCCTCCAAGTGACGTGTCAGTTCAATACATCGATGGTTCAATGAACGCATCCAACGTATTCAAGCGAATGTGTGAACGTGGAAATCCAATTTCATTCCATGGGAACACCTCAGAATTACTTTCTCTATTTCAATGAAATTATGCACGCATTACGTGCTATTCTTACTTGTTACAAAGTTTTCGTAGATAACGTCATAACGTCAGTGACGATATTGGTTAATTATTTTCCCTAAGCGGGCTCGGATCCTTGAACATCGTGAGTTTAAAACAAAACGGTGGAAGGTCTAGCACCTGATTCCAACACACAGTGACCTCAACAGAAAACAATAAACCGTTCTGGACGTATCTACAGCTTTTTTGAAGTTCCATTCACCTTTTCCCTTGTACGATTATATCCCCGAGTTCATTCGATTTTTGGCCCATCTGCCGTCCGGGCACGCGTCGCTCTGCTTACTGACCTACTTCCACTGTTCTGCCCGCACCTGGCGAATGTGCTCTAGTTGATGTAAATAGGGGTTGTTGGGTTCAAGGAGAGAGCAACGGACGCCGTCAGGGTCCCAAAAGAAGAAAGTGATATGGAGCGAAGGTGTACTTACAACATTCATTTCATACTACAGATAATATCAGATATTAGTAGATTCTGTAGTATGAAATGAATGTTGTATTAATGTTGAATGTTCCATATTATGGAATATGACATCTTGCGTTATGTCAAATCGATATGTTAGAATTGTCTAACTTGTGTCTTTACGTGATGACATGAAAAAACTCTGCAAATTCTTGACACAACGGTTCATTATCCTCTTTGTACAGATCACCCTTCTGTCTAGATCACTAGGTCTAAATGTCTAGATCCTAAATGTTAGATTAATTATTATTATAAATCATCACTAATTATTAACAATTTTATCAAGTACCTAGTGAAAATTATTATAATTTATTGTTAGGTATTAATAATTCGTATTTATTAATAATAATTATTATTATTAATTATGATTAATTAATACGATATAATTCTGGGGTTTTTAATACTACGTCGGTAATAAAAATTATTTTTCTATAAAAGAAGTACCTACCAACAAACATTCGAAATTACCTTCATTTCCGTAGCACGAAACGCACCTCAGAACAACAAACTCGACATCACTTAATCCATATGATGTTTCAAAGAGCTTGTTGGTATGAAAATGGACCTGTATTTCAACAGTTTGAGTCACGATCGTGTTGTGAGGCACAATCTTTGAGCCGTCATTGTGAACGAACGGCTGGTCGTACAAAGCTGCGGATGGTCTTAAAAAATTCTACGGAACAAACTCTATCAAAATATGAAATAAACTCTGCAAATTCTTGACACAACGGTTCATTATCTTCTTTGTACAGATCACCCTTCTGTCTAGATCACTAGGTCTATATGTCTAGATCCTAAATGTTAGATTAATTATTATTATCAATTATCACTAATTATTAATAATTTTATCAAGTACCTAGTGAAAATTATTATAATTTATTGTTAGGTATTAATAATTGGTAATTATTATTAATAATAATTGTTATTCATTATGATTAATTATTACGATATAATTCTGGGGTTTTTAATGCTACCTCGGTAATAATTTTTCTATAAAAGAAGTACCTACCAACAAACATTCGAAATTACCTTCATTTCCGTAGCACGAAACGCACCTCAGAACAACAAACTCGACATCACTTAAGCCATATGATGTTCCAAAGATCTTGTTAGTATGAAAATGGACCTGTATTTCAACAGTTTGAGTCATGATCGTGTTGTGAGGCACAATCTTTGAGCCGTCATTGTGAACGAACGGCTGGTCGTACAAAGCTGCGGATGGTCTTAAAAAATTCTACGGAACAAACTCTATCTAAATATGAAATAAAAAACATACCGTTTGATGAGAATTTTTCGAGATATGGAATTTTCAAAATTTCAAAATTCGTTTTGAACCCCTTCCCCTTGACCTAGGGTTCTGAAAAGTTTCGAGGATCATTGTGGGGCTGGTCCAAACCCAGAAACCAAATTTCGTAATTTTAACTCAACGCTAACTGGGCAAAGTGGCGCGGACGGCGGACGGCGTACGGCGTACGGCGGACGGACGGATTTTTTTTTATTCGATTTTCTGAATCTACGTATCTTGAAACGTAAACCAACAAATTTTGAGGGGGGGTTAAAATTTTTTTTTCTTTGGGCGATTCCAATGGTTCATTATCGAAGATAATAAACCAAAAGGGTCGTGCTTGCAAAAGGTCCTGTCTTGTTTTTTGTTTTTTTTTGACATTTTTATTGGCGTCGTACATTCAGCCTACTGATTATAAATTAAAATAACTGATTGATAAAACAATGAAAGAATGTTCAATTTACGTAAATTTAAACAAAAATAATTTCAAACTTTGTGGTTGATGCATCCAGGACATGTCCTGGAGGAAACTGTAAAGTGCTCGGTATACTGTCCAGTTCTCTGATGCTACTAGGGAGTCCAAGTTGAAAGGGGCTTCGACTTGGGGGGGTATATTTATCATCATGTTCTGTCTTTTGTCAGCGTATGTAGGGCATATGAGGAAAATGTGTTCCATGGATCCTTCGCCATCGTTGCATGCATCACAGTTGTTGTTTTCAACCATATTCAATTTAAATAGGTATGTTTTGCATATCGCATGCCCTATTCTCAATCGCATCATCGATTTGAGGAAATGCGTGGTTGCGGTCGTAGATATTGACCTAAACCAACATTTTTTCGATGGCTGGGGGAACATCGATGTATACCGAAGTCCTGCTGGGTAATTAGTATGGTATTTCCTCCATTTACGTCTAAGATGTTGGTTGAACGTTAAGTTTAGATCCGAGGGGGGGGGGGGGGGAAACATGGTGGTGTGATCATCCTTTGCGGTATCATAGTGGCATCCTTTGCTTTCTCGTCTGCAATTGTATTTCCCCGGATTCCGTGGTGTCCACGAATCCAAACTAAGTGGGTCTTGTTGTTGAGGGCCCAGTTAGCGTTGTGCTGAAATTACGAAATTGGTTTAACAGTTTTTACCACACCCACGATGGTCCTTTGTACTTTTCATAACCCTAGATCAACGAATATTGAAATTAAAAAAACGCGATTCTCGCTAAAAATTTCAGTCCGCGGCACTTTGGCATTTGCCCTTTTTTGTCAACATGCGGTGAATCAGTTTTTTCCCCGTCAACTTGACGGTGAATCATGCGCCAGCCAGCGTGGATCATGTTCATACTGGCCCAGCTGACTAGAATAGCACATTGGTGTTGGGATCTTGAGTTAATAAACAACATTATTTAATAATAATTAATAATACTTGATGATAATTTTTAGTAGTCCAATGTTTTTAATAATGGAACAAGTTATTTGTAATTAATTAATTCATTATCTCTATAAACGTTTCATTCATTTAGTGATCTAAACAGAAGGGTGATCTGTACAAAGAAAATAATAAACCGTTGTGTCAAGAATTTGCAGAGTCTTAGGTCTTGAGTTCTTTCAGCGACATTGATATATTAACACAAACATTGAAAGTTGATGTTTTTTCAGAAATAATCTTACGGAGACCGTAGTGAGAAGTTAATGTTTATCTCTTAGTTTGGATAGTGATAGGAAATGAGAGGGAAATTTTATTTTTATTTACTTTTTAAACATGTTTAAATGTTACCCTGATGGTTAAATAAATAATTTCAATCAATCAATCAATCTTTGGCAGAGGTCCAAGTTCCTAATTCTACTTGATTGCTAATGTCGTCTGTCTCGTTACTTTTCCAGGAGGAGATCGGAGAAGTATTCGACAAATGGACGGAGTCCCAGCAGCCCAAAGTGAAGAGAAGCGATGAGACGAGCAAAGGAGGCTCGTGCGTACCCCGTTTGTCATCGTGGACGGAGAACGTTCTCGCCTCGTGGTCCGAATTCGACCGTGTCATCGCTCAAGAACTGAGCGCTCTGATGGCCGACGCTCCGGCTCCGGAGGACCAGGACAACGGAACGGACTCGAGCGGTGGAAGCTCCCCGAATTTCAGTCACCTCCACGATGAAGAGGCTGATAGCGGGTTGGAGCGCTCTGCCGAGGTCCTGGACCGCACCTCTGTCACATACGTTAGTACATTGACTCTACAAAAGTCATACATATTAATAAAGAACGCTTAAAAAACTACAGTGAATCAACAATAATAATGTAAGTTGATGATAATCGTGTGGTATCAAATTGTGAGGATTGCCATGATTCTGTACCGATTTTAATGCAATGATAGATCTACAACTACAAATATCTCAATGACATGACGTCATTGTTCTAATCGCATTGTGGGGGATCAAATTGTAAAGGTAGTCAAGTAGTGGCCCGAAAATTACTAGACCCCAGTTCGACGAAAGAACTCTTTTATCCCGAGTTAGAATCAACTGGAACGGTTATTCATTTGACTTGTTAATTCCAACTCGTGTAGGAATAGTGTTGATCTCAAGGTTGACTGGGTTTTTGTTTTATACGACTGTTCGTATGTGGTCTCTTGATGACTGTGTAGGTAGTTCTAGTTTTGCAAAAACCTAAAACCTACTGTGATAATCGAAATTTTAATGTATAGTCCAACATTCAATTATCAGAATGTTCACAGTACAAACTTCCATCAAAATGCAATCTTTCTTTCCACATAGTTGATTAAGAGGTGTTCACCTAAATACTCTTAGAAATCCCCTTCAGGTGGATTATTTTACCCAATTCGTGTGCTCTAAGCATACAGATCTATAAATACACTGCCGTGGGTTACAGTCGGGATTAAGGTTCGAAGCAATTCCAAGTGGGGTGGCCTCAGATTTAGGAGAAAACCAGCTCGATACAACCGGTAATGAGTGGGTCGGTCGGATATGAGTTGTTTCAAGGTTGAGATTAGACGATCCGTGCTTTCGTATTCACGGCCATGCAACTCCCGTTCCCTTATCTTGATCCCGAGAACAACCTGGACATTGTTGAGGAGCGTAGAAGTCGGTGAAACATGGAACGGAAATAACGACGAATCAAGAAATGTGTATGTTGATGGGAGGAGCCATTAAGGATCAATTACATGAAATGGTCGCCTTACACAGGATTGTGAGTTGTAGGGTCCAACTTCTCAGCTGGTAACGAAAAATTTAATATCTTGAAAACTAGTCAATCATTTAGAGAACATTCGATATTTCACATAGGAACGATTAGAAAAATGTCACCCTGATTAGATCAAGCAAATCTATTTTACTCGTGGGATTCCAATACATAACCAGAATCAATTATCGCGATCATCCAGGAGCCATGTACATTCTACCTTGACTCTCAACTCTTGACTCTTCCAACATCCACCTCCAATTCGATAATTATTAAATTAAAAAAGACCATCCATCTATTACCTATATTAAAAGACATGTCCATTATCCATATGTTGAGGGTACTTCAAACCAGTCAGTAGGAGGGGGGGGGGGTGTCGCGGTGTGTAATACGTGTACTAACAATTATTGTACATAGATATGCGGGTAAAAATAATTTTACCATCCCAAAACCTGAATTTGTCTGAAATTCTTCTCATTTTGTAAATATGAATTTTCGCTCATCGTCTGCATCGTAGTCATTGTTGGGCCAAAAAAACCTTTTGAGCAATGAATTTTAAAGTTAATTTAACATTTTCTTCCGGATTATAGCTAAACCACATTGTCTAGGAGGATAGGAAAGATAGGACCCAAAATCCAGAAAACCAATAACAATCCGACAAAATCGCTGTTTTTGCTACCCCGTGAAGAGCTCAGGGTCCTCGCAAACATACATCTAACATACCCTCCGCCATCCCTAAATAACCCCTCAAATTTTCGATAACTTTGGAATTGAGCCCATCTACTACCAGCTATACGATTTAATTACATGCGCCAGAGTGTGAATGAATAAATACTAGTTATAAATTTTGTTGGCAAAAATCATCAAGATCATCAAGCCGAAGTGGGAATGTTTCAAATCAATTTAGGAACCAATAGCCTCCATAACCTCTTGATCTTCAAGGGCTGTTCAATTGGAGGATCTTGTCCTTCTCATTTTGATTCTTACGAGGTATTTCTTAGCTAAGCGGCAGGTCCCCACTAAGTTAATTAATCTGCTCCCAGTTAATTATTTTGTGTTTAGGTAGGTCTCATATCACGGCAGAATTGAGGGTTGCCTCTCACGTTACGTGACTACGTTTCCTTAAATCTCCACCACACGATTAGGTAGCTCGTGTGAACTAGAATGCGTATTGTCCATTGTCTCTTAGACTCCTCAGAAAGACTAACTGAACACGAAAAGAAAAATATGTTGAGGTTTAAAAGGGCCTGTGTTGACTTTAATGATCTGTAATGCTTGTTTTTTTTTTTACAGGAAGACTGCGGCGCTCAAACGTCGCCTGCTGTCTCCCGGAGTTCCAGTTTCACGTGGCTCTCAGACTCGTCGTCGCTGCCTGAGGAGGAAGAGGTGGACACCTCATCGTCCTCGTCCTCATCCCATCCAGACAGCTCTGGTGAATCCCACAAAGAGGGGACCTCACCACCTCCAGCGGCGTCTGCTAAAAGTGAGTGGTTTCCAATTGTTAATAGGTACAATTCATCCTGAAACAATCATAAAATACATTGGAGAGGAAGCGGATCTTTTTCCGGCGATCATCAGAAAAGTCACAATCCGATATCAGGAAAGAGGGGAGAGACAACTACAGCATTGGCAGAATGAGTAGTAATCTGATGTCAGGGGGGCCTGGACCCAAGTGCTTACCTACAGGTGCGCCAATAGCTCGATTGGAGGCACGGGGAAGTGGACTTCTACACTACTGTGTTCCTGTCGGGCCATGGGTAATTCCGGTCCTATTTACGGAAGCAGACACCACAAAGTACTGGTACTGAACGCACCGACCGATGATGCTGAGGACACGTTTCCACTGCGCCAGATGAATAAGAGAACGAGTTATCCTGCAAGAAGAGGAGGGCGAAGTCACACCTGCCAACATGGTCAGGGAGATGGTCTCCAACCAGCGAACTTGCGAGAGGATTGTGTCCTACATAGTCCGAATCCTCAAGACATTAAAGCTGGACGATTCTTTCCTCCGGTGAAAACAAAGTGGAGACCGCAAGAAGACACCAGAAGGGCGCGTGACATCGCCCAGTGATGTCCCTTAGAGGTCGGGTTGTAGATCTGGTCGTCATGTGCTGTGGAATCTGATGAAAGGTGCTGCTTGTTGTTTGATTGTAATGTGACTCAACTTGCAGACGGGAGAAGAAAGGTGGATGATGGGCCTAGGATACTGATGACCTGATGCCTCGTGGTCACAATTGATAATTTGAAGTGGTATAGTTTTAACAGCGGTGCAGATGAGGGACTGAGTTCGAAGGCTCGGCTGGTCAAGTCAATCCCCTCTACACTACCTCTCGCAACAACCTCATGACAACAGTACACAGTTCATTTCTTAAACTATTAAAATCAGATAGGTCTGGGTTCAGGAGCCTGGACACCCAAGGACAAGCTGGGATCATTTCAAATCGAAGGAGGATTATTACCAAACTTGTACCATGTACTGTGCCTAAAATGGACTAGAGTGATGGCCAAACATATGTACCTACTGAAAATGAATGACGTACCTCGTTAAAAATGTACCTTGTAGGTGGACGAACAAACTACTACATGTAGGTATAACGGAGTTATTCAAACGAGTAGGTATGAAGAATAAGAAGAAGAAGAAGAAAAACGTTTATTTAAACATAGCAATAAATTATGTACAATATAGAAAGACACATTCTTATGAACATTACGGCATGGTTTTGCCTCTGTCTGCCGGAGGTTCGGGTTTTATCATTTTTATCCAAAGTTAACCCACTAAATAAACTGAATGTATACATAAACGTAAGGCACTGAAATCAAAACTGACAAACAGGTACGAAGCATATATGATTAGCCTGCGATACCAGGAACTGTAAATAAAATTATAATATTAGAAGTGGTGAGGGGAAAGGTAGATGAAACTAGATGGGAGATAGTAGATGATACTGGATGGAGATGAAGGTAGGTGAGCCCGACTGTTAGCTTTGAACTGTGTCACTTGATTCATACCTGTAGCTAATTCTGTATTTTACGTACACATCTCTTATCTAATTTGGACTGTACCGTTTCTTGTCAAATAAACAAATAAACAACTTTTAGCATGGGAGCTTTTGTCGTGCATCCATCTGTTGCACTTTGCCGTGAAGAGCATGTTGGCCATATTACCAACACTGGCCATAATATGTTAATATCATTACCCTCAGGTACTTCTTATTCTGTTTGGTTAATATTGTTGTTTGTCAATTTTCAGGTTGTCAAAAATGTCGGAGAAAAGAAACATGGGAGCGATTGCGGAGGAGGCAAAGCACGAAAGAAGGGCAAGGGCAAGGGTTCCCTGGAGCGCGAACGCCCAAAGAGACGATTTGGGTTCGGCGACAAAGTCACGCGATGGCCGAATCCTCTTCGGAACCAGATCTGACGGGAGACCGCAGTCAAGAAGGACCTCTCGTCAACTACAAGAGTCTGACAGGGCGTCCACGTCTGGCCGAATACACCGGTCTTTCTCGTCCGGGGATGCCCGTCCGTCCGACGACTCTCCGGCTCGGACCTCCGTCTTCATGCTCAGGTTCGAGCATCCCCTCGCCGTCGTCCGAATGTGGAGGTGTCACTGTCTCCGGTTCCGGTTCCCCTCAGCAGGAGTTGGCCACGTCCAAGTCGTCTTCTGCTCCTCTTCTGCACCACAACCGCTCGTCCACTCTCCCTCACACGAAGGTAAATTTATCAGACAAGTCGAAAAGTCGAAACAGTAATTTTCATCCCAACTTAGTCGCCGTGATCATATCGTACACGCTGAGAAATGTTGGTAGTTCACTTCGAATAAGCGGTTCCTCCATCTAGATAAGATGTGACCTGGTGTTTCTCGTGTACCAAACTCCCTAATCCTTAGGAGTGGAGGTACTATTAAATGGTGGTATTTTAAGAATGTAAATCATGCTTAATTATCATTGCCAACACCTTGGGGCCTAATTAAGCATGATTTACATTCTTAAAATACCACCATTTAATAGTTCCTTTACTCAGTTAATTTCTGATTGGTTATGATGAATTCTCTCATGTGAGGGCGCGAAAGGTGGAAGACCACTATTCTACAGTAATTCGAGTTTTGGAAACACTGTTATTGTCATTAGGTACCAGTATCTATTTGATTAATAGAGAAATAGAGGGTTGGTGTTGGGGTTTTTCACTTGGCTGAATTCAAATTTGAGCACAGCGTCGGATCCAGACTTTGATTAATGGTGAGGGGGCGTTCATGTGGTATCAAGTTGAGGTTTTATTAGGTACACTGGCCAACAAAAAAAGGTGTTGTGTGATACTGAGAAAAGAGGGTTGGTGTTGGGGTTTTTCAGTGTACAGAATTCAAATTTCGAACCAGTTTTCAGCGGCGGATCCGGACTTTGATTTCGAGGCCGCGGGGGGGGGGGGGGTCATGAGGTATGAGGTTAACCGTGACTAACCTAAGTTTCTTAGGGATTCAATTCTTTCTATTGCATATAGAGCGCTTAAAGAATCACAGACAGTAACTGAATTTCTACCTTACTCCTGCCTGTACATCAGTAACGTAATTTAAACTAATGTTAACAATTTTCTTGATTAAAATAACGTAGGTAATTTTTCAAATGAATCTTTTAGCAAATTTCCGATAAATAGGAAGCTATTTTGGGTCCAAAATGTTTAAAACTCGAATTTTTGAAAAGCTTTTATACCAAAATCCTGAATTTTACTACCAAATGACCAAAAATGGTCATGCTGCATGTTAGTGGATTTTGTTTTGTTAGGTACTTCATCTCATTTTCTCAATCACGTTAATAATTCACCTAAACAAGTTGAGATTCCCAATCTACAAAAACATTCGAAATTCAGCACCGAAAATACTTTTGGCGAACCCTTGTCAAAAAGTGTGTGAACCTCTTAAGTCAGATATTTCTCAGCAATTTTTTCAATCAAAATTTGACGAAACCGCGTAATTGTTATATAAACGTCTCCCCTTCCCCCAGGTCCATGAATAGAGCAATTAGAGTGAGTTTATTGGTTATTATCGCTATTCGTAGGATAGCGGGCAATCTTTCATCCCGTTTGATAACCCGGCAAGCAATCGCTCTGTCGTGTGGCAAAAACTATGCGTTATGTAACAAGCCCGACCGCGACTCCAATAAATTTATTATCCGTCTTTATCGTGACATTGAAAGATTGATGATGCTATGAAATCTCTGCAATACGTTGCGAAAGTCTTGAATGCCCACTCACTTTAATTCAAAGCGAATATAAGATCAACGAAATCGCAATCATCACGTAGGAATTTTGTTTGAAATAGCTGCTTTACGGCGGTTAGTTATTTCATGGTTTGTAGGTGTTTACAGTCTTCAAAAAGTTGCTAATTTCGTGCTTTGTTTTGCAGGCTCGAGGGAAACCACGTTCTCAGTCGGAAAAACAGCTGCCAGGTAAGCCATATTGTGTGACTGTATGCATGAAATATGCCGCGAACTAAATGACCATGGAAACGCAACGAACAGTCAACTTCGCCACGGTCCAGTCGATACTTAAGTATGAATTAATGGTGTGAGGGCCTACTTTCTGTGATGCAGTGTGGTATCTCACTGTGTAAACTTTTCGTTCCGATGAGGAAGGTACGAGCTGGATTTTTGGTTCAGTAGGTTTGGAGAAAGGTTTTTGAGATAGCATGAAGGATAATCTGTGTTACCGGGGGTATTGGGCCCCGCACGCCAGATTAGAGTTAAGGGTTATGTGTATCAAGTGTAACCAGATGTGTACATCCGCATGCCTTGTTACACATAGGAGAAGTTGGAGAGAAGGTGGTAAAATGAATGACCTGTGTTACCGAAGGTTGTTACCTCCCCACTCCAGATCGTAGGAAAAAAAGTTGCTATATGACAAACGTTACCAGATACGGATACCTGCACTCCTTGTCGTATACAGGCAAGAAAAAGAAGAAAGATGATGTGAAGTCAGAGATATCTGCACACACCGTTCACTTAATTCGAATGGGAGGAAAACTGACCAATTTTTGATAACTGAGCTAACTTTTGAGGAAAGTTTTTTAGGTTCGGATAATAAGGCTTGAGTATGAGTGGGGTCGTACTGTCATAAACTGCTCACAAACTGAAGTGGACCACTCAAGAAATTAAGATAGTTCATGATTTAGTTAACTTGATTGATTTGGCGTTTTCCTCCATTTTAAATAAACTATTTTTCACAGTGTTAAAGAGATAAAATCAAAAACAAAGTCTTAGTATCACTACTAAGAGCTGAGCTGCTTATTGGACTTTGTCCCATAAGGTCATGTTTGTTTGTTCCCACTTGTGTTTTGTAAACATTATTTCCCTTTTATCATCAGTATTACTCCAACCAGTTCACTAGACAGTGCTTTATAATGCCTTTACGACGACTTAGTGTTGAAGAACTTGGGAAAGCTTCAGCACTTCTAGAGTTAGGTCATTCTCAACGTGATGTTGGTCGTAGGCTCCAGTGCTCTCGCACAGTTAATGTTTTGATTTAATTTAAAAAAAAAAATACATTTTCTTAAATTTTTTGTGGTGTATTTATTTTTGTTGAACAAAATACCATTACCAATGGATAAGTAAGGTATATATGCACAAAGATACAAAAAATAACCAGAAGTATGGTTAAAAAATAGAGTTACCTAACTTTTGATGAGTGGTCCACTTCAATATGTGAGCAGTTTAGTTGCTTATGGCTGGTCGATGTACGGATTTGGTACGGATCTTCTTGGTGTGGCCAAGTGAAAAAAACCCTGAAAGTTTCAAGCCGCTAGGTTTAAAGGGAGACGAATTATATAACTTCAATACCCCTTACCATGTTTTTCTTCTATTCAGACAGTCAAGGCCTCTCCACCTTCACCGATTGACTTGCAATTTTGCACAGAGCTTCGTTTCAACTTTAGCAAGTGCCTGAAACCCTCAAGAATAGAAATTCTGAAGAAATTCAATTGAATATTGACGATGCATTCCAAAGCCAGCGTGATTTTCAGGAAGATGGTAGGAAGCATGCTGTCATTTGATGTCATGTGACTAATTTATTGTGATGTGAGTAGCTTCAAAATTTAATCCAAGAGTGTAATTATGGAGCTCTTTCCTCTTAGGAAATCCACCTAGGGTTATCCTCCTAAAAAAAGCTTTAATGTCCATGTAAATTATCAGTAAGTATTATACTATTGTACCAAGTATAGTCCAACTTTTACCAAGGATTTTGGCTCAGCGAAACCCTTATCCATGTTCAATGTTCCACGTTAAGTAAACATTTGAGACTGACCGTTCTTAATAACATTCCTGAAAAAACCTTCGTCACGAATTTTCGGCTTATTTAAGCCATCTTCAGGGATTAAAAGTAGACTGTTTCTCCTAATCTCTGCTTACGGTCCACTTGTTAGGTTTAGAGTCTTCTTCAAATTTTTTATGTCACAAAACTTCATACAAGCCCACAAATACTCGCCGGCCAGTTCATTTTTACTTTTAATACGAGTAATTGTGCACGTTTATGTGAATATAAGCTTTACCGCCCACACTTGAAGAAATACCTCCTCAGGAGTGTCGTCTGTATCTTAAGACATCCCGTCAGCTCAGTTTTTCCACGATATCCACCTCGTTACGCGTGGGCCGAAGCTAAGTGATTATTATGTGGACTTTACGTATTAGAACGACCGTCTCCCGACTTCAGTGGGAACGATCACGTTTGCCGAGCCGATCTGATGTGTAGGTGGCTCTACAAATATTTGTCAACTCAACCCCCTGTGAACCCGAAAGACTGATTTGCTTGTTTGCTCGTCGCACTCTCATCTGTCCCTGTTAATCCCTTGGCGGAAGCCGCCTCGCTTAAACCAGACTTACCCGTCGAGAAATTCGAAAAATCCTTACAAAGTGGGAAAAATTATCACGTCAGAATTTCACGGTTTTTCCCTCAACAGAGACCAACTACGTAAGTTGATGGGTAACAATAGAGAGGACATGGACAGCTGAGCGAGAGATTTTTGGTATGTGACGTAAACAGGCGTCGACTAAACTTTTTCGGTAAGTTGTGGCCCCAAGGCCCATTACAATTACGGGTGTTTTTCAATTCGAAATTCAGATTTAAACCTTGAAACCTTGAAACCCACAATCGATCTTTTTAATCGATTTTCAACGAAAATTTAGCCAGCGCCATGGAATTGAAATTTTCACGCTTTAGTAATTAAAATTGGGATAATTTATAAAGGAGTTGAGCAAGTTCCAGATCGAAACTCGAAATTTGGCTGGATTTGCTGGCGTCAAACAATGATACGTTGCACGTTCCGGATATAAAATCAATGAAATAATATTATGTTTGACGTCTTCTAAGAAATACGGACCAACCAAACAATTATTGTTCCATTCGATCTTTGGTTGGTCCGTATTTAAATAATTATTATTGCTGAATTTAGCGTTTCCCATGAAAATGGTTCATTCACGTTGTGGGAACAATATTTCAACATTTGCACTGTACGAAACCTTGAATTCTGGCTCGTCAAGTAATTTCAAAATAGTCAATACCTACACCACATTCATGACAGAATTTCTACTGGAACTTTTAGAATTTCTACTGGAGTTGAATGGTTTCAAGGCTGAATGGTTTCATGAATGCAACCTCGGTAGCCCCACCACCGTTCCACCATTGCAGTCGAAGATCAGAACAATGTTTTATGAGCAGTTTGAAAGCTGGAAATCAAAATTTCATGACCTACCTACCCTTACCTTAGTTATTTGGCGATTTAATGATTTCTATTGCATATAATATATTATAACGTTTGTGGAAATACTAGAAATAACTAAATTTCTACCTAACTCTAATACTGCTTGTACATCAGTATCGTAGGAATATTGTTCTGGGGGGGTCTAAAAGTAGGGTGGTCCGGGGGTACCCCTGGTGGATATCTTTGAAGAACAGGGTACTAAATGAAGGGTTTTAAACTAATTTTAACACTTTTCTTAATTTAAAAAAAAAAAAAAAAAAAAAAAACGTCATTTTTCTAAGAAATTTTGTTTAAATCCATGATTTTGCAATATTTTTTAATATGTCTTACTATCTCGAAGATACGCCACTATATACATGGCCAAATCAATGTTTTTCTTTAAACACTTTTCGAATCAGCCTTAGTGTGGAGCTATTGAGCAAGCTCTCGACATTTGGGAGGTGTCACTTTCTTTAAAATTCGAGATACCTTGCCGAAAACTTAGCGGACATTGCGCAGTAGACAAGATACATACGTTCCTTAGACAACTGCTTTAATATTGCCGAGTTCTGGCTCGGGTGGGGGGTCATGGGACACCCCCCACCCCCCCTGAATCTCTTCTCTGTAGACAAGATACAAACGCGTTCTGTGAACATTGGAGACTAATTAAGTTGGTACACCAATTAGACGTGCACACAATGTAATTATTACATTGTGTGCACGTTTAATTGGTGTACCAACTTTTTGTAGGGGCACAGGTACCAATATTTCTTCCCCTGGAGTCCTGTCGTCAAGCAATTGTCCTTGACCCATGAAGGCTGCCGGTTCCATATCCAGACTTTTTATGATCCACATGTTGATGTCAATACACTAACAATACACGCACGCCGTATAAATGCTACCGGCAGCCTCTTTGGTGAACCCTTCGATAATAATAAGAAAACCTATTGACAGCTACATCACGTGCATCCGCGGCGGCAGTTCGACAACAATAAGAAAAGGGCGAAATTGGACGGAACCTGCCTGTTTTCCATTGGAGTTCCAGAGGACGGACAGGTTTCTAAACCGAATCACCCCCGTAAAAACATATTCCTTGTTAAAATACTCTCTTAGGAATCTACCTAGTTGTAAAACGACCTGTAATGACCTATAAAAACGGTCCATCGAGAATTGTTCATGACTCCTGGGCGACTGGTGGCGAGTTTGCCATGCTCAGCTATTAAAATCACTATGAGGACAAGTGAGTACGGCGTACCTACTCACTATGGTACTCACTTGGTTTCAGTGCTTGGTTCAGTAGTTTGTTGTAATTATCGCCAACTAGTTGATGAAATTTTCCTTTCTGTCCTCCGTGGCACATCCGATTCCTTACAAACCAGATTCAACCCCTTCAGACGCCCAAAGTCTCCCGATCCAACGGCTCGAGCCCGATACAAATCAGGAGTTTGCTACCTTTGAAAATACGATACGAAAATACAATTATTCGGGACTCCCTTTGAGGAGGTGCTCTCAAGCAAACTGCCTTTTCCCCTCGATTCCGCCGAGCTAACCGACCTCCGAATAGTTTTCACCTGTCGACAAAACGAACCGCCGGGAGGATGAAACATTTGAATTTCTCCCTCTCGGCGAAGCCTGTTAACGCAATTCGTTTTTTCGAATCATCTCTGCAAAAATCTTTTTTCACGGGACTCTGACCCCATGCCTGCTCCTATAATATAATATTATTGTATTACGGTTGGTACTCGCTTATGTAACTCGAGGATTGTGATATAAAACATCTCGAAATATCTCGATATCTTCGTCTGTCGTATAACAACAAACATTGTCCTGATTTTTAACTCCGCCTTCCATGATTTATGAACATGAAAATATGTCATTTTAAAGTGGTTTGTAAAAACCGTTTTTGCAAATGCGCTTATGGCAGGAGGCGCACTGCACGCTTGCCTTGACGCAGAGCCACTGAACACAGTGAAAACAAAGACAAAGAAGGGGCTTGAAACGTGATTTACCATTAGGTATAATGGACCCGCAAAACACAAACCTAAGCAATGTAGCCTGTTGCTAACATCCTGACAGACAAGGTATAGGCCCTAAAATTGGTAAAACGCACCACTTTGAGAGTAAAAAACGCTATAAGGGTGAATACCTTCGGTGACCCACTTTGAGTCGTAATGTCAGCCAACGTGTTAAATCACCGAGTATGTGCTGTAAGTGACAAGTGCACCGAACCGCATACGATATGGCTCAAAAGTGCGGTAATTCTCTCGACCAGACCTCTTCCACAGACTTATCTGAGGGCGAAGGTGCTCTCAAGGATTCCCAGGTGAGTCCATCAGGTTTCGAACGACGCCTCTGAAATACCCAGAACTTGCTCGGGGACCGTCGGGACAACCCCGCGTTTCTTTCACTCCTCGTCCCTGACCACAAGGAAAACCAACATGTTTCAGAAAAACAGGTCTTCAAATACGCGGATTATTCGATCCTTTACAGTGCAACAGGACCGGTACAATTGCAAATTGAAGAACATGAATTTGGAATTCGCTTAATCAAAAGGTAGTTTCTATAGGTTATCAAACGTAGTTTGAGGTACCATAACCCACTTCGTTATATTTTCCTCAATGATGATAATAATCTTTGTGAGATTATTTAGCATGACGCAAACATTTTTCCGATTCGGTTAATAACCTTCTGTACAAATCACCCTTCTGTCTATATCGCAGTACTGATACAGATCAACCTTTTGACTGTTCTGACTGTATCAGCCTTCATTTAATGATTTCTACGGCGTGCGAGTATGGTTAGTCTATTGTATCAGCAATGATGTCAAGATGTGGATCACAAACACTCGAGATATGGAACCGGCAGCCCTCATGGGTAAGGACAATTGGTTGACGGCAAACTCCAGAAGAAGAAATATTTTCAAAAGCAATAGTATACATATAATATAGCACTTGTCTAGGGAAACCCAGCCTTATTGCACAATGTCCCCTAACCTTTCGGCAGGGTATTTCGAATTTTCAAGCTAGTGACACCTCCCAAAATTCGAAAGCTTGCTCACTAGCTCCACACTAAGGCTGAGTCGAAAAGTGTTGAAAAAAAAGTTAAACGCTGCAATACATTGATTTGGCCATGTACAATAATGGCGTTGCTGCGTTGATAAATTGATAATAATAGTTTTCCCGTGTACTTACGTGTAAATACCGACTTTTTGCGTAATTAATATCTAACAGTTATAAATAACAATTTGTTCGTTATAACTGAACATAGAATTTGATGTTAGAAAATTTTGACTATGTGACAGTTTTCATTAGGAACGAACCTCTTCGAGGTACAAGTGATGGAAAATGGCAGCGAAAATGAAAGAATTTGCTCGTTATTGAGAGCAGGAGCCGCATTTAACGTTTATGGAAGTCATTCAGTGGAGATTTTGATGCTGTTTATTTTGGTGGAAGAGATATTTTCTTTTGGTAGTGCGGAGGTTTAGAGCGGTTTTTGGCTCCCAAAACTTGTGCCCACCTCAAACACGTTACATGAATCTCAGTTGGGATGTTCAAAGTGATATAAAATCCATTTTTCTAGGAATTTTCGTAGTATTTTGTTGGAATTTGTGGAGATTTCCATGGTGAACATCAACGATAAAACTTCGGGGGGATTTTCACGCTGAGAAATATCTGATTCCAAACATCACACGGTTTCATCATGTCGAATTTCTTGTTCTGAGATGGTTTTCGCGTCGACGGGAAAATGTTAGCGTTTTTCCGGTAGCCGATCCGTTGTGGGGCCTCATAAAACCCTAGCGGAGACTCCCAAGTTGTGAGATGGTGCGTGGAAGACACTTGAGGTCGAGAGGAATCCGCAGGGCCAGTTGTCTCTGGTCTTAACCATATTTGGCCTAAGGGGACCCCACTACCTTCGTCTCATCCTTCAGGAGAAGGGGACCCCCCATATTAGGACGAGGACCCTTCCATAGCCACCGTTTCCCATATGAAGAACACGTTACAGGAGGTTCGGACAACTGAAGGCGATTATAATACGTGACGGTCAAAGAGGTTCGTACCGACGAACTGATTCGTCCCAACTTTCGAAGAGAGCGAAAATAACGACAGTTTTCGACCATTCACTCAGCAAATAATTGTATGAGCTTGTACTGCTTGTCAGAATATTCTGAAAATGAAACCTATTGGATGTTGAGGCGATGTTGGAGTTTCCGACCTTTTGTTACTTCCCACGTTATTCAGCCAGAAATTGCCGTATTGTTACTCTTGAATGAGAATAAATTCACATTCAAAATCAAACAGAGAAGTTAGATTTTCCAAAAGGTTACAGATATTGGCGAAAATTCGCAAAACTACACTAAAACTGATAGAAACATTTCTGCTTGAAGGCTGAAAATCGTCATAGAAGAGCGAAATCAGATGCCTGATCACCAGTTTGGGTTTTGTAAACAACATTCAACCATTGATCAGATCCATAGGATCACTGGCGCCTGTGTATTCTTGGATGTTTCACAAGCGTTTCATAAGGTCTGGCATGATGACTTGATGTGCAATCTGCAATGTGATTTGCCTACCAGATACTTTGAAATACTTAAATCCTACATCAACTTGCAGACACTTCGGAGTAAGGTGTGAAGAAGAGCTCAAGAATAGCTTCGCAGGAAAGTGTCACACAAGGTAGTGTCATTAGATCATTTAGGATCTAGACATTTAGACCTAGTGATCTAGAGAGAAAGGTGATCTGTACAAAGAAGATAATGAACCGTTGTGTCAAGAATTTGCAGTTTTTTTTTTAATCTATCGTAAAACATTTTTTTTCCAATCGCCGCGGAATTTCGCCATCTGTGGTTTTGTGTATAGTGACTTATGCGGTAAGATTGACAGTTGTGGAGTGAGGTATAAGTCAAAACCCGAAGAAAGACCGAAAATTCCGAGGTTTGTGGACTACCAAAAGCTTTGCCGTTCGAAATGTTATGTGCAAAACCTGAATTCATGTGATTGGGTCCCAAATAGACCAATTAAAACAGTAAAATCTTATACACCACCTTTTGCAAGATAAATTCCTCAAACTACTGGACTATACATAGAGCGGATGAACCGTGAAGAGCATTTGAAGTAACAGCCACGTTTCTTCATTTTCAAAGTGCTCCAGTTTGAGAACGGGATAAGATAATATTATGTTATGTTATATTATGTTTTATAAATTCAGTAAAATGAAGGCATTTTACATAAAACTTCAGAAATTTGCTCTTATAGCCATGCTGCATGGCTGTGGATTTTTTTCTTTGTATTTGTGTAATCATGTTTCCTGCCAGAGTGCCAGAGTTCCCTTATGGCCCTAATTTCTGTGCAGGTCAATAAATAAACAGTCAAACTCGAACTTGATCTTATTTGGAGCACCCAAAGTGGTATAGAGCCATATGGGTTGGTGTTAAACGTAAGCGTATGTGGGTTAATGGACGTTTAAAGACCAATTTCGTTTAAATTCCCAGAGAAGTGACGTTTTGAACTTTTTAAGGGCGCGAAACATTTCTCCGATAATTGTATTAATTGTTTGAGGGGGTGAATCGAGCTGTTACGACACTTTGAAAAGTCACGCGTTAGTTAATTTATGGAATTTGTTTGAACTTTGGGAGTTTTTAAAGTGGAATTTGAGGTTTGTGGTTTCGTTTTGTTTTGGACGGAGGGGAATGAGGTTTGAAATGAGGAGGAAAAGTGACTTAAAATTCAATAATTTAATATTCCGTTTTAATTTCACAACTCAAAATTAAGCCCTCGCTCGTATCAGCTTTTGAAGAAAGTGATTATGGAAGGTAATGAATGTTGGCAACTGTGATTAAAAGTTCAGGAGCGTCGGCCTCAACAAAGGGCCGCAAGGGTGGCGGTGAATGTGGCGGGAAGGGGGTGAATGTTGGGGGGGGGGGGTGGATGATGGGGGGGCGATACGGAGGTTCGACTTGTTGCGTATGCGCCTGGGAAAAGCGGGAGCGAGAGGGGCGTCGGCGACGGCGACAGTCGTCGTTCGGCGGGCGGCGGAACCGTTCATACCCCACCCCCGCGGGCGCCATGGCAGAGGCGCCGCGCGAATACAAGTTTTTCCGAAGTTTCAGTGCCAAAGTCGAATCGGGATGGCCGATGCGGAAGGCGGAGCAGTTTTGGCGGCGGTTGAGGGAGCGGAAGATCGCGGGTTAGTAGACTTTTCAAATTGGTCTTCGTCTCCAACCCCTCCCCCTCATGCCTCTCCTCCTCCTCCTCCCCCCAACGCCGTCACGCCGCCCCACAACTACAACTCCACCCACTTCACCCCTCCCCCCTCCACCCAGTACCCCCCCACATTCACCCCGTTTCCGCCGCCAACGCCCCCTTTTTCATAGTAAGTCGACCGATCTGTCACTTTGACATGAAAACAACCGAAGATACAGACCAAATACTGTAGAAAACTGTATCAAAGAAGTACCTATTGGCGAATTTTTGTATATTAAAATCACTTCAAAAAAGAATTTTTTAACACATAATGGTGCATTTTTTAATAAAAGTGATTCAAAATCCTCGTTTCACCTAATTGTTACGATGATTTATGATGAAAATCTGTTTTGTTGCATCCTGATTACTTCCTCAGTCTTAGTAAATAACTTGTAAGTACAAATTCGTGAAGTAAAAGTGTTAAATACACGAAAATCCCAGGTGCACTATTGAGTTTAGATCAAATTACAGTAAATAGTGAGTAGACCAACCATCTCACAATGCTCCTGTATGTTACGTTGAAATAAACACTTACAGACCAAATACTGTAAATAACAATATTTTTTAGCGAATTTTTGATATTGATAACTGACAATAGTTTCTATTATTTTTTATAACAATTTTTATTATAAGTATATATTTATTCTTGAGGCACAGAGCGGCCATGAAAGTTAAACATGCAACTGGAAAAACTCACAATTTGATACTAGCATCAAATTGTGATTTTTTCCTTTGGATGTTTAAGTTTCTTATTTTGGTATACGAATTCGTCGGAAATTCGAGTTTTAAAAATTTTGAATCGAGAACAAAAGCTTCCTTTTCTTCGACAATTCGCTAAAATCGGTTTTGGCTCTTCCTATGTACTACCTCAGTGTAAGCAAATAACATGTAGGTCCAAAATTGTTTAGAATAAGGTTTTTGTTGAATTCACAACAAATTTTATCAAAACAATAATTGCATTCATGAAAAAATTAAACGCCAACCATTTAACACAACTCTCAAGCGACGGTAAACCAGATACAGGAAAAAAATTGAAAATGATCATCAAGAAATGTGAAGATGATTTTTTCGCGGCTAAATTTAAAGAGTTAAGCGGTAATGCTGAGGATGACGTGGAGGCTTTTAAACAACTCGATCTTAGGCAAACTTAAAACGAATCAGAAATCAGCCTTGGTTAAGAATAAGTGTACAGCAAATCATATGTCGACAACGGATGCAAAAAAGGAGGTAGCGGACAATTTCAATGCCTTTTTCTCAAATGTGGGCAAGAACTTGGCTATGAAAAGTCCCAAGCCGCAAATAGCCGCATTGTCCCGATTAATTAAGATAGCATGGACCCAATCATTTTCAAGCCAAATACAGAAAGCGAATGAAAATGAACGGGAACTTTGCTCCGGGATATGATGGAATAAGCCTTAAAGTTATTATTACCTATTTCAATGCCATTAGAAACGCTATAATTCACCTAATAAACAGTAGTTTAGCAGATTCTATATTTCCTGACCTATGTAAGGATGGCTCGAGGGTTGAATTCACGAACTTTCGACCAATATCAATGATAACCGTTATTTCCAAGCACACTGAGAAATGGGTCAAGTTCCAAGAGCCCAAAGTACTTGGGAAAAATGCTGGATAGGAACCTTGACTGGAGGGAGCAGGTTAAGACAATTGTGGGCAAGTTCAGAAAATTTGTGCTTATAATAATTCTTAAATTTTAAATTTAAGGTAATGCGTCAGAAGTCGACACGTCAAAGGAAGTTTGAACTTTGAGCTTACCTTTCACGTAGGGAAATAGTTTTTTCTCATTGCAAACCTGTTCATTGTGTACCCAAGATCCTTCCCTAAAAGACCTGGCAGCGGGAAATATTATTCAACATGGTTTGAAAAGGGAAAAACAAGTTTTGTAAAAAATCCCAATGCTCTAGTAGTCGACACCAGTGACCAACATTTTCTTCAATAGTCGACATGGTTTTGCACTAGTAGTCGACCTACATGTGTTAGAAGTCGACAGTATCTCTTGAGTCAGTAGTCTACAGGTTTCGTCATTCCATCGTTTTCACTTTTTTCGACTTCCATCTAAATAAAATACATTCAACTGTGAATCGGAACTTGAAAATAGATTAATAAGATGTAATAAAGTAGTTATCAGACTTTTTATTTGCAAACAGCTCATTATCAGTCTCAAATTGAAATAAGTACTTGAGTAAAAAGGTATGAAAACTATAGTCGAAAACTCATTGTCAGAAAATTGACATTACAGTTGGGCTTAGGTACCTATTTACATAGTTTTTGACATTTTCATGTCTTTGCTTTGGCACATGAACTGAAACGGGAAAAATTTGTTCCCTTGATTCACCCTTTCCCTCAGATCACGTCAGAACACAAGCGACCGGCGGGCCATTACGTCAGAGCCTATGACGCACGAGCGTATGACGTCAGATGGCTGGCAGGAGGCCAACTGGTTCGTCAATACCTACGCCGTAGGAGCCTAGGACGTCAGACGGCTGGCACAAGACCAACTAGTACGTCAGAGCCTATGGCGCACGAGCGTATGACGTCAGACGGCTGGCAGGAGGCAAACTAGTACGTCAGAGCCTATGACGCACGAGCCTATGACGTCAGAGGGCTGGCTGGCTAGGTGATCGGGTGGTAGCGAAGGGAAGTGGTGATGCCGTCAGAGGGGCCAGAGGGAGGCAGATATCTGAAACCCCCATTTCTTCCTCACTACTTTCGTGATCACCGTGAAATTATTGATAAATGATTAATTAATGATTTCCTAAAACTTTCCTCTGACTGGCATTGCATTGCTCTTTCTTCCCCAGTACCCTTCATATGGAATAAAGTATTCATTCATTCCCGCCCGCCCTCTTTCCACTCGTCACCACCAACTGCCCTCTCCTCCGACACCGTCCTCACCACCTTCCTCCGACACCGTCCTCACCACCGTCCTCACCACCTTCTTCACCGCCGTCCTCACCACCTTCTTCACCGCCGTCCTCACCGCCGTCCTCCGCTGCCGCCCTGTCCCACCAACCTCCCCCGTCCACCCACTAAACTCCCCCGCCCTCCTCTTTCCCACCCACATCCATTTACCGCCCTCAATTTCAATTTATGTTATGGAAGTCAGCTCAAGAATAGCGAGCCATACACGAGGGGACTCTCACAGATCCCAACCACCGATCTCACGTTTGTCGTAGCCCATACACGAGCGTATTGATCCGCGAGAATATCAGAATCTGATATTGACTGACAGATTCTGTCAACACGTCCGTCGGCGGATTTGATTCGTTCGTGTATCGCGGAAAACCGGGGATCGGACGACGGATTTACCACTCCGTGGCGTCGTGAAAAGTACACAAATAAGTGCAGTTATCCATAAATTCCAAAAATGTAACACAATGTCGAATGACACCTCATTTTAAAGATTTTGTTTTTAACGCGGAACACGATGGTGAAGTCAGAATTGCGACATCTTTACCATCGTGTTCAGCGTTAAAATAGCTACATTTTCTTCGAAAATTCGCTAATGAAGTATCACTTGACACACTGTTTCATTCTTAGAATAAATGGGTAATTTCCCCCCTTAAAACTCCCCAAACCCCCTTAGAGTGGCCCGATTTTGCCCATCTACGAACTCAGCCTTTCAATTGCCGGGACAGATTTTTTTGTGCAAATTTGAACTCTTATATATTATATAAAAGTTCAAATTCGCACAAAAAATGTATAGATGATTTTTGGTTTCTTTTTGGCAGTGATTTCAGGATGGTCTGAAACGGATTTGGAAATTCGAGTATTAAAAATTTTGAACCGAGAACTTTTCCTTTTCTTCGAAAATTCGCTAATAAGAAGGAAATTAAAATTTTGAGTAATCAAAACTTTCTATCATTCTAACAAACCCAACGTTTTTATTTATTTTATTTATTTTTTACATTTTAAAACTGGCACAGGCCCAATTATAATGAGCGATTAACAGAATGGAACAGCAAAATAAAAACAGAGTATCCTAAACTTATTATATGAGAGAAATGAATTGAAATTGAAATGCATCCCAATGTGACACTCAACTTGATTGAGGACGCTATTCGGCCGAATTTGGCTGGTTAGTTCTTAATCACGATTAATGCTTAACCGAATGTGGTGGAATCCAGTAGCACTTTGGATCATGGTTAACGAACGTAAATCCCGATTTTGTTCGTCTAAAATTTAAAATGTTGGTGAAGTCGGCCCTAAGTGGTTGATGACCTATTGCATACGAATTAGGGGCTGATTGCAGAGGTAATTGGCGCTGGAGGTGCGTGTATAAAAAGTGGGCGAATGTCTGGTTGGGTATGCGGCAACGTACGGAATAAAAGTCAAAGTCAAGTCTCGTAAAAATCAAGTGCTTGAAGTAGATGAGGCAGAACCAGAAAATGAAGTTGTGGCTCATTTTGGATGAAATGGACTTTCGTAGAGACCTCGATTCTCCTCATAAACGTCAAAAACATGGGAAAAACTCGGACACAAAGCCAGACTTAATGCCAAAGTGATCTAGACAGAAAGAAGATAATAAATTTATTATACAATGGTTAACCATTGTCCAAGAATTTGCATCGTTTTTCAATTCGTTTTCTGGAGTGTAGGCACGTATCTTGAAACATAAATCAACAAATTTTGTGGCGGGTTAAACAAATGATTGAAGATAATAAACCATCAGGGTTGTACCCGTTGGAGGATCGAAGGTTGAACTGGAATATTGTAGACATTCATGAATGAACAAAATAGTACGTGCAATAATTGGGTAAGTTGGTTATCAAGGGCCTTCAATTATTAACCTACTGAGTTAGTTTGTTACTTGAATTCCGAAGAGGTTCGCGATACGGTCCCTAAAACTCTCATCAACTTCGGTTTTGTTCTTTTGAAGTTGGTTGCTGTACAACGATTCAGTCAAACTGACAGAGACGAACAAAAGTTAACGTCTGGAACCGGGAGTGGAAATGTTCAATTCCGACCAGGTTCAACGCAACTCAAACGCAACGGTTTTCCACAGTTTGATGAAGGAACGTCGGGAGTTGGAAACCAGGGGCAATACTTAATTGTTTACAATTTCGTTCACATAACTGGAGAAAATATTTGTGTGCGCATGTGCATAGGACTTCAAAACAAAATTTACCCCCACTACGAAATAGTGGGGTTACGTTTCACGATACGTACAATCAGGAAATCCAATTGAAGAAGTACACACCCATGCAGCATGGGTATAAGTACATGGTTATACATAATATATGATTATGATTGTTGGTGTCTTTTGGCAGTGAATTCAGAATGGTCTGAAACGAATTTTGGTATAAAATTGTTTAGGAAATTCTTGTTTTAAAAGTTTTGGACTGAGAACAAAGCTTCCATTTCTTCGAAAATTCGCCAAAAAGAAATGTCTACAATTGTTTGGTAATCATATGATGGAGGGTCTGTGATTTGGCTCAGAACGCCAAGACGTGATTATTTTCATCATTTTCTTATACTTACCTATTAGTTAATATTAGTATACCTACATAGTACCCAAGTATGATCATTTTAAGCAAAGTTGTTAGTAGATACATTTTAATAAAGATAATTAACTCATCTCCTCACACGGGCCGTTAGCCCGTATTGGAGATTAATTTCCACCTTGATACTTATCACTTTTTGTTATGATACTTATTACTTTTTAGAGTAGGTAACCAAACTTTGTTTGGAGATGATTTACGCTCATGAATCCGTCCGTCCGTCCGTCACATCGAGATCTCGGCCCCCAGGTCACCTAGAGACTTCCGGTTTTCACTAAATGGTCGTGTAAAGGGTCTATATTAGCCCATTTGGGGGAACTAGTGGGTCCGCTGACCAGCAGCCGAAATATCAATCATTATATTGGCAAAATCGAGGTTTTGAAATGACAACATTTTATTTTACATAGTTGCCGCGGAACCAAACTAAGATTCCCTAAATGGGCTAGTATAGACCCTTTACACTACCATTGAGTGAAAACCGGAAGTCTCTAGGTGACCTAGGGACCGAGATCAGATTGGAACAGAGCTGAGAGAGCTTAAATCGTAGCTAAAATTCCGTAGCACGGTTTAATGTGTGTGCTAAAATTTCTCCTGTTCACCCGAGGACGTTGAAAATTGATAGAGAGCTTCTCTGGAGCAGGATGGGACGAATGACATGATGGGGCCTATCCTGATCAGCCGAGTCACCTATAATCTCTCTTGTTCACTTCCCAAGTCCAACAGTAACTGTTTTACTGATTTCCCCTGGACCACCCAGCGTTCCTGGGTTGTATGAGTGAGCTCAGTACGCTTATCTCTCTCCTAACTGGCCTAAAAGGTGAGATGAATGGTTTGCTGAGTTCCCCCTTTAACAACCCGGGGAGGTTAGTCAATTACGCCCACCCAGAGAGATATGCCAGGTCTGCCTATCCCCAGAGCGGTCGAATAAAAAACACGAGAAACAAGGGAAACTTAGCAAACCATTACAAAGGCTACAATTTCGTACGAGGACCCACCCATCCTCACCACCAGCTTCTCTATGGAAAACTACTTTGTTTGATTACCCGGCAACACCTATGTAATGGATTTTGAAACATTTTTTTTATACTTATTGCACTTTGACAAACAAACAAACAAAATTCACTAATTTCGAACAGTTTGACAACAAGTAATTCTTCAAATTTAGGGTTTTGTGGTTCAGAATCGTGAATCATGAAATATTCTAATATTGTTACCAATTTTGGGATATCGATCAATTTGAGCTATGAATATCTCAAAACTGGTGTAAATTTAACTGGTAGTTTGGATTTATGGAAGATAAGATGTGGAAGGTATCTCGTGACTTAGTTAGTACTTATGTATAATATTTCACCGCTTCCCACGAGCACTGCATTTCGGTACTACACGGTCATACACAGTCATCAAAGGACAAACCCCCGCAATGTCCTCATCTCATAATAATAACCTCGCATATTATTCGCGTGGGTGGAACCTCCCGCCATCTTAGCGGTCGAGTACGAGACAACCTTATTTCCCTACCGCCCTTTATCGCCCCTCACCAACGACGGGGGTGGACGGACGCCCTAATAACATCAGTTCCTTCTAACTCGGCTAATAGCCCTTCGCCCGAGTGTTTCTGGCGGACTCGGCGGAATTCAATTGCCGTCCAATGGCTTCTCAATTCGGTTTCGACCGCCGGTTTTCGGACGCACCTGCTTCAGTGTTTTTTTTTTTTTTGTTCGGACGTTCGAGGGGGATCCGGTCATATGACGACCAATGCGGCTGATGATCTTTGGTTTGGACGTATTTAGTATCAGACCGCATGTAGCATCTAGTGACGTGCGATACTGGTACCAGTACTCGATACCAGTGTTACGTTGGATTCGTAATATTCGTGGTAGTGGGGTGGGAGTGGTGAGAAGAGAGAGGAGTCGTGGACGCCTCTTTCTACTCCACCTCTACATCCACCCACAATTTGAATTTTATGTAAGTACAGGTGGGTGGGTGTTATACGATTACAGACAACCCCCCCCCCCCCCTTTAACCAACCACCCACATCCCCCCGCTTTCCTCTTTCTCACCCACTTCTTCATTCACATTCACCCACAATTTCAATTTAAGTAGTTCTGGCGAGGGGTGGAGACAACTCCCCCCCCCCGTTCAACAACCTTCTCCATCCTTCCTCGCCTTCTTATCACACCCACAATGTCAATTCACTTATCCGTTGATAAATATCATTCAATTTTCTCCCTGTTAGGTCGGCCCTGGTAAAACGCTTCAACTCAAAATTCAAAACATCGTAGAAATTTGCCTCAAATTTTCTCACTGAAACCTTCGATGTAAGTTGACAGCAACTCATTATAAAAACGCCATTTTTCGGTGAGGTATCGATCAAATCAAGCAAAAAATCGCAAAAAAACTCGCTAATGAATCGATTTATAACGATTAATTGCAGTTAAGGTGATTTTAAAATTTCTAGCTTCCATTTTGGGATTGTTGGTTCAGGTAAAAATGTCTCAACTTGCTCGTAAATACCTTAACGTAAACAACTCAATCAAACGGATGTTTTGTTGAGAATTTTTGATTGACTGCCTCAATCGAAATCTGAAGCCAAAATAATGCAAATGTTTGTAGGTAAAACGCCTCATCTCAATATTTTGGAGAGTTGAGGCGTTTTGCCATAACACTAGGCCAAAAGGTTTTGTGGTATTCTTATTCTAGAGTTGAGGCGTTTTACCTTAACAGCGAGTCGTTGAGGTGGTTTACCCTAACATCGACCAATTTTTGTATGTTTATGGTCAGAATTTCCCCCACTTCCGGTTCGAATTTTGAAAGTTGGACTTCGCCATCGAAAAGGCCAGGTCCAAAATAGGGGGGATCCGTAAAAACCCCATTTTGAACATTGGAATAATTTTCATTTATTATATTCAGGTACATTATTCACTAGGGCTGGTGACAAGCCCATAAGGTTGTCCTCGTCGATCTCCTTTACAGCCGAATATTGCGCAAAATAAATGTTTCACTCGTCATTTATATAAATAATTTATAGACCTTGCCTGAGCTAGTTACGCCTTGGTATTTTAACTATTTGTTAGCCCATTCCTCCAATTCTTGATATTGTATGCAGATCAGAGTGATCTTCACAGAAAAGTGATCTGTACAAAGAAGATAATAAAACGTTGTGTGAAGAATTTGCAGAGTTTTCATGTTACAATTGTTGAACTGCTAACGATGAAGAGGATGAGGAATAATTTCAACCACGAGCGCAAGTTATAGGGGTGTATGACTTTGTTGGACACCAGAGGGAGCATTCAGGAATGCAGTACATGGAGTTGGCCAATCCATTTGAAAATTTGCTAGCACTTCGTTGACATGATTGCGTATGAATAATACTAGAAGATATTAGTATAAAAATATTCGATACCTACCAAAAGTACTCGGTACCGAAAAAAAATATTCGATACTTTACTAGCATCGATAGGTATCAAAAGTCACTACTGGCAACAGAGTTCCAAGATTTCTCCAAAATGTCAGTAATATTAGAACCCAAATGATGAATTCAAATACCAGATATTCTGGGGTACACAAAACGCATAAATACGAGGTACTGTGGGTTGAAAATCTCTCAAAACACAGCCCGACAAAAACAAAGTTCAGGATTCGAATGAACCCCTTTGTACGTTTCGAAGCTGAATTCGAATCTGATGTCCAACAAAGACATACTCCCCGATAACTCGCGCTCGCGGTTGAAATCATTCCTCATCCTCTTCAGCGTTAGCAGTTCAGCGATTGTAACATAAAAACTCTGCAAATTCTTCACACTATAGTTTATTATCTTTTTTGTACAGATCACCTTTCGGTGTAGATCACACTGATCTGCATACAATATCCGGACTAGGAGGAATGGGCTAACAAATGGTTCAAATAACAAGGCGTAACTAGCTCAGGCATGGTATATAAATTGTTTGTATACCAAAATGATGAGTGAAACATTTATTTAGCGCAATATTCGGCTGTAAAGGAGATCGTCGAGGATCACCTTATGGGCTTGTCACCAGCCCCTAGTGAATAATGTAAATGAAATTATTACCTAGTGTATGGATCAAATAATATGGAATGTTATTCATCAATGGATAAGTGAATTGAAATTGTGGGTGGGATAAGAAAGCGAGGAAGGATGGAGAAGGTTGATGAAAGGGAGGGAGGGGGGGGGGGGGTGTTGTCTTAAACGTAAATTTATATTGTGGGTGAATAAGAATGTGGAGGTGGTTGAGAGAGAGGAAAGCGGGTAGATGTGGGTGTTTGTTGTGGAGGGGGGGGGGGGGTGTCTCTTGATCCTCACTATCTTCACCACTCACCACCTTCTTCACTCCACGCCACCCAAGCAGACGTTGACAACTCTGGCCTCTCTATAAAATTAACAACTGCCTCCCCGACCAAGGTTGTAAACTGCCACCCAAGCAGACGTTGACCACTGCCACCGCTCTAATGAGCGTAAACTGCCACCCAAGCAGACTTTGACAACTCTCTCCGCTCTATAAAATTAACAACTGCCTCCCCGACCAAGGTTGTAAACTGCCACCCAAGCAGACGTTGACAACTCTCACCGCTCTATAAAATTAACCACTGCCTCCCTGACCAAGGGTGTAAACTGCCACCCAAGCAGACGTTGACAACTGCCACTGCTCTAATGAGTGTAAACCGCCACCCAAGCAAAAGTTGGCAACCCTCGCCGCTCTATAAAATCAACAACTGCCTCCCCGACCAAGGTTGTAACCTGCCACCCAAGCAGACGTTGACCACTGCCACCGCTCTAATGAGTGTAAACAGCCACCCAAGCAGACGTTGACGACTCTCACCGCTCTATAAAATTAACAACTGACTGCCCGTCCAAGGTTGTCAACTGCCACCCGAGCAGACCTTGACCACTGCAACTCCTCTATAAGAGTAAACTGCCACCCAAGCAGACGTTGACAACTGCCACTGCTCTAATGAGTGTAAACTCCCACCCAAGCCACGTTGACAACTATCTTTAAAATTAACAACTGCCTCCCCGACAAGGGTGTAAACTGCCACCCAAGCAGACGTTGACAACTGCCTCCACTCATAAAAGGTGTCAACTGTCTCCCTGACCAAGAGTGAAAACTGCCACCCAAGCAATAATTGCAACAATTATTGTTGGCAGCTGCCACCGCTAACTTAACACCTCAGTTTATAGAATTTTCAACGCTGAACACGGTGAAGAATGACGATAAGTCGTCAGAATATCAGATTAGAGCAGACTAAACACGAGAACATCTTAAGTATCAATCACAATGAGTTATACAGAAAGGTGATCTGCACAAAACTCTCACCGTGTAAACTCCCACCCGTTTCACAACCACCACCCCAGGTTTCTTGTGATGCACGCTTATTGTTTGTGGAAGGCCACCTGGGAACAGATGATAACCTGACCAAATATAATTCAGTCATCTATCAGCCATTCAATTACCTATTCTATGAAAAACTCGGGTCTTCGGGCCTCGCAAGGATCACCCCCCCCCCCCCCCCGGTTTGTTTCTGCTTTGAGCCTACGGCTAAAATTCCAAAACATGGACCATGCATTCTTCCCGCTAATAAAATTATCTACCAACGGTTAATGTTGTCCAATGTGTTTGCTGATGAAATTGTGTGAATAGATGTTTTTAGGAGCCAACCCTCACGTCCCTTGTAAATGTAGTAAAAACTGAATGTCCAGAACCGTTTTCTGACTCCTGCACGTTGTTCAGCATGTTTCAGCACGTTCCATCTTAATTTTCCCTCGAGTTGATGAAAAATGAAATAAATAAATCACAAAGCTGCCTTGTGAGAACCGACCGGAGATGACGAAATATGACGGTCAGGCCGTAATGATTTATGCGGTCTGGGGTTCGTATGGTCCTTTGAAAGGGACCCCACGAACCCTCATCACGACGTATTTTTTTCTCCCTTGTGAGTTTGTAGGTCTACATCCGTATTTGGTGGTCTCTAAGGGTGGATATGAAATAGTGGAATTGCCCGGGGGCAGTTTGATGTATAACGGCTTGAGCCGTTGTGATAGGCAGAACTGCGGTTATTAGATTACACTCATCATCCGTTATAGGACACGGGCCGCCTTGATCACGATAAATCACAAGGGGATGTACGCGCTCATTAATACGTCTGATGTACGTCACAGCTGTCTGATTTAGAGGTAATTAAAATCCAAGTATCCTCCTTGGGAAACCTTAATGTCGTTCGATTTCATTTATTAAAATCCACAGTCATGCAGCATGGCTATAAGAGCGAATTTTCGAAGAAATGACTTGTTTTATGAAAAATGTCTCTATATTAATGGTTTTAAAATTCATTTTATCTAATTTTTGCCGAGTAACACCTCAGTTTATAGGTTTTTCCACGCTGTACACAACGTCTAAGTCAGAATTGCGATATCTCATTCCGTTACAGCAGATGAACCGTGAAGACCATCTCAAGTATCAACTATGTTTCTTCATCTTCAAAGTGCTCCAGTTTGAGAACGGGTAAAGAAATCGCAATTCTTACTTCACCATCGTGTTCAGCGTTAAAAATCATTAAATGAGGTGTCAATTAAGAACTAGGTTTTGTGTAGTTTTGTGTGGCTCGATTGTCTGGCGAGTGTAATTTATATCGTAGGTTGTACTTGTAGTGTTTGGGCAAACGACACGTTGTTGTTTTCTATTCCGCTCCGAATCGGTTCATCGTTTCGGTGATCAGTCGTGATACATTCGGTCGGAGACGCCCACCACAGCCCGTCACCGTCGTTGCCCGTTCAGTATGCGAAGAGGAGAAATCCTTCAGGAAACCGGACCTAAAGCGGTGATCTCTTCGAATGATCGGATGATTCTCCATTGATGATGATTTCCTTCCGAAGACGACTGAGGTTCCGCATCAATCTCCCGAGATCGTTCGTCTCCTCGTCCCCTTGGGAGTCCGATGTGAAAGAAGAAACGCGGATAATGGAGGAAATTGCTGCAGAAACTCACCTTCGAGACGGCGCCTAAACTCTAATGACTCGCCGGTTCCGAGTTGAAAGCGATCTCGAGCCTTTCCCCGCCCAAATTGCACTCGATTTAATCGAAGGAATCGGCTAATTTCGCTCGTTTAGAGATATTTTTAGAACGAAAACCAAATGAAGAGATCTCAGGATCTGGAGTACAGACACCGGCAATCCGTGTTGCAAAAAATCACGATGAAGAAAATCAAACCAGCATTGGGAAGGTTTAGAATAATATGTCTACACATCAGACCCCATACCCCAGACTATTATTCCTACATATTTACCTGTACTTTTTTGTCGATTTCGCCATTACATTCGTTTTTGATTTCCTGAATCAAACCCAATACGGCCAAGTTTATAGATTTGTCAACACTGAACACGATGGTGAAGTCAGAATTGCGATATCTCATTCCGTTATGAGATTAGAGCAGATGAACTGTAAAGAACATTCTGTCTTCACGATCGTGTTCAGCGATAAAAGATCAAATTTGCACCAAAAATCTATCGTGGCAATCGATAGGCTAAGTTCGTAGATCGGCAGAATTCGGGCCCGTCTTCGGGGGATTTTAAGGCGGGATAAATTACCCATAAATTCTCAAAATGAAACCGTCTGACAAGTGATACCTCATTTTAAAGATTTTTCAACGCCGAACACGATGGACAAGTCAGAATTGCGATATCTCATTCCGTTCTCAAATTGGAGCACACAAAAGGTGAAGAAACGTGGATGTTCTTTGAGATGTTCTTCACGGTTCATCTGCTCTAATCTGATAACGGAATGAGATATCGCAATTCTGACTTCACCATCGTGTACAGCGTTGAAAAATCTATAATTTGAGGTGTTACTTGGCAAATTTGAAAGAGACAAAATTTGTTATTAAACCAGTGAAATAGAGACATTTTACATAAAAGCAGGCATTTCTTCGGAAATCCGCTCTTATAGCCATGCTGCATGACTGTGGATTTTCTTGGTGAAATCAGAATGGCGATATGGTATTTGGTTCTGCGACACGTTTTCAGAGCCATTAGGGACATTTTCCTTCTCAATATTCGAGGGTGAAAAGTAAAAATCGTGTTTCCCGTACATAAATAAATACTCTTCTTTTGCGGCGCATCCCCGAACTCTGAAGTTGTCATTCCCCGTGACAGTCGGCCGATATGTCAAAAACCGCCGGCAGATAGCATAAGTGGGTCAGTTCTTGTCCGTGGCATCGCAGCAGGTCGTGACAACAAACAAAAACCTCGGTGTAGGTACTTTCCCTTCATTACCGTCGCGAAGGCCTCCGCCCTTCAGAAACAATGGTTGTTTTCAGGGTCTCACTATAATATCCCTGGGGATATTACCGCCCCCGCCGCTCTCGTCTGGTTCATTCAATTGGTCGACGAAATCTTCAAGGTTTCGAGGGCCCGCATTACTTTTACTTTTACTCGATCTCCTTGTCACGGACGTAATGAAAGTTCGAAATGAAGATTCAAGATTCGAGCCCTGAGGGCCCTTCATCGACCGCGTTTTAATGAGGTTTCAAATTCAAAAAGAACTTTGGTGTTGATCGGGGCTTTATGATTGGATGTACCGATCGGTTCAAAACTTGAGAGTAGTTTAATGATCGTGATGTTTAAACTCGTCTCCCTTCATTAAAAGGTACTTGTAAAGTTGTGAAGTAAAACCTGAAGGTGTATTACCGAGAGGTGGACTTATACAGAGTCCCAAATGTGAAAGGTCGAATGGGGTTGGTTGATACAAGTGAAAGGAAACCAGTTTGGTGAAGGGTAGGGGCTAAAAAGTAAAAGGTCGAATTATTAAGAGTTAATTGAGGCGTTTGCTATCAAAATCAGCTCACTCCATATTTTTCTGAAATCCACTTTTTTGCATATTTTGGAAGTTTAGAGGGTCCTTCATAACCTGACGAAGGGATACAGCTCAAATCCAGCTCCTTACAACCCAAAACTAGATGAAAAGGTGTGCCCGCTGGATCAAATCCAGCTCATTCCAAGTTTTTGCCATCTCCCACCAGGAGCTTTCCCTCCTTGCTTTCTGCATTTTATTTAAAATTTTATTTTTCTTTGATAAATAAAAAGAAGAACATTCTGTTCCATTTGGCGTTGCAATTTGTGACCTTTTGCACATCGTACCAAAGTTTATGTCTCAACTGTGAAATTTCAGACCATTTGAAAAAGTTAAGTGGATGTCATTTATTTAAAACCCGTAAAGACACAAAATTTGTTAATATTTAATATTAACTGGTAAACTGGAAAAACCAATTTCACACAACTTAATTGAACAAGAAAACTGAAAAAAGCATGAAAAATCGTATTTTTGCATCAAAATCAGCTCATTCCAACTTAATTAGTGTAATTACGCCCAAGGTAATGCACCTGTAATGGAAATGAAAAACTATCAAATGCTAGGCGGTTATATCTACAATAAAAATAAAAAATTAAAAAAATTAGCTTTAGAACTCTGGACGTGAGAAGTTTTTTGGCTCTCCTGTAAAATTTCCAAAAATGCAATCAGCTGGTTTTGATAGCAAACGCCTCAATTATTAAGAATGATTAGACAAATCATCGAATGATGTAATTCCTTCATTGTTGCGTCCATTTGTGTAATAGCTTGTCTGCCATGCCTTCAAATAGCCAATTAGAAACTTTTTCCTTCCACGTGGTGGCAACCAATCCCATGAGACCTTTCACTTTGTAGCTCCTCCCTTTCACTTCGAGAGCCAATCTGGTTTCCTTTCACTTGTATCAACCAACCCCATTCGACCTTTCACATTTGGGGCTCTGTATAAGTTCTCCTCTCTGTAATTCACCTTCTGTACTGTTTTGTACTGGTCTGTACTGTTTGAAATGTACAAATATTACTGGTTTGAATATAATTCACACACTGCAAGTAGATATCGACTTAGCTGTCTTGCGTGATGGAGATACAGCAATGTTTTGGTGTCGTAAGCTTTTACAATCAAACTTTCACCACTTACTCGTATTATGAAGTTATTAATTACAAAATCTGCTGTAAATACAAAGGCCATCACGCAATGAATCTTAATTAATCGTGGAAAACTGTTGAAGGTAGTAGTAATGCACGGTATTTCACATCTCTCATCTGTGACATACAACAAACCTAACGCGTGCTTTACTGTTTATTCACCGTGTCACGTAGTTGGATACAAATGAAAGATTGGACTGTTGAACATTTTCCTATACTCCGACTAGGTTTGTTTTGTTATTGTCTTTGAAATGGGCCAAATGGCTGGTATTTTCGTTGTGTAAAACATCATTAGGACTCGTTCCGATTCCGAGTCGTGAGTGTGAGGGATTTTGGGTGGTTCTGATTGGTTCGAACTTGTCATTATGTGACTCGCATATCATGTAGTCGCCGAACGATTATTCCGCTCGCATGAGCTGAACCGCACGTTGTGTTTCCTAGTGAACCGTCTCCTATCGAGAGAATTCTCACGTGAATGGAATTGAAATGGCACGAGGCAAATTTCTAAGGGGGCTTATCCCTTAAAATCTACCGAACGAACCTCTGACACGTTGTTCCTCTGAGCATTAACCATCCGGCTCAACTGATGTAGCAAATCCCATTTGAGACGTATATACATAACTGGGTGACACAGGCTGCCCAACATTCCGAGAAAAAAAACAATCCTTATAACCTGTAAGAACACATCTGGATATGGATATACATGTGACAGACAACTCGGAATATTTATGATCCCTATCATCTTCTGTTTTGTATTTATTTCTTACCCGAGATCACTATTTCTGCTCATACGTATCTTTTTCACGTTCAATCGCATCCCAATATTACAACAACAACAAAAATCCACGTTTTCAATAAATTTGGAGAGTAGCGCAGCTGGGTGTAAGTCACTGACAGCAAACACGGAGCATACGGAATCAAATGGCTAACAGTATCTTCTATCTAAATATGTTTCACCTCAACATTTCGGCTTAGATACAAGATTCGAAAATTTAATACAGCTGTTTACGCACGAAATTAGGATTGATGCAATTTTGAACCTTCAAATGTGTAATGTACTGAGTTCTCCTGTCCAAGGGGGGAATAGGCAATATGCCCACCCAGAGGGTTATCCGGTCTGAGCTTCCACAGAACCGCATATCTCCAGAGCGGTCGAGCAAAACGATTGAGAACAGAGGCTCAACAGCCATCACAAATGGACCAGCACAAACTACCCTCCAACTACAAATTTTAATTGTACTGATGGTTGAGGTCTATTCAAATGTCAGTTATTTCATGTACAAATTGACGTGTGTCAACGTCAGTTAAATGAATAAATCAGTAGAAAAATCAATATTTATTTCTATGTTATTATTTATTTAAATTTCACAAAAATTTGTGGATATTACTTTTTTATGAAGTTAATACTGGGGAAGACGTTGAGAGCTCGTTTGTATCATCTTGAAATCAATGCTTGTACGATGAAAAGGGGGGCAAGAAGACCAACATCATGTGAAGGGAGAACGACCGTAAATTTCCCCTCTGTTATGACCAACATTTGACTCAAAAACAAGAAAACCAATGGTTCATTATCGAAAACGTCAATATCGATTCAGAATGAGATGTTAATTTCAGTTGAAAATTTCATCTGAAGTTGATTTAATCAATCGAGTAGACCTATTGAATCCCGAATTGGTTTATGAAAACGTTTTACAATATACTTACACGCCATACGTGAAAGTATTTAACGGTCTCGCATGTTTCGCCCCTTCAAATGATAGGTTTGAGAGTTGTACCCTTGTTCGACCCCCTTTTTCCTCTACTAACACTGTACTGAGGGTTGATGCGAACCTAATCAGTAAGATGAAGCAGTTGATACAGAAGTTGTCCGAGGCGATGATTCTCCAAAATACAACAAATCAAACCGATTGGACCCTCTGCTGAGGGGATATACGACCGAGATTACGGCTTATGGGAGCCTTCAGTATCCGTCAGGCAACTCAGAATGTTACCCTGCTGTTACCAACTCCCGAGGCCTGTGAGAGAGGTCCCATATTTAATATAGCGAACATTCCGCTCCGTCGGTTAGAGGGCGCTAGGGTTGATTTTTCCACCAGATTACCGGGCTACAAAAGTGTTAACGGTTCGACACCCTGGACCTCCTTCCCGCTCACCGAACAACACTTGAGGTTCTCCGCCCAGGACATCGTCAACTCCATTCACTCTCCAAGAGGACAACTTTCCTTTTATGAAAGCAATTTATGACTGGCAGAGGCCGAAATGGCCTTTGGAGCCAAGACACGGTGAATTCGACCGTCTTCCGTACTGCCTGATATTGTCACTACCGGACTCGTCATATTGGCACAAACAGTTAAGGATTTGGCCATCCGTGAATGTATCTACACATTGTAGAGACTTTTCTATGCCACCTACGTAATACTTTAAGACTTACACGTCGGCCGAATCAAATCAATATATTCCCTCTGCGGCCAGTAATACTTCATCTCCATCATAATAATCGTCAACGCCGTAGATCCTCCATGTTCCTCCGTGCGTTGCTACGTTGTGGCATGTAATGTACTTCAGTACCTCAAGTGGGAAAATATGTACCTTGATCCGTTGAACAAGCCACTCCGATGGAACAACAAACTGGAGATCCAAACTGAACGTCAATTTCGACCGAAAGTCAACATTCGGTCAGTTAACTTGATCTCATGATGGGTCTTGTTGCTTGCTCGCTTCCACCCTGTTGTACCGAACGTATTCGAACTTTCTTTGCGGTTAGTGAAAATCATCTCTTGCAGCTCTCTGAAGGAGTTTTAAGTAGGTACATCTTCATATTGCCGGCTGAGTGCTTGTAACAGAGGCCTAACTCTAATTGATCAAAATGTAGGAGTCACTTACAATGATCGAAATACGCAATATTTATCCGAGCGCAGAAAGGAAATGAATGCAGCAAATTTGCAAGTGCTCGAAATTCACAGTGGTACGAAATGCACGGAATAATATCCCTTATTTAATCATAAATACAAGGTACCGTTACCGCCTCTGCGTTCAAGGGTTCCAATTAGCTCGAGAGGCCAACGAGAGTCATTTAAAGTTCAGAATGTCATTCGCGCATCAGTCGGTGTTCCAACTAAATGGGGTTGTAGGGCTGAGAAACGCCCATAACCGTAGAATTAGATCATCGCCAATTTATCAATTTCTCATTTTATTTTAAGTGCAGATACAGTTCTAGTTCAGTGTTGCCCTTATAATGTTTGATATCGTGCACCTCCTGGAGTTTTTATTAAAGAGATTATTTCGATTTAACAAGTCTCAAGTACGTTCCGGTCAACATATCGCTCATTGGGTGCAATAGTGTCATATCTTCAAATTTGATGCTTCGGGGTAATCGAAAAAAACCCATTTAAACTTGAAAATATTCCGCGTAGAATTTCACGAAGCGAGGTTTTAAAGCTCTAATTTCTAACCCATAATTTCAAAAATCGGCCACACATGACTTGGCCAGTAAAACACCGCCCAATTACTGCTGTTTTTGATCAGCTGGGCAGAACACCTAACCCTTGTTACCATCTCCATACATTCCTGTAACTTTAATACGTTAATAAACGGTAAACACGTTTATTGTACACCTCTTCGTGGGGTATTCTCGTTCACTGGAGGGTACTGGTGGTGGCTTTGAAGATCAAGGCAACACGAAGGCATCGAATTCGAGCTCAACACGTAATGAAGAGAATGCAAATTTAATGTCTCGATTTCATGTGAGATGTCAGATGTGGCTCGGGTTTGAATTGGTTTCAACCTGTGAGTTTCAATCTCGTTGAGTGATCGTCGGATGATTGAAGATTTGGAGATAGTTTAGATGTCCGCCAAGGGCGAGGTAGATACTCAATTAGTGGGCAATCCCTGGGGGGTATTGGCGCCTCCGGGCTTGACTTCTTGATGACTTCGCGGATCCTCCCTCTGAGAGCCACAAATAACCTCTTTCTCCAAACACAACCTGATTTATCGAATTGCACAACTTCCTTCGGGGCCATTACGAAGCTATTAAATGGTTACGTCACTTTATGGATGTACTCGCATGTCGTGTGATGTAATTGGGTGGCTGAGTTGAGTTAATACGGGCAGCACATCACCTCCTTTCTACTGACCAGGCTCAAGCAGATGGAATGAGCGTAACCTGCCAAAGTACTAACAGGAGCACTTCAAAGTTACACGAATAGAAAAATGTTTTGTAGGTACAGCAGCGGACGGTGTGTTTATACTCGTAACTCCACTTTCAGTGTTTACAAATGGCTTCAATAATAATAATGCCTTCTTAAAAAAAATAAAAATAAATAAATAAATAAAATAACAAAATAATGTAAGCGATTTCGTTTGCTACCGGTTCCAACATTGTCGGACACTGTTAATATTGTAACATTAATAGAAACCTACAAATCTGGCTCAAAGCTGGATCGTATCATGAAGTAAATGACTCTAATACTCGTGGTAGAGGGAGTATTAAGATCCCCTTCCACCGGACTGTTTGTACCGTGATGCAAAAATGTACGAGTATAATAGTTTGCCTATGAACATTAAAATATGTCCGTCTCTGCGTACTTTCAAGCTAGGTACTTGTTAAAAAATTATTTAGTGCACCTCGCAGTTCGTTGTGTACATACCTACTGGTATGTATCATAAACTGGTATTATAATGTATCATAAACTGTTTAGATTTTACATTTGAAATTAATCTATATTTTGTTTTGAAATTACCATACAAAATTTGGCTCCTCCCCCAAGCACGAGGGTTCCGTCAAATGGGAGAGAAGCATTCGTTAATTGTAGTTTATTTTGTCATTTAATCTGTATTTTCGTATACGACAATAATTGTTTTCTCTTTAAATTTTCTCCTTTCTTTTCAATAAATGAATGCGCAAAAAAATAATAAATAAATAAAAATAAAATAATAATAATAGCAATATGAGGATTTAGCTCAATAGGTCTGAGATAGTGGGCACTGGTAGGTTATGTAGGCTATCGTATGTAAGTCCAAGTAGGGATGCAACATTGGAACCAAATAATCGGTTATAAAATCAAATGATTAATCGTAAGCTAATCATCGATGTGACCGATTAATCGGTATCGAATGATCAATGTTCGATTAATCGAACGCAAATAATCGATTGTTTAAGTACTGATATCAAACTTATAATAATTTGCTTTCCCATGGTTTTCTTGGACCTATTGTTAAATTACAAGGCTTATGAAGATAAAGGAATGCAAAAACGAATAAAGTTGCATAAAATAGTTTTTTAAAATTATAAATGGAGGGTACCGACCATAAATTGAACCGAAAGAAGGGCTGGTTGTACAAACCTTCGGATGGCCATACGAAATTCTTAACACTTCTAAAATGTGATCTAATACCGAACCGTTCAATTTGACTATTTCCCTACCACCAGGGGGGGGGGGGGGGAGGTTACCTAGGGTTCAAAAAACCTTAATTTTTCCAATTCCATTGTCAACAACTTTCATTTGAAACGGTAGATTGTAATCGTCAAATCTAGACCCATCTCCCAACCACGGTGGTAGTTTTAAGGGGGTACCCCGGGGTTGATGACAAATGGTCGTTGTTATTGTTACTACCTCGGTTTGTCTTAATTTGATTATTATTAATAAGTAAGTACTTACTGATTAATCGGTTTTCGGTACATCTGAATACATCTGAAAGCATTTTTTAAGCATATTAGAATACATTAAATCTTGATGTATTTGACAACCGATTAATCAGTAAAGATATCGATCAATCAGTAAGTAATAATAATAGATTAATAAAAATAATCGGCAGCTAATTATCAATTAGAAATAATCGATTAATTGTGGTCAAATAAGCGATTATCCGATTGATCGATTATTTATTTGCATCTCAAGTCCAAGAATCTTTCAATTTTAGAATTCACAGCGTTTCATTACTTATAATTTGATGGAAAAATTCAATATTCAATGTTATTCAAACGGAGACCACCGGTGGAAGGGTGTAATTTTCAGTGTGACCGGTAGAAGATAACATTAATTTACCGGCCTAGCTAGACCGGATCTATGGCCTCAAACAGATATCAGGAAGAAAGTCTAGGGAATGTTTTCTCACTAATGTGTTTTATTTAAAGGAAAAAAGGAGAAACAAAAAATCTTGGGAGTAAATAGCCGTCAACCGAAAATAGCCCGCATGATTGTGTGTTAGTGGAGCCAACAAATTATATCGTGTGCCTAGGCCACGGGGTGGCCCCTTGTCGTTCTTCACGTTCCCAACCACTTTCGCTCATGTTTCCATTTCTTTTCGGTGGATAACCACCGCGGGAACCTCCCCGCGTTTGTGTTGATATCAGCGAAATCGGGTCTGTGTGTCTCGGGCCTCGAGGGAGAAGAGCGTTGTGAAGAGGAGAAAGGACCTCGTTCTTTTTCATATTCGGATGAAGGATGAAGCGGGGAGAATGATAATAACGGTAGCGATGGAAGAATATTGTTGATGGGCGGAGGGAAAGGGAGAGATTGATGCTCTCGCATCCCACACGTCAGACCAACTGTAGTGGCTGACCTACCTACGTTTTTTCGGTTGAATGTCGCAAACTAATTGATTCGATGGAAACGATGACATGGCACGCGTACAGCTTTTCGTCATGAAGTGAGCGAGTTCTGCTGGCACAATTCCGCTGGCTCTCACTCGACGACATCTCAATCATCATTCAATTCAATAACAATTCAAAAAATATTCGACATGTGACCTACATCAATTTATTATTGATAATGTCAACGTTAACCAACTTTTCGTGTTAATCTTGTGTTTTGGATTTGGGATTCAATAACTTTTAGAATCCAACAGAAGTCCAACACTCAAATTTCCTCTTCTTCATCTAGTTGATTATATTCTGGGTGTTAGCATATAATATTATGCTCCTTGTATTCATGCCAAAATTGTAGTTCAATAACGAGGTACACGTGTATGCTGTTCCGCAGAGTGGCCTTTAATGATTCATTTAGCGAGATTCCTTCGTAATTTGTTCTGATTATGTGTTAATGTTAATGTATCATGTAATGATTAGAAGACGCTGGAATTATGTGGTCCACTGAGGGCCTTGTGATCGGCCTGGGGAATACTATCAATATTATCGAAAACTCTCGTGCTTTTGTCTACACACAAATCTGGGATGTCGTACGTCTTCATTCAAGGAAACTAGATGTCCGACCGCGGCCAAATGTGAACAGTGGTGGGTATTAGCTTACAGATTGTTGTATGTATTACTTGCTTGATGTTGACGAAGGATTGAAGGAGGAGTGAAATAAACAGAATATGACCCAAAGCTGCTGTTTTGGCTAGAACAGAATAATGACCTCCTTGAAAGGCCACCTCCGAAAATTGGAGTAAATAAATAAAAATCTTAGTTCAATGGAGTTGCCTTTTATTTTTGTTTGGCTAGAAATTATCATCAATATAACATATCATCAAGTGATGTTAACTGGTTCACAAAAAACTACCTATGGGATTGTGGAGTTCTCAACAGGTGGCCGTTGGTGTGGTGGGAGAGTCGTCTTGATGTCCTGGCGGCGGGAACGATCAACGATTACAGGTTCAGGGATTTGTGATTCGCCTTTTACTGCAATTGACGAAATTCATGGTTCTAGAAGTTCGTCGTCAGTGAGAAGGGGGCTGTGAGAGGGTCGCCGGCAAAGGGTTTCCGAATGTCCCCACACCTTACGGGGCAATTTGTACAAAATTTGTACGATATTTAATATCGGGGAGAAGTTGAAAATTCGAGAAAATAAAGAGATTGAAGGGTTTTTGTTGGAGAATTGGCAGGAGAATGACTCGCAGTGCTGCCCCGTCAGAAATGCGGAAAAGTTCATGGGGAACACGCGGATTCAATAACGATTTGGCACAGCACACGCTTACTTATCTCGTATAAATACGAAAAGATGGGGAACAATAAATACAAAGTTAGAAATAATTTAAACATACACTTAAGCGAAGATAAAATACCTACATAGTAGTTTCATACAACATTTGACCTCAACGATTTGTAGAAGGCGCTCAACAGCATGAGGGACTAGGAAGCCCACCAACGGGCATACGATAGAAGGCTGTCTCTCGCTGCCAAAATGGAAGATCGGCGTAAACAGCTGCTATCGTCCTAAAGCTGCTATCAAAATTGCAACATACCAATTCTACTAGTGTAGCATAATCAATTTGAGAATTTTCGAAATAACGTACAGGTCTATTCAATCCGCTGTTTGATGTCCTGCATAATCACGCAGGTAACAAGTTATTCATGACCCTAGGACAATAAGAAGGGATGAAAATAGGATTTAGGAATGGTGGTTTGTGTTACACGTTTGAATAGGTTTCGAATCAGAGTATTTTTGGACCACATTTGTTGGAATCAGCAATAAGAGCGAAAATAGAACCGTAAAACTAGTTTTCCGTAAAACTAGAGCTCCAGACAAATTTCCTCACTCAGGAACCGGAGATTCATTTTCACCTCATATGGTTTTGGTGGTACCTCGTTACTCCAATAATTTTGTATTGTGTTGGGAAACTTGAAAGAGTATTGAAGGACTTGGAGCTTGTACACGATTAGCTACGGACATGCGTATTGGCCGAATATTTTTAACTGTGGCGTACCTAGTAAACACACCAAGCACACACCACACAGGTGGTCTGAAAATAATCCTCGAGGCACATCCTGGATTGAGCCCATATCGAGAGGATAATCCTTCGCGAAATGACACGTCTGGATCCGAGTCGCTTACTCATACCTGATTACTCGGAACGCTCATGCAGTTCCTCCGAAGTATTTTTGGACCCTTGTTTTTCAACTTTCGCGCTTGAAGCTGATTCAAAAACCAGTCGAGCCGATCATCACCAAACTTGGCCACCGTCTAGCGATAGTAATCGAGGGAGGACCCCTATGAATTTCAAGTGGTTGTTAGTGCCTCTCGCTCCAATTCAGAAACCAGTTCAATCGTAATCAGAAAGCTATACTTGTAGGAGAGCGTCTACACGACGTGTGGTGTTGGTACGAGGAGTTCAACACTGGCGTTCTGAATCTGAAATTAGTCTATAAATTATTTGTAATAGAAGAAGTGAAGCTACCAGGCGTAGTAGTGACAAAGGTTTGTCCAACTGTGAGCATATCGCACTCTCAGTGCAATAGGGCCACAACTAAAAAATTCGAATTTTTCAAGACGCTCGGTTGAAAGTTGTGAACGCGTGTAGGAAATTCAAGCTAATGTTTCGGAACTTGAATGTGCTATAAAATCCTTCCCTTGCTCTTCTGAAAACGGGGATTGTCCAGTTTTTCTATGCGCATAAGGTAGTTTAGGCTCTAGACGACTGATGGCCTTGTTGCATTGGAATAGGAATAAGATTTTCATAACCCTAGGTGAAGGGTAAGGGGTTCAAAACGAATTTTGAAAATTCCAAAAATCGATAAATTCATGTGGAACGGTATAGTTTTCAGTTCACATTCACATAGCTACCTTTTAGCATTTTTTATGATCATCCGCAGCTTTGTACGATCAGCTCACGCTTGTACGATCAGGGCTCAAAGTTGGGGCAGATCGAAAGCCGTCAACATGGGAGTGAATCGTGAGGCAAATTGTCGGGTCAATTTTCATACTAGCTCAGCTGATTCGAACAGCACTTGGTTTTCATATGAAGAGTCAATCAATAATAATTATTAATAACTAACAATAATTAATAATAATTTACACTACCTACTTGATAATAATAGTAATTATTACCTATTAATCAATGATTATTCATAATAATAATTAATCTATCATTCATTGATCTAGACAGAAGGGTGATCTGTACAAATAGATAATAAACCAAGATAATAAAGATAATAAACCGTTTTGTCAAGAATTTGCAGAGTTTTTTAGAATAGAAAATCCCAAGTTGAATTCGGGTTTGAATGTTTTTCATAGACACACTTTTTGGCACATGACTGGTTGTTCTTTTTCATCACTGCAACATACATACCATACATTTCCGCAATAGTGAGGCTACCATCCAAGAATTCCGTTGACGTTTGATTTCGAAGGTAATGTGAGTCAATCCTTGCGAGTGAATTTATGTGATCCCTGATGAAGGTTTTAATTTCAACCTATTTGGTCGGTTGGTATGCTTTCCCTTCAGGTCCTTTCCGACAATCCCGTTGCAATCGACACTCTTCCAACAGTTTCGAATGAACTTGTCGCTAACATTCAAGAGTCCATGAACATTTTTTGCAAACACGAATTTGTTCACTATTCATTGTCAAGAAGAACTGAACGTTTTCTCCTCTCGGTTTACACCCAACTTTAGCATTGCACATATTTTTAGATGTTTTCTTTGAATGGGCCACTACAAAATTTCTTTTCAATTGTAAAGATCTAAGAGACTTCCAGTATTTTTGATTTATATTTTTTGAATTTCGCTTGTGATTCTAGAACAATTAACGTTCATTGGATAAAGTTTGGCATGTGCCATGAAATCGTGGACACTTGGCGGACGTTTCTCATCTGGGCGTTAATTTGAATGTTTGTATAGCTGTGCACGTAGCCCAAGTCAAATCTACAAGATACACCTACTGTTTCCATGCTGCACCTGCTGTTGATGTTTTGCTTCAGACTTATTGTGTTGGGGGCTTTGAAGAAATTCTACCTCCGGTCGGCAGTTTCCGCATACGTGCTCCCTAAGCCTCTCCAGAGCCTTCTATGCGACTTGAGAATGATCTCCCAATATTGGCTTTGAGAGTTTTAGGAGTATCGCTTGAAAAAAGTTACGTAAGGATCCCATTCGGACGAACTTCTGGGTGAAGCCCCAGTCCCCACCACTCAGTCGAAGAACAAGGCCTCTGAAGAACAGCTCGCCCTTGTTGAAACACCAAGTGGGGGACTCTCGGACTCGGAGTAAACCATCCGAATCCGTCAGTCCCAGTTCGGATGCTGTACCCTCAACTCTACAAGTGACATTCCGTACGCAGTGATGTTTATTTGTGCTAGAAAGTGATTTGTATCGATCACCTTCTCCATGAGTTATTCTAAGAGATCGGAGTTCACCCCGTCAAATGTCTCCAGAGAAAAAACTGACCTCCCTCTACATTTCTAAGTTCTCCCAAATTTTGGACCACATGATCACAGGCTTCCCGTACCACAAACAGGTAAACAACATATCCGACTACTGAATCCTAAACGTCGTTTTGACCGTGATTATATGTCTTGTGCTCCGTACCCAAGTTTTTGGATAGGAGTGTCGTGGCTCTACTCAGTCAAGTGCCCTATGAATAGAGCCAGTGTCTTCGAATCGTATAAACTCGCATGACCTGGCGCCATCAAACATACCCAGAGTGAATAAATCAGGGACATCCACTTTGTAATAATTACAAGGTGGATGTCCCTGATTTATTGTAATTATTACAGTTTGGTTTCATCCTTAAAACACTGTTACGAATATGACTGTAATATGGGTAGTTTCAAAATTTTTGTCTGAAATGTTTTTGTTTCTAAAATGGCTTGAAACTCAGTTGTTTCGGCCTGAACTTGTTCAGGAGGTTGGTAGTAGTAAGTCTGTAATGTGGGTCCACATAATCACTAATAATAACTACTGAGATATTAATTAATTAGAATTATTTAAATCTAGGGAGTGAGTTGCCACCTAGGGAGTGAGAAAAACGCATATTTTTAAAGAAACTTGGGAAGTCCATTTAATTATTTCTGAGTTTTACAAGAAAACGTGGAATGTTTTAAAACCATACCGCCCCCTTCGTTGAAAATCCCATTACAGTTGAATTGTTAACGCTTAGAACAACTTTTCCCCCAACGTATCAAGAACATGCAAACACAGTATTTTTTCAGTCTTACGTTGAGCCACAGGTGACATTTATTTGAACTTCGTAATAAGGCAACAATGTATTGTGGAGCTCGTCACAATTTGAATGTACAAAAAATTCTAAAATTAAAAGATGGAAGAAATGTATGGTGAAGTGAAAAATTAAAATTTGAGCAGTCTCAAAAGTACAAAAACACTTTGAAAAGAGGAACTGAATGTGTATGACGTACACATTGTAGGTACATACTTATTGAATAATAGGAATCACAAATCGATAGTCTACTTGCAAAACCTCGTAAGTCCGTTTTTTCCCGAAAATAAGGATTTGATCCTTTTCGATGAAACCAGGGCTCTAGAACCTTTGGTAGAAGTTTCATTTCGATAAGCTGATTGATTTCTTCTTTATGGCCGGTTGTAATAACCTGTAAGTTTGAACACGCCAGAAGTAAGTCCTAAGTAAGTTGTAAATCCTAAAGTTGCTTAAATTCTTCAGTTAGGTAGGTAATGACCTAAATTTCATTATTTATTGTCTACTACAGTGCATTATTTATTGTATACTACAGTGCAACTCCTGTGTAAAATAATCAGTCCGTTGTCGTGGAGGGTCTTATACCGTTTCTATGCAGTTTTTTTCCTCTCCTGTAAAATTTTATGTTTTACTTACGAGGTTTTGCAAGTAGACTGTCGAAATATGTAAATACCTGTAGTGTCAAAGAATCGTGCGATATAGCGTCCGATATCTGAGCTCATTGTGTCTCCTAAATATTCTGAAACTTGAAAAAATACAAGCAGTGAATCAGATCTCTTCCTTATTTTCACATGATTTCAAAACGTTTCTTTTGTAATATGTAACCAAATCGGTTTTAGAACATTCTGAACTTTGCCATTACAATTATTGTCATGTTAAAATTAGAATGTTCTAAAACCGATTTGGCTGCACCATTTCAATCGATGCTAGAACAACCGTTAATTGAGAATTCCACGGTGTCTATAAAACACTGTTACGAATATGACTGAGATATGTACGTGCCTGTAGTATCAAAGAATCGTGCACTAAATGGGACGACTATAGTGTCCGATATCTGAGCTCATTGTGTCCCCTGAATATTCTGAAACTTGAAGAAAATACAAGCAGTAAATCAGACCTTGCCCTTATTATACCTGATTTCAGAGGTGTAGAAACGTTTATAATTGATGTTCAAAATGTTCTAAAACCGATTAATTCGTCAAATTTTAACTGCGCCATTCTTAATTTTCCATTCAATTTTTAATCGATTTCAATCGATGCTGGAACAACCATTAAACGACAATTCCAAAATTTATTCCTTGAGTTTGTGGACCATTTGTTACATTTACCTCAATTTTTCGGTTTTCAACGTAGCAGTCGTAGCTAGCAGTTAATCTGTACAACAATAATTCGTTGTAGCGTTTCTCTTTCCGTCATTTTTTGTTTGGTTTTTATTAAAAGGTCAAATATTAATGCCGGATTATTGAAAAGAGCGAATAAAACTTGCCAATACAAACAGAGCGCACCTTAACCATCAATACCGCCGCCATTAAACAAATTTTGTTCTGATATTTTACTGCACCATGTCCATGTCATGTGTGTTCATCGTTCACTTCAAGTATAAGTACATGATGAAGCAAACATTTTGTGCCAACCGCGGGACGTTTATCGATGTGAAGTGTACCGTGAATTCAACAGTTCTCATGGGAAAGTGTCTGAAGTAAAACTACGAGAAATCTCGTACTTCATTGTTACAACGACCGGAGCGAGACACTTTGTACGGGGGAGGGGGGGGGGGGGCGTTGCCCCCTGCGAGATGGTCCAGCTGATCGAAGTTCTCCTTCCTTCCCGCTGCGTACAATACAATAACCTACATCTCGCGTTTTCTATTCAATATTACGGTATGGTTTCTACCACTGATATATCAGTGCTGTTTATTGAAACTCAAACTTTTATTATTTCGACGTTTTAAGTGAAAGAAACTTACTTTTCAGGAGACTCAAAAACTCTAATTGCGTTTAAAATATCAAACGTTTTTCGTTAGCTTCACTTTATGCTTATGCTAGTGATTCTGTGGTCCGCAGGCAATTTTCATGTGCTCAGCGAATAATATATTATACTTCGTATATACTCGTAAGACTACATAATATGTATAATTATGTATAATTGTAGCGAAGTGAATATACCTAATATATTATACTTCGTATATAATACTACATAATATGTATAATTATGTAATAATTATGTATAATATTAAATATGTATAATTATATATTATATAATTATATGTATATTATACTACATATATAATATGATATATTATAATGAATTTTAATCCTGAATCTGTACGAAAATTAATGCATCTACCCAAATTGGTTTACTCTACTTGCAACTGCTCCATTCTAGAATTTTTTTAGAGCTGAATTTCACTCATCCTGAAGTGTATGTTTGCAGTACCGTGTTGACCACACTCGTCTGAATCGTTATCAATATTCTCATGAATCATTTATAACGACCTATGCCCCACCTATGTAAGTGGTGTGAAAACATCAATTCTATCGTATGCAGGGATGCAAATAAATGATCGATTATTTGACATTGATTAATCGATTAATTGTAATCGATGTTTAGCTGCAAATTATTTTCATTAATCGATTATTAATACTGATTAATTGATATTAATACTGATTAATCGGTTTTCAAATACATCAGGATTTGATGCATTCTAATACGCTTAAAAAATGCTTTCAAAATCCAGATGAATTCGAAAACCGATTGGTCGATTGATACAAATTAAGACAAACCGTCGATTTTATCCTTCAGCCATGGACATTGAGCTATTCTTCATCCATGAATTTTGAAATTATTTCAATAGGTACATTTTAATGACATGTTTCCATCAAATGATTCTGATTAGATCATAACATAATTGCTGATAGTCACTTATTTGATGATAAAAACCACCATCCTCCTATCCGTGAATATAGTTCCCGTTGTCTTCTCATTTATCAGAAATCCTTGAGTTGAGAACTAAATTGAAGTCATTCTCGTAGTTTACGCTTGCCGTTAACACTTCACAGTTCACTTAAATTTTGGTGGAGGAGCCGATATTAGGGATGCAACATCGGAACCAAATGATCGATTATAACATGAAATAATTAATCGTAAGCTGATAACCGATGTGACCCATTAATCGGTATTGAATAATCGATTAATCTAATAAGGTAGAGCAGATCAATAATATTTTCGTTAACATGTGGGTGAATCGTGAGGCACCCTGTCAGGTCTATGTTCACACTGGCCCAGCTGATTCGATCAGCACATGGTTTTCAGATATCAAGATTTTCAGATATTATAATTCATAATGATAATAATAATCCATAAAAGTTTTTAATAGGTAACTAATAATAATTTACAATCTTACTTGATAATAATTATTAATAATTAATGGTAATTTATAATAATAATTAATGATATTTTATAATAATAATTAATGATATTTTATAATAATAATTAATGATATTTTATAATAATAATAAATCTATCTTTTAGTGATCTAGACATAAGGGTGATTTGTAGAGGGGGGGGGGATTAAAAATCATCTTACCCGGTCCAATAACTATCTTAAGGTTCTAGTAGGATTTCCAGCTTTCTCCAGGTCACTTTGAGGTCTAATTTTACTGGACGTTTTATAATGAAAATTGTCATACCTGGTAACATCTAATCCAGTTGGTAGGTACATAAATAAAACCACTTCATAATTAATCACCTATCAAATTAGGCGGTTAAACAGGATTTCATGTTTGTACATGCGCACATTCTGCCGTTGCTCCAATTTCTAGAGTTGAGAAGAATTTCTTGCGTTTCAAGAGTTTCGTTGTGGGCTACTGTCACTCCTGTCTTCTCTATAAACCAGTTACTTATATGTCAAAGTGGTCCTCATGTTTTACCACAAACACCCTCGGAAATTTAGTTACAATAGTCCTGATACTCACTACGCTTTCCGACCCACTACACACAATATTGTTGATGCTCCCCGCTCACACTTAAAGTCCACCAGCCGGCGCATGTATTTTTGTCTACCTGTTGTTCTGTACTGGATTCCTCTACGGAACCTCGTTCCTTGTCGTTGGGTAATTCCACGATTTGAAATAAACAAATGTTTATAATTTTATGTACATAACTATGATTTTGACGTTATATTCACATTGTGCCATTTTCTGTGGAATAAAATTTCTTTTCATTTCATTTCACTCCAGAAGCATTAAAATGCATAGCTAAATAGCCGTTACATCTATCCCTTTGTAGTTTGGTTGAATTATATAACGTAATGAAAATTTTAATGGTATGCGGTCCTTTGCGTACCTAATACAGGAATCATAATGTAATACAAAGTATAATGGAAAGCAAAACTGAAGAACATTTTGAGGTTACAACACAGGAAGAACATCAACTTCAATATTACTATCAACGTTTTCCACTGTTTAATTTCCGCCGAGATCCTTCTACTACGATCGGTAGACTGATAGAGCGGGAGGTTGTTGGTTGGAGGAGCAGCGAGAGCAAACGAAAGCTTATTATATTAGTCCTCCCGAAATGTTCATCTTTCCATTCAACTGAAAATTCAATTTAGGCTCCAGAAGACCTTAAGGAGGAGAATAGTTGAATGGTTCGTTTTGAGATGGTTACAGATAGGGAATCTCTTTTACAACATTAACAAGGTTTTTTAATCGGCAGTGACGTCGTTCCGGAACCTGGGAATGAGGTTGCGACCCGAGTAGAACAGTATGGTTGTTGTTATCTCCATCACAGGTACCGCCTGACACAAATCGAGGTGAAGAGATATGTGAAAGTGCATGAAGAAAAGAAAGGAACTGAACGGATACACGATGGAATCGAATGATATAGACAGGCAATAGATTCACAATAGTGTGATTCCCACACGTGGACGAATGTACGTAAAATACTCGTATGCTACTTTTAACCCATTTTCCTCCTTTTGAAAAGATTTCAGCGATTCAAGTGAGGTACACTCTTGAAAATATCTTCGAAAAGTGGTAAATGTTACCTACTATAACCTAACTGAATCGCAGGTCTCCGAACTAAATCACCAGTGACGAAATCGTTTCATCACCGACGCCAGTCTAACAGTGTACTCATATTGAAGTGGAAATATACAATTGTTTCAACTGCTTTTCCTTTACTTTAGTCAGGAGTTATCCATTCGTAAATATTGCTCCTCCTCCAAGTAATGGTCCTGGAAAGTTATTGCAAAAATGGCTATAGAACGAAACCTATGGACTACGATACCTTCATGATCCAAAAACGAATTATATATTTTTTTTTCTTCAAAAGTATCAACAGATCCTATATAGGAAAAAGTAAATATTATCAACTTTCTCCTTAATAACATGTTTGGTCGTCCCCCAACGTTCGTGTGACACAATATCTCCACTGTCACACATCAAGTAATATCAAGTATATTTGACTATCTTGGCAGTCAAGGCAGTGTCTCAGCAGAAATGAGACCTTATGCACATAAAAACACAGCGCTTTAAAATATGGTTTAAAAATACCGGCTAAGTGGGTTCAATTTCTCCCTCAAATATAAGAAGATTCGTTTATGCAGTGAGGAAGCACAATTAATTTTATCTAGTGGTTTTAGTAGTGGATATTGAAAAAGATTAACCATTAAATGGTGAAAAATGTTGTCACTCCCTAGCTATCATGGTCATTACCTAGCGCCCTAAGAATTGTCATTGAGGCTCGGGAGTAGCCAGTGCTCGGGAGTGACAAATCAGCTATTTCTTCATCTATGCACGCAAGAGAATCACAAGAAAACAAAGATAATTATATAATATATTATGTTGAGGTGTTATGAAGTACTAAAAAACTGTGTAATATGCAAAACATGAGTATTACCCAAGTTGATTTTGATGAGCTCTACGAGTGAAGGTAACAAGGCAACCCACCTATTTATGGCTTCCTGCCAGCGTTGCCTGATCACAGCTCAGCGCGAAATTTTCCTTTGTGAGGGTTTTGGCTGTCATTTCAAAAATTTGTGACTATTGTTGAAATTACTATTACTATATGGTGATTAGTGTACTGCATCTAAAATTTCTATTACATTTATACCAATACGTGAAATGATACTGAAAAAATCACAACGTGTTGATGAGGAGTTCGACGCCGTCAGGTTGTAGCACTTCCTTCTGGTGGCATTGACGGAGATGAATCAGCTGATTTCTTTGCAGGTGCCACAACGACTGAATTAGCGAGAGTTTCCATGCTACAAGGAGGGAGGAGGACGGAGAGAAGGTGAAGAGGGAGGGAGGAGGAGGGAGGAACGAGGAGGAAGAAGAAGCAGGACGGAGTGAAGAGGGAGGGAGGAGGGAGGAGTGTAGATGAAGGGGGAGGGAGAGAGAGGGAGGACGTGGGGGAGGGAGGAAGGATGGAAGAGGGAGGAGGGAGAAGGAGACTCAAGCCCAACGTACTCTGAATAGAAAACACAGAATAAAACGCTTGCATACGAGTCTGCAACACATTGAAACATTTTCATGCCCACGTAAATACACCACGCGTATTAGTAGTGAGATGTTATAACAATTAAACACGTGAAGCGTCCATTCCATAAAGGTAGCCATTCAGCTGATTGGCGTGTCAAAATTCGAATGTAGTGTTCCCTCAACAGTTTGAATACCGAGTATCAGCTTTCTAGGACGATCACGTGATTTGCGTATCATAATTCGAATTTAGAGTTCCCTCAAGAGTTTGTATACCGAGTATCACTTTCTAGGATGATCAGGGCCGAAACTGGGAAGTAATATCAAACGTGTAAAGTACCTACCTAATTCCAATAACGAACAACTTCACTTCTGATGGTCATAATCATGATTGTGGCGACTTGGGACAAATTTCGTTAGCAATTTTCGTGAGCAAATTTCGTGACGATTTTTTTTTTTTATGTGCCATATGAAAGACATGAAAATGTCAAAAATAGCAGCCATTTTTTAGGTTTACTACAAAATAAACTGTTGCCATGGACCTGTAAACTCACAACCTCAGCCTTGTGACAGGGCTAGGGAGGGACAAAACTAGCATCATAATATGATGCTAGTTTTGTCCCTCCCTAGCAAAATATAAAATATATAAAATATAAAATATATTTTGTCCCTCCCTAGCAAAATATAAAATATATTATATTTTATAACAATTAATGATATTTTTTAAATTTTTATTCAATTTTATAACCCAATAATGATTGGAACGAAAGGTAACGTTACTGTGTTAATGAAGTAGTGGCTTATCTACATATTTCACACATCAAAATGTCCATTCATATGAACACCGGTGACATTTTCTGTAAACTTTATACACTAGAACTGTAAGTAAATATTAAGTGAAGTTTCAAAATCTTGTCCCCAAAATACTAACTGTATTATTCCCAAATCAAAGTCGACCTTTACCAAACCAAATTCAATTTATTCCATTTCGAATTCAACCCTCTCTGACTTGCCGAAAGGTGTTTCTTTCAAAGGTCACTGTCCTTCTGAGTAAAAGTGAACTCGATAAACTCCCGGACCAGTATCAGTGAAAGACACAATATTGACGTTGTGACGTTGTGCTTCTCAACTGGACGATGAGAAGCAATATTTACCGCACATTTTTGCTGCGAATGATACTCGTCTGACCCGTCTTTTTTTTTCAGTTAACAAATATGCCGAACTCTCAAGATGAAACTGAAATTTTTTCGCTCCCGATCGACTTCCCCCGACTTTGAACGGACTGGCGGGCGAAAATCCCTTAAGATGTCCCGCCGTTCGCCAACAATCTGAAGCGTCTTCCTTTTTACTCTTTTCAGGGCGGGAGAGAGAGTTTTTAATTATGTACGACGACCCCCCCCCCCTTCCGAACCGATAATTAAATTCGCAGAAAGACCGGATCCCGTATCTCATCTCTCACAGAACTGCGCGGAACTCCCTTATTAATGGACCTTTGGAACGGGGCTTTTAAGTTACGCTAAACGAATTAGTTATATTTCGTGATAAACAAATCGAACAAGTTCGTATGGCGAAGAAGCTCTGGTAATTCGATTATAGCGACGGGTAACCGAATTCCTAAAATTCCATACTCTACGACTAAGCTTATTTTAAATATTAACAAAAAAATTGAATCACAAAATTTGTTATAGTGGACGTTTTTTTTTTTACTAGGAAACAGTAGAGTAGTTTGCGGGTGAGGAATGACCAACACTAGTCGTTGTTATCAAATTTCTTATACAAAATCGTTGTTATCAAATGATAACAACGACTAGTGTTGGTCATTCCTCAGGCGCAAACTACTATAACATTATAATATAATCAAGTTTCCTTCATATTTTAGATGTATTTTGTTTTAACTCGTAAAATGTGACTTCGTTTTGATCCATATTAATGTAGACATAGTGTGGTAATGATAACAACGACTAGTGTTGGTCATTCCTCAGGCGCAAACTACTATAACATTATAATATAATCAAGTTTCCTTCATATTTTAGATGTATTTTGTTTTAACTCGTAAAATGTGACTTCGTTTTGATCCATATTAATGTAGACATAGTGTGTTTGTTCCCAATAGTTATCTTGGCGTGGAGTATTCTCAATTGATATCGCTTCATGTGAACTTGTCTCGTGATTTCTTGTCAATACGTTTCTATATCAGTTCTAACAATTTAATCTAACAATTTAATTTAATCTAACAATTTAAATCTAACAATATAACTGCTGTGCGGGATTATCCATTATTGAACCGAAACAAATGTTTTATTCACTTGACTTGAATTATTTCACTTCACTTGTTTTATTCACCTGAATAAAATTTACTTGAATAACGTGCCTTGAGATAGCTACAAAACATCTGTACAAATTCGTCCTGATCCTACACAGTGCATTGGTGTGGTCGCGGTGTGTGCGAGACGGCTGAGAAACTTCGTAGTATTCGATATGAAAATGTAGAATTTCAGGATTTGGTTCCATGTCTATAATAATGTTATTATGAGCTGGTTGGTCTGCCTTAAATCACTGTATCATCCATGATTTTGGGCAGCAATTTTGGACTGACGCTGTTTGGTCAAATACAGGGTGAGCCAAAAAATTAGTGCTGTTTCAAAGGGCGATTTTTTAAATTGCCCTCTGAAACTGCACTGATGTCATGTACCATCAACGTGGGATCCTCCTCAAAAACAACTGGAAACAATAAAATATAAAAATAAATACTAGTTCAAACTAATCATTGAATTCTGACACCAAACAAGAGCGCTTTTTACACATGAAACTAAAATCTGAAGAATTGTTGACTTATTTTAAAATCCTAAATATACTTGAATGCGTCCTCAGAACCACCGACATAGTCAATCACTGAACTGCCTGAAGGTCCGATGTATACGCATGTTCTCTTAGCTCATCCTCTGCAGTTATCCCATCTAACGTAACTACTTTATACTGATCACACATCTCAAAAAACATCTCTAATCATACATCTCTAATTTGAATTCAATTCTTTTAAAATTGATAAATGCTAATTCTGCATTCCCAGTCCATACATGCCAGTCCCCTACACATATCATTAGACATCCCTCAAATTCATTTAATTGTGTTTCCCTAGATTTACGGTCACGGTGTCTGGACATCGTAGAGTAGGGATCCAAAGTCTCTCAGAAAAGTCGACTTTCGACTTTTCGAGTGACTTTTTACTTTCGACTCTGACTAATCGATTACTCGAAGGTAAAAGTCGACTTTAGTCGACTTTTATCGACTTTTCGGTGATTTTGTTATTGCGGCTTTATGAAAATAAGAAAACCTCTTCTAGAACGAGTAAACTTATATATTGGTAAACGAAAATATACAAAACTAATGTACAAATGTACAAAATTAATGTACAAATGGTAGTTACCATGGATAAACAGTGAAAATAGTACAAAATTAATGTACAAATGGTACAGTTACCATGAATAAACAGTGAAAATAGCATTATACAGTATAAAATAGTAAAATAGTAAAAAATGCCTATAGGAAAAATACATGGTTACAAAATGGGTACAAATTTATTAAAAAAAGAATAAATTGTAGTTACAATCTGTAAAATAGAACTGAACAAAGCAACAGTAGTCCAAAAATTAAATTCCAAACCATTTGGCATCCAAGCTTCTAAGGAACAGCAACTGACTCAGATTCACCGACTAGCCGCCTGTCCTGCTCTCCTACCAACGAGCTAAGCAGAGCTTTGTTCGTTTATCCTGCCTCGCCTCAGTGTTCCGCAACGTACTCGAGTTTTGAGTCGACGCAGAAGCGCATCCTGAGCACGAATACTGTTAATATTTGCGTCGTCCGGACAACTTTTCTTCGAAAGTCGATAAAAGTCGAGGTGAAAAGTCGACTTTCGAGTTGACTACCACATAAACAGTCGACTTCGAAAAGTCGACTTTCTTGAGGCACAAGTCGACTTTGCGAAGTCGACTTTCTTGAGGCACAAGTCGACTTTTCGAAGTCGACTTTCTTGAGGCACAAGTCGACTTTCGACCAAAGTCGAAGTCGACTTAGTAAACCCTATCGTAGAGAGGAAAAGCTCTCTATTATGGCATTAATACTCGTACAACGAGTTGGTCAGCCGGCCTAATGAAAATGACCTACTGCTGAGGCCCAACCGAACCCCGAATGTACTCTTTGTACAATTTATCATAATTTTCAGTATTTGTTGGATTCATTTGTTGGAGTTTTTCGATATGGCCCTGAAAAATACAACTACAAAAAATCAAATTTCTTCATCTAACATAAAAATAATCAATAGGTATCTACGCAACAATATGTTGGGAAAGTAATGTGATAATTGTCTTACCGAAGTTTTTGGTTACTTTTCCATTTGTAGGTTGTGAGCTCCACAGAGTTTATCATATTCTTGTCCTTGGTAACTTCGAGCTAAAACGCAAACTAAAGTGGGCTTTGCGTAGTCGATTCCGACCTCTCGTGTTGTTCCTGATCAGTCAAACTTCAAAGCTTATCGGGAGCGCGTGGTCTGAATTCACCTGTAAGCCGCTTGGGTAGCGGTTGAAAGAAGAAAAATGTGGATTTTGTTGTATTGGAATCAACCTCATGCCGGTCAAGGCCTTTCCGGTGCCCGATTTTACTTCCCTCGCTCCACTTGGCTGCATATCACAATCCGCAACTCGATTCATCTTTCATCTTAATCGAATTTCGCCTTTGCTTGTGATCGTCTATCGCGGACAAACTGCTGAGTGCCCGGCGCGCGATCGATGACTTCAAACAACACTTTCTCAACATTGTTAGGAAAACTAGATGATATGAGTGGGAGTAGTGCACCGCATGAAAGCGTGTTGTTGAGTAATGCCGGTGTATGTTGTTGTTTTAGGAATCACAAGGGACCTTCTCTTTATATATTTATCACAGTATGTGCATCACCCAGTTGTACAGCCGAACAGTAGCTGCATAAGAAGCAATCAGATACGTTTACGCTACAGGATTCATTGGGAAATTGTAGATAGTGTCCTCAGACTCCAAAAGCTTTGTACCTACAACCCATTGTGACTTCATCGTTGAAGGGAGCAGACAACCCACCAACCGTCGAAATATTGCATCATGTATTTCATAGTTAGCTACAAATTAACAAGATCTATTTCCTCTGAGCCCGTTACCACTGTTACCCCCTTCATATTTACAAGTGGAACAAAATAATAACCGCACTAATCGGTTTAGAATTTAGAGCTTGGGAAGCGCAAATAAGATTGTCACATACTCACAGACACAATTACAAAACCACGGATTTGGAATCAGGATGGTCTAAAACGGATTCCGATGTGTTTATTTCCAGTCCCAGCTTTGTGTTGTTCTCTTCTGACCTTGATCAAAAATATAAAGCCTCAGTCTTGCAACTGAGGGACGTCCTAAATATTAGCGTCTAAATACGCCCCCGAATATCATGGATTGTATAAGCACTGGTTGGATTTCACGATCATCCAGGTCGCCGAAAATATTTTTGATTAGAGCATTTGTCGACGTTCAGGAAAGGTCACCTTCTCCCTAACTAAGCGGAAATTTTATTTTGGTGATTTTTTGAAACAGTCTTTGTTCTTGATTCTCGATCAATGAATGAGGCCACGTTTAAACAACTTTTCAAAACCGTTCCATAACTGTGAAGCCCTCATCGGACGGCTTTCAAGGTTTTTTTCTTCTCATTTTCATACAGCTCAGAGATCGTTCAAATGAGAAAAATAAAAGTCACCGTGCGTATACCCCGTTAACTTGAGTGATGTTGGAATTGAACGCTTGAGTGAGCTCTGAATTGAAACCCACAATAGAGTGGACTGCGTCAAGTTGACCTTTTTCGCCCACTCTCTCGTACCAGAAAAAATAAAATGAAAAAAATGAACCATTTCGACATCAATGAGGGGGAGTGTGACCGAATCTCTCATGACTGGACACTTTTATCTACTTGAGTGCGAAACGGTGTTTTCCCCGGAAACAGAAAAGACCTCGAGGACCTTATGAAAGAAGTAAGAAACGGAAAAGAAAAAACGGTGACGGCATTGCCTTTAATAATCTTCGTCGTTTTGTTTTTTTCTTCTTCGTCCGTCGAAACAAGAAGAAGTTTCTGGTAGGAAGGTGAAGTGAATGTAGTAAAGGCGACACAGTAATAGGCCCTCAAGAGATGTCGTGGTGATGAGGCAGTGTAGGGCTACGCCCACGCGAACAGGCCGCTCCCCGTCTCCTCCGCGTTATCGGGTCCCATAACACACCCACTTTCAATCTCAAGTTACCTGTAATATTTCGAAAATGATCATCCCCCTCATTTTTCTAGTCGTTATTGTTGTAATGCTTAATGGGTGCCATTCGGGCAATTTCTATTCCGAGCCTGACGTTGCCCATTAATGCTGCCTGTATGCTGACCAGGCGATGTAGTTCAGAAAAATAAACGGTCGGATGCAAAAGTGGTATTAATGGTTTTCAGTGATTCCATTAGAGAATACCTGTGGCTTTCCACCGAAATATCTGACGGCCTTTCTTTTCTGAACTTTCTAAAGCCCAAAAAATACGGAATTTTCGGTCTTGTTACGGTTTTGGTTTAATATAGTGGATAATTATCGAACCATATAAGAAGATTTAGCAATCAAAAAACCATCAATATCATACAGAAAGTTCAGCGGTTAGATATTTTGATAGCAATCATAGATACTCTTAACTGGATCACAATAGAACAATTCCAAATATAAAACCTTCTACACCACATTTTGCGTCTACTAATAACACAAATGACTACACTGAGAGTAACATTGCAAACTAAAATATTTGTGTTCAACGAGCAAATTTTCAAATAAATGTTTATTTGAAAATTTGCTCGTTGAACACAAATATTTTAGTTTGCAAATTTTAAATGTTTAAAAATAAACGCATGCTTTCTCTATTTCTAAAAATTACACATTTCGACTTAATTTTTTAATTACATGATATGTAATTAAAAAATTAAGTCGAAATGTGTAATTTTTAGAAAGAGAGAAAGCATGCGTTTATTTTTAAATAATATTTAAAAATAAAAGCATGCTTTCTCACTTTCTAACAATTACACATTTCGACTTAATTTCTTAATTAGATAATATTACAATATATTATATTCCATACCATTGTAATTTCACAAAATGTTCATATTATGAACATTAGGCAACAAAAATAAAAGCATGCTTTCTCTCTTTCTAAAAATTACACATTTCGACTTAATTTTTTAATTAGATATATTCCATACCTTTGTAATTTCACAAAATGTTCATATTATGAACATTATGCAACAAAGGAGTTTAAGATCTATATGCACAGGCCATGGCCCTATACAAGGACCGTCAGGCGAGTTCGCGTATCAAAACCGAAAATTTCATTATTAGTTTAATTATTTCATTATTTATATTATAGTATGATTAAAACAACAATGACTAGCAGTATTAAATACTTAGAGACTAGGGAACAAATATTTGGCAGACCAACTGTGTTAACAATAGCTTCAAACAAACTTGCCAGTAATGGCACCATACTTCACAAGTTATGCCTGTACCTTAGTGCCAGCAGATCCCCCCTCAACTTAATAACCCACCTACATGCAATAAAGTTATCAATATCCAAGAGTGGTTTGATACTACTGCGTTTCCCGACCGTAGATCTTGATGTAGTGGGTGTCTCTCTATGTGTAATTTTTATATCTTGATCATTGCGTAATCTGGAATGATTTATTATACGATTTGTAGCTATGCTACTTAGTTTGTCTGGAGGCTGGGATTATATTTCACTTTTTAATTCCCAATTTTAGGGTGGGCTCGGCTATCCCCGTGAATGTGAATATGATTGAATGATATAATAACAGTAAATATTGAATGCAATCGCCGATGAACTATATTTCTCGTCTTCAAGCGATTGGGGCGTTCTCGCCCTCCATTTAGATTTTCCTAAATAATTATTGGACGATGAGATGACGGTGGGGGGATCCATTCTTTCTTTCTTTCTTTCTTTCCTTCGACGTAAAACGACAACCTGTCGATCGGCCGTTGGAGCGGAAACCGGCGGTGAGAGGCGGCAGATAAGTGCATTAGAGGCAGCGGCGGTCTAAATCCAATCATGATCGATGATTAAGAAAAGGTCCGAAGGTGTTCCGTTTCGGGTTCAGTCGAGCGAACGGAAGAGATGCTTTCTATCGATTAACAAAGCTCGTGCGTTGTGATGGGAAAGATAGTTTTTGATTTCCTCAGTTCCAAATTTTCGTCTTCCACCCTAAAAATATTAAAGATGTTACTCATTCATTTACTAATATGAAATAAAACATCTCAGCCCTAGTCAGGTTCACGCCTCGTAAATTTGACTAGTGCTGAGATGTGATATTTATTTCATTTTCTACAGCAGCCTGAAAAAGTTATGATATCCACGCCCGCCCGCCTTTTTCCTTCCAACTAAAGATAATACTCGTATCCTAACCACTTCATAATATGTCCTAACCACTTTACAGTCACCTTACCCGTTTCGAAATCTCCCCTTGGCGCCATGGTGAGACGTTTTTATTACTACACATCTATTTATTGGATGTGTTGGCCCGCCCGTGTTAGGGGAGTATCAAAATCTCTCAATTCAATCAGCCGTTATACACTTGAAAAAAAAAAAAAAATTACAACAAATAAGTAAAACCTAACTCTAAGAAATTGTGTTTTTCATGTAAATAAGAAGAAATAAACCTGCTAACCTATTTTTGTATTCTATTTTATCTGTCATCTTTGATCCATGCCATACTTTCAAGCTAGAAAATAACAGTACAACTAGTTGCCTACTTAGAGCACTCAAATAACGCTTTCCTGGTTCCTCTCGGCAGTCCATTAATGATAAAAATAATGAGTTAGGTTTAAGATTGTTGGTACCTAGATTACTGGTAGAGCCATTATATAATCGTATTTACTTCTAGTTTCCGCTTCAATCAACTAACTACCATGACATCAACGAAATATGAAATTTGTGACTTTTTAAACAGAGGAAACGTAGGTACGTTCCCCATATAGCCAGCCTGAAGTATAACTCTAACCTGTTGAGCTGAACTATATTGAATTCATACTTTTTGAAGAAAGTTAATTTAGATTCACTCACTGATAGTGTTTATTGTGAGTATACTCTATATAACTATAGTTCCACTATGTAGAGACCATTCAGTCGAGGTGGAAATATCTGTTGAACATTATATATGGCATATATAATGTTCACATTGTGCAGGTTGGTTGATGTCTGGTATAAGTGTTTTCCACGGCAATATTATACGAATGAGAAAAATTTGTAGTAGTTTTATGGATGAAGGGAGGGTGTGGATAAATGAAATACTCACCTGCGTACAATCGTATGGACTGTGTGATTGTATGAAGAAAAAATCGAGGTCAAGGTTAGTGTATTCAGCTGGAGGTGTCGGCATGGAACTTTGTGAGGACGATATGTCGGTCAGAGGGTGCGAGAGCTTCTCCCTCTTCATATTGTTCATTTCACGCGTTCCATATCTGACAGCCCCCCCCCCTCCACGGTGCCACAAGTCCAAACGATGACGTCACGAATGAACATCTCGGACGAGCTTCTTGCTTGTTTTCAGGTCCTTTCGCCGCCTTCGACGGTAACTCTCTACTTCTTGACGTGGTTATTACCAACTTCCCGCCTCCGGCGATTTACTTTGGCAAGTTCCGAGAGAGTTCTCCATTAATATTCAGTTACCCGATAACTTTCTTGCGGTCTGAATCAAAATTGATTTGTGAGGTCCATTTCAACGCGGCCTGGTATTGGCAGATCGCTGTGTGGGAGGAATACGGAGCGCTCCAGTACCTCCTCCCTCAATCCTAAATTTTCGTTAGGAAGGATTTTTTCACGTTCGAGAAGAAAACGTCACTCATCGTTCAGTTTTGATGGTCATTCGAATATGAAATCAAAAATTATTCTGGATTTCAAAAACCACTTTTTTGAACTCTCCCCACGTCGACAATGCAATTGCATTTTCCACATTTTTTGTCATTTGAATTTGTGGGAAGAGAAATTGGACTGAGAGAGTATTGGGCTGCAAACATACAAATGACGGAAGTATGTGGGCATACATGTTGGAAAATTGGTGGAATGTATATAACAAACTGTGTCTTTTCCTTTGTGCCTCCCTCTCCCGAGTCTCGTAAATGCGTTCAAATGTACGTATAAATCTATCCGTGGTAAAGCTGTGGAGAAGTAAAGGGTGGAAACGGGAGAAATAGGGCGGACGGGAGCACAGGGATGGAAGGCTTATAATTATAGTCACCTGAGGGCTGGAGGAGCCCTTTGAGAGGGAAGGATCGCTGGTGTGGATACTCGTCCGGACGAGGCCTTAGCTCGAGTGTCAGCGAGAAACCCTTAATTGGATTTAGTGGATACTAACCATCCAACCTACCTACCTATCAGGAGCTTCACACATCAAATAACAGTCGCGGGAGTAATGTGGAGGGAGGACTCGATTATTTACCATCGAAGAGATTAAGCCGTTCATCATGACATCGGAGACATCTTCAAGACGAGGGTCGTTAGCGGATAGCGGATAGCCGTCATAGTTGACAACACGTGCGTAACTAGGGCTTAAGATCGCCCTTGGGTCAATTTCCTCATTAAGGTTCATTGTAGGAGTTATACCTCGTAAATGCATCAACTAGGCCTAGAACCGACGTGATATAAACTTCTCAAATACTTGATATTTGCGTTTATCTGACGTCGGCCCTGAGTTAGTCGATTCCAAATGGGGACCGAAGAAGATCCAGGATCAACTGTCTTGAATTAGGTCGAGGGTTTGTGAAATGGCCGCTTTGCTTGATTAAGGACCAAAACTCATCTGCGACGGGTATTAATTAGGGTAACAACAGTTGGGATATTGAGGCCTGCTCCTCCTTTACAATACCAGGCATATACCCCATGTACAGGGTGGTCTACGCGTCCCCCCCCCCCCCCACCGCTTTATTATAAAGGGTGGAGGGGAGTCAGTTGTTTCAGAAACCCGACTAGTCCGAAAAAATCGATTTTAGTTTTTTGATCGATTCTGCATCCTTTTAGGTAGTGCTACACGTTGCAAGTAAACGCCGACCTGTCCGGGCATTGTAACTGTGTTGTATAGGGGCTTCAATAAAAGCGTGTCAGCAGAAACCCGACTTGTCCGGGACTGATCGTATTTCAATCTTCAAGTTTTGGAGATTGACCATGAAAACTAAAGTAATCAAGCACAATCGTGTTATCTCTACAAAAAATTGAATTTTAACCAAAATATAAAAATTAAAATACATTAAATAGGTATGTACCTACCTGTTTTTTTTTTATTCCTGTCTCATCTGAATGATTGTTTTCCATAATAATGCACGAGTCATTTCTGCCCATGTTGCTAGGAGAAACACGATTAGCCCCAATTCAAAGCCATTTTTGAAGCTTCTAGAACAATAATTTTCTTGAAAATTGCTCACTCTGCCATTTCTTCTATATCTACCAAATAAAACCATGTGTATTGGAAAATCTCAAATCTAAGTCCGATAGGCGAAGTCAGCAGTTTTTCGCGTTTCCTGGTAACTTGAGTTAGGCTCCCCCTTTATTTTGTCTAATCGTTGGAGTAAAAAATTCGGACAAATGCCATCTTTATAATTTTTTCGTAGTTTTTCGTGTATTTTACTTTTTCAAATTTTTTCTAGTAGGTACTTACATGTATATCTGCAGCCAAGTTGAAAGTTAATGGTAGTACGAATAACTTGGTCTTACCACCTTCAATCAAAACCACCAAGGACCACCCATGTTGGAAAGTTACGGACATAAAATGATTTTATATGTTTTTATGTGATGACCATTCCAGACATCACGCACACGTGACATTACGTGATGACATTACGCATTTACGATTTATTAATTTCATAAATTTTTTGTTTTCAGAAATCGAAGCGAGCGAAGCTTGTCAGTGGTTGAGGGCCGCCGGGTTTCCGCAATATGCTCAGATGTACGAAGGTAAGCGACAGTTTTTCTCCCCACTCGAGCGCGATATTAAATGTTTAAACCGCTTTTTCCAGCGCAGTTGATAGCGCTGGCACCGGAGGAAATCTCAAGAGCACATCATGCACATGTTACTATCGTGTTCATCAGCTCAAATTATTACAGCCCTCTCCCTCGAGGAGTGACATGGTGGGAAATACGCTTTTTCCGCGGTCCCGCTTGAAGGGAAATGGTCTCTTTATAGCCACACACCTCTACCAACGTAATGCTGTCGGATACGCCGCGTGACATACTGACATTTCACGACGATTCGCACTTATAGCGTACCTACTGGAGCGGTTGGCCCATTGAACGAAACGAGGGAGAAAAAATTCTCAGTATCTACATTCCGTCAACAGTTGTTATAATTCCTTTGAATTCACCGATGGAGCTCTAACTTGAATTCTAGGACAATTGGCAATTTTACTAGGAGTGTAAAGTACGAAAGAGGAGCATTCCTCTCAATAGGAGCATTACTCAGCTCATGGATTCTACGGCGATATTAAGTGTTTACATTATCTTCTGTTTTATCAATCCAAAACTACACTACAACTTAAGGGCAATCGTGTCAGTCATTTATGTTTGACTGTCATTTAATGTTTGAAGAATCATGTCGTAGCTACTCTTTGCGAATAGCGAATAAATAAAATATTCGCTCATATACTTAGATAACCACGTATGCCTGGAGAGGTCAACTTTTCAGGAGATAAAAAACTTCATAACTTCATAAAAATCTTATGAGTTTGAGACGAGCAATTTCTTATTACACGATCCACTGCAGAGTAACCAATCTATTTAAAACAGGTAAATGGGTCTCGATTGTTTAATAAATTTATTAGATCGATTTTCAGACTTACGAGTGTTTATCCAACCATAACCGCCTACTTACGTGGTTTTCTCAAACCTTAACAGCGGACGAGATTTTCCTTCAAATTGTTGAGTGGACTTTGAATTAAACAAATTACCTACTTAATGATTTCCAATTTTTATTACCACAATCAAAATAATTCAGTCAGTACAATTTTCCTCTGTTCCCAATTGAGGTTTTTCCAGCAACGTTCAAAAATGGAGTGCTTCGATTTTTCAGAAATCCTTCCACACTGAATGGATGACCGAAACAATTTTGCTCAGTTTACAGTTACAGGTCGGTTTCATATTCTTTGCTTGTTAAGGAAGGTGATAGTTCCACTTATCTCCTTCTTTCTTCCTCCCTTCGTACTCGTACTTCGTACTTTAGACTTTCCCTCCTCTTCTTGTCTGATTCTGTAAGTCGTTTTACGAATCGATTACTGGAAATCATCGATACATCGTAAAAACCAACGCGAGGAATGATGTGCCTCATCTCTTGAAGAAGAAGAAGAAGTTTCTTATCATTTTTTTGTGTTTGTTTGTTTGATAAGTCTTGATATGTATCCAAACGGGGGCGCCACGGAAGAAGAATCATTATTCCAGATTCATTATGAAGAATGAATCCTTTCATTTTTTGTTTTGCACTCTTGTTTAACAAACAATTGTTTTCTTTAAATAAAATTTTAAGTAATACTCGATAGGAGAAATATTTTGTTGACCCCCCCCCCCCCCCACATTCTGGTTCCATTATTATGTTCGCAACAAACTAGGAATGTAGTAAAACAATTCAAAATCAAATAAAAAGAAGTCAAAACGTCTATGGTAACATTCAACACAAATTGCTGTAATTGACCCAGTCTCAAAAAGAAAATCCGTCTTTTAGATGGAAACCTACTCTAATACATCCCTAACAATAGCACTAGTGCTAATAGAAAAGAAAAAAAATCAGAACCAGGTTGAAAAGGTGAGACAACTAGGTAGGTACATCAAAACAGTTTCTAAAACTCTACCTAATTGTATTTTTCACAAAAACAGGTTTTTTGCAATTCAGAGATTCTAAAAATGGTAACTTTTGAACGGATTAAGATATAGAATATCTGAAAACGGCATCGTGTTCAGAAGCTTCTCGTCTCTCAGGAATGACAATAAACCCGATTTCAAAATCCGGAAGCTGAGGTACACGAACACATCCCAACACCCTCCTCCACCACATTAACATAAAACACAAACCCCGATAGGGACAAAACACACGGATGCAGATTTGAGTCATCCCATCCCAGTCTCCCCCCCAAGCCAACTCTGTATACATTTTGTAATCTGTGTAAATATGTTGATAGCCCTTAGATTCTGTAAATTTGTAAGTAGCCTTTAAATTCTGTACATATTTAAATAGCTTTAGTTATATGACCCCACCATCACCCTAAGAGTTTTAAATTGTTTTTCCCTTTTCTCTTGCGATAATTTAATCTCCCTACCCCCTAAACCTAAGTCACAAAATACAATACTAATTAAGACTACAAGACATTTAAGGCCGTCAGGCCGATATTGTTCATATGTATCTTAAGACACTTAACTTTAAACTGTTGTATGTACGTACCTCTATGCCAATAAAATATTATCAATCAATCAATCAGCTGAGGTACATTTTTCTGTGGACGGTCACAAATAAGTTCAGCACACTTTAGTTTTATGTTTATTGTCCCAAAAGTATATTGTGATGGTGGGGGGTGGGGGGGTGCTCCCTGTCTACGCCCATGCTTGTGGTATTGTACACAAATCTGGCAGCAACGTACAAAAAAGGTTCCTCTCCGATTATTATATCACGAGTCGAGGATCGTGTCGTAGTTCTAGGACCGTTTTCATTAGGGACAAGATTGAACCAATAACCCTTTCGATTCAGGTAGAGATGTAGAGAAAAAAATTGTAGGATCGAGGTTGTCCCTCGGGATGTTCCAAGCTCCCGTGTACGGCCTCCTTCCTCACCCGCAAAAAGACGTTCTGACCTTTTCCCCCCGAACCCGACGACCTTTTCCTTGATGAAATGTTCGATGGCGATAGCGATATTGTCGGTGGGTGACGTCAGTTTTTCGATGTTTCACCGAATATTCCGTCGGAGGACTGCTGCCACTATTTCCAATCGGTCGTGTACTCGTACAATGGTTCGCCATCCGTGTCCGCCCTCCCCGAAAAGCAGGAGTTTGAGCTGCGCTGTTGGTGTTGGTGTTGTTCGAATAGTCGTTTGCATAATTTAATCCTCTTTGCTTCGATCGAGGACTCTGCCCAGGGGTACGATTTACAGTAATTACGTCACCGCTCAGCGTACGTGAGAAATCAACATGCACGTAGTGAACTGAGCCGTGTTTGAAAATACCTTTACATCGTGTAGAGCACATTCGGTAGGAAAACATCCATTCCAGGATTACATAATACGAGTACATAACTATCGTAATATTAGGTATATATTACTAGCTGACCCGGAAAACGTTGTTTTGCCATATTATTCCTAGTGAATATTGTGATAGTTGAATAAAAAATAACTAACTTATTGTAGGTAGGCAGTAGGGATGGGTATTGATATTTTCGCTCGAAGTATCGATATTGATAGAGTTTGATATATTGGATATCGATATTTTCTTACGATATATCGATTTTTGTCAAAGCCTTTGATTGCCAGCCTTGTCACCTATAATACTCGTATTACATTACCAATAACCTGCTCAGAAAAAAATAAATAAAAAATAGAAACTTACTCCATTTATTCTCAGGGACCAAAGGAACCATCGGAGATGGCCTACTGATGATAGACTTTGGTGAATTGAATTGAAATAATAATAAAATCGTAATTTTATTATGATCCTTTCAATTTAATTTCAATTTCTTTAGGTATCTATATTTTTTATCAATATTCAACTATTGACAATGTATCTTATGTCACTTTTTTTAAATCTTAATTATATTATAATGTCAATAAATTACAATTTTCTTCTTTTTATATTTTTTTAATATCTACATTATTCCAACAACTAAAAATGTATCATAAATATGCCATACGACCTTTTTTCTCCGTAAGCTATTTATATAAATTTTGATGATTTTTCGATCAATGTCTCATGAATGGGTTTTAAGACATTTTTGCCATTTATCGATGTACCTATCGATATTTTTGCAGCCGATATAGGTAGGCAAAAATTATATCGATATCCTAAATATCGATAAAGTTTGCTTCGATACCCATCCCTAGTATGTAGGGATAGGGTCTATGACTGAAAGAGGAACGTAGCGCTAAAGCCGATAACGGTCATATGTATTAGATTATATTGGGATCCCACACAGAAAATCGACGCCTACTAGACGTCCAATAGACGTCTATTGGTCAACGTAAACAGGTCTAGTGGACGTCTTTAGTAGATGATCTGCTAGACGTCTAAATGGTTACTTTTGGTCGGTCCAATATACGTCTATTCATTTAAATGTGTAGACTTATCCTCAGGCGTAGATGAACTTGCGACGTCTAGACGCCGTCTATCTAACGGCACCTAAAGGCGTCTATCGATGTCTACACGGCGTCTATCGATGTCTACACGGCGTCTATCGATGTCTACACGGCGTCTATCGGTGTCTACACGGCGTCTATCGACGTCTACACGGCGTCTATCGACGTCTACACGGCGTCTGTCGACGTCTACACCGCCTCTCGACATTTTGACGTCTATTGGTAGACGCCGTCTAGACTTCGACAGACGCCTCACAGTGGGGCCAAAATGCTCAAAACGTGGCGGAAATTCAAAAATTGTAAATCGCTTCTAGTCGAGGTAATTCAAGGTAATCGGTTGTACATTGGTTATTGATTCAAATCTGACTTTTGTTCGAGTCTACAAGGTTATCTCAAGGTTAAATCGGAGGAAACGATTGAAAAAATCTTTATTTTTTTTATTTTTTTATTTTTTTTTTTTTTAAAGACCATTACAACAGTAATATACCTTCGTGATGATTTCTCACACTGTCTATTTATCAACATGCATACACTACATCCCCGCACATGGGTGGGTCCGTATTTAATGGCTAAGTGTATTTGGCTGCTACTGTCTGATTAATTACAGGTCTAAAAAGTCCAAAATATGTCGTGGAGTACGGAGTCGCCTGTTCACGGGTGAGTTGAATCCCTCTTTGGCAGCACTATTGCTGTGGTTCATATGTGTAACAGCAAATCTTCTCATAGATTCTTGAAGCGTGTCTGACGGATTGGGAAGGCCGAAGTCGTCATAAATTGTGGCGTTCCGAACGTAAGGAGGCGTATGGAGGACTTTTTGTTGCAAAGTCCGGTTCTGGTGCTGTTCCAATTGGCGAAAGACCGACTTGGAGCATGTACCGTAGACTGGAAGTGCGTAGGTCCATATTGGTCGAATGAAAACCTTATATATCAATAGCTTGTTCTCTAGAGACATGGAGGGATTGTTGAGGAAGTACTTCAGTTGCGTAGTTCTCACGTTGAGACGTTTCTTGAGATCAGCAACATGTTCACGAAAAGTGAGACGCTTGTCTAATATAACGCCAAGGTACTTGTATGAATCTGCTACAGGGATATCTACTCCTGCATACATCAGCGGAACGTCAGTATATGACCTCTTGTAAGTAAATGTTACGCTACAAGATTTAGCAGCATTGATTTTGAGTTTCCATCGATTGCACCAATGTCCAAGTTCCTCGATGAAAGTCTGCAATTGATGGGCTGCAACATCGGAGAGGGGATTACAAGTGGCATAGACCAAATCATCTGCGAATAGTCCAGAGAAGGCAGGTTCACTTGGCAAGGGCATATCATGGCAATAGAATATGTACAGGAAGGGACCCAAGACACTGCCCTGTGGTACACCGGCATTAATTGGCTTCCTAATCGACAGCTGGTTCTGGACGGTCACCTGAAACTTTCGCTCACTCAAGTAGCTAGAAAGCAGGTCATAAAGATATGTACACATAACAATGTGTACATATCTTTCTGAGATTCCTCCAAGGTGGTTGGTATAATATAGTTCTAATAGTATTAGGTATATCAGATCCCCCCAAAAACAACTCCGTTGTAAAAACTGGCCCGCCAAAAAACCTCAGCCGCAAAAAGGAATGATATCCATTTTGCCCGCCAGCCACATATATAGGATGCTCAGTGCTTCGCACCTCGCTGTTGAGTGTGCATATAGAAACCTGATCCTCCTACCCCTAACCTCCACCGTCAATGTTTTCCTGTTCCCTGTCACCTTCCCACAACCCCCTCTCACCCTTAGTCACCCTCGGTTTCACCTAATATGTTTCCTCTGTTACACCAGCAGGGAGCTTTACGCTTCTTTCAATGCTGTTGGCGGGAGCTTTTTGCCAGATGAACAAGCCTGAATTGAAGCATTACTTCATTACAGTTGTACCACCGCTGATTACTCGTGACCACCAGTAATACTTATGTTAGCTTGTTCATCTGGCAAAAAGCTCCCGCCAACAGCATTGAAAGAAGCGTAAAGCTCCCTGCTGGTGTAACAGAGGAAACATATTAGGTGAAACCGAGGGTGACTAAGGGTGAGAGGGGGTTGTGGGAAGGTGACAGGGAACAGGAAAACATTGACGGTGGAGGTTAGGGGTAGGAGGATCAGGTTTCTATATGCACACTCAACAGCGAGGTGCGAAGCACTGAGCATCCTATATATGTGGCTGGCGGGCAAAATGGATATCATTCCTTTTTGCGGCTGAGGTTTTTTGGCGGGCCAGTTTTTACAACGGAGTTGTTTTTGGGGGGATATCACATCTTTTTGCATGGCTAGTTTTCGAGTGGTACTTATACAATACGGTTCAACAACTTATACAATACAAAAGTACCTACGAGGTAACTAGTAAATGTTTTTCTAAATGAAGTTTTATCCTAGTCAAAATTTAGTAAAACTCGGCGCTTCGCGCCTCGCCAGGGGGGCAAGCCCCCCTGGACCCCCCGGATCTTTTCTCTTCTATACTTTGTATAGAACGAGGTATTTGCTATGCAAAACATGAATAATGTTTTTGCGTCCCGTTTCCCCTTTTCCTTATCTCTTTTCTTTGTCTGTATGGAAAATATTAAGAAATGTGCGGAAAATTTATTAGTTTTTTTATTTACTCAGGGCTGTATCTCAGCTTCTTCGATATTTACAGTGATTTTGGCAGTATATAATTTATGCATAAATTAAAGGCTTTCCAACGAATGGAGAACGATTTTTGTCCGTTGAAAACTAAAGAAGTTTCATTTCCCTAGAAACGGCTCGGTTGTACGTGAAAATCATTAAAAATCTTCGTGACATAATTTCGTGACTTAAACTTCGTTACGCTTTTCAACTCTGGTAGGCCACCGCAAAAACATTATTCATGTTAAAATTAGTACGCCTACTAATTTGCCTTTTTGTTTCTTGTTTTTGTGACAAGAATAATTATTTTTTGGAAATTATTGTTTGTTATCTGAAATGTGTTTGAAAAATAAGTAGTTTTAAAATTTTTGCGAATTGGTTAAATATTAGTTTTAAAATTTTCGATTAATTAAAACAATCAACAATTTAAAAACAATTATTAAAATTTAATACAATTATTCTTATTATTAAATTTAAAAAAATAGAAAGAATTAGAAATTTGAATAAATTTGAATTAGAAATTTTTTGAAAATTGGTTGCATTTTTTCTTGGGGATTGTGCAAATTTTTGTTGTTGAGAATCATTACAATAATTGTAATTATTGGTGTCGAAGAGAAAGAGGAAAGAGAAAGTTTGCAACTGGTAAAACGCACGTTTTTATACCAAAAATCGCGAATAACTCGAGAACCGTTGGGAAAAGTGCCAAAGTGCGCTACCCTCATTCGAAAGCCCATAAAATTTCCTATCGATCCTTAAACAGGCGCCACTCTACGACAATTTTTCTGACCACCGTTCAACTTTGATGTTTTCGGAAATTAGCCAAATCAGTAGATGTGGAATTTATTCACGTATTTTTGGCTGTGGATTAGTCAAATCGATTGAGATTTAGTTCAAAATTATTGAGCATATTTTAGACAACCTAGCGGACATTTTAAGACCAACCGCACCAATTTTCATCAATATTTGCGGCAGTTGTTGTTGAAAATAGAAAAATCACCATAACTCCTTTATTTTTCCTCTTAGGAAGCATTTTTTGATCTCAAATTAAACAGTTTGAAAAGCTGAACACAACTAAAAAAGAAAATCTGAAAAAGCTTCAATTTTGAAGGAGTTATGACCATTTGAAATTCCTAAAAAACACTATTTCCCCCCTAATTGGGGGGGAAATGGGGGGAGGGAGAAAAAATGGTCAAAAGGCACTCCCTTGGAGCATAACAAACGTGTGTGCAAAATTTCAGCTCGATCCGATTTGTCTGCTGGGCTGTAGCCCCGTCAATGAACAACAACAACAACAACGAGAAGAAGAAGAAGAAGAAGAAGAAGAACACGAAAAACGTGAAAAATAGTGGTTTTAAAATTGTTATACCCCCGACACCTGATGTTCCCAAGAGCTGAAATTTGTTTTACGTCCTCACGTGCCCCTGGAGAGTTGGTGTACAAAAAATCAACTCTCGAGACACTCAGGGGACCGAGCTATGGTAGGGTGAAAACCCCAACTAGTTCCGTCGCGTAATCAGTGTCTCAGTCGCTTCGGTTTTCAGGGCTTCGGGTTTCTTGGCGGGCGGGACGCTCCCGCGTCCCTAGATCTAATATTATTAGACCTAATGGTGACCTTTTCCGGCTATTTGACCTTCAGATGATCTCGACGAGGACCTTGCTGATGCAAACCAAGGTCATATTCAAATTAAGCGACATTGAAAACCTATGTAAACATTTGTTTAGATTTTTTCAATCATTTCCCCCAATTTGACTTATAAATAACGTTAAACCTGACCCGATGAAAGTCAACCGCCCTCAGATTCGGAATCAGCGACCCCAAAAACATTGAGACATGTGGGTTGCATAATACTTGCATTCTGTTTTTGTTGTAAACCTGTGTCATGATTACTATTGGTTATAGTTATTTTTTGTGTACTGGGGGATACTTAGCATACAGATTGGTTTGAATAATCCCCGCAATGTACACACTAATAATTTTCTATCGCCATTATCATAAATATTGACCTTTCAGATCCTCCGTGATCAATTCCTCCTAATTGGCTGCCCATATTACTCTCGTCCATGATTGACTTGTTGGAGTTGTTGGTGGTTCTGGGGACGGCAAGACGGTCAATTATCCTTGCTATTCACTAGATCAACAGTGTTGACTATACGTCCTGATGATGAGGGAGTTGGTAGTGCTCCATGCGACAGATGTCAAATGAACTAACCAATCGTAGCGGGATGTTAAATCGACGGTATCTATTTGATCGTCCGGGTGGTTTTTCAGCCTCCATTTCCAAACCACGATTCTTTCTCGAATATCAACCTTTTTTGACTATTTTTCAAGTGATTTTGAAACGTCGCTTCTTCTCTTATAGGATGGCGAAATACTCAAATCCTGATTACATAAGCTCAGTCAGCATAAGACTCTTTTCAAAAGTGAGGTACAGGACTTAGTTTTTCCGCTGTCAATACCTTCAGTCCTGCTCTCCAGTTTTTAAGAAATCAAATACCTAATTTCGCTACATTCGCACGATCCTCAAATGAAAACATTTGCTTCGTTAGAAAACAACAGGCGTTGTTTGACCATTCTGAATCAATCATGAAAAATTCCAAAGTACCGCCCACGTTTTCGTCTTGTTGCCTCAAAAACTACTTATTTCAAACAACGGTTTGTTTTTAACATGTGCGTCGAAGATGCCAAACCCCAATGCCAATTCAATAGAACTACTGAATTTAGATCATTTCATATTTCCTTATTTATCAATTGATACATTTTCGGGTGTTGATTTACGAAATGGCCGTAAATCTCTCCTAGTAAATATTTTCCGACAGTTGCATCCAAAAGGAATCCATCTCTCTTACGGGAAAATGGTCCAATCATCCATCACTTTAATATAAAAGAGAATGAAATCACTCTCTCAATCCCATTTTTCTTTGCTCCCTTCGTCAGTCAAGGCTTTTGATGGGTTTTCACGTTTTATTAGTTCATTCTCCTAGTCCGCTCGGTAGTAATGTAAGTAATTTTGATCCCGTATAAAGGTATATTGATATGTGAGTCTATATAAACAGTAGTTGGTAAGTAAACTCACTATGGAGTGGAGAGCTACTGCAGATATTTCTCTTCTCAGTCATCTTATCGCAAGTAAAATCCGTTCCTAGAGCAGGCTCTTAAGATAACCACCACTCTTTTCAGAATTCGTGTGTAAATTAATATTATACAACAGTCGGTTATTACTCTTCACCAGTTCCGCTGTGTATCAACCGTTAGAATCTTTTGCTGGCGCCAAATAACTCAAACAGTTGATGATATCATGTCTGGAATGGTTAACTCATATGTTGGATGCTATCACACATTACATACTTGCAGGTTGTTAGAATTGGTCACCGGCTCCGAATTTTCAAGATCTGTCCAGTTTTAATTTTGTTGACACGTTCCCCAAACCTTAGTTTTTACTAAAACTAAACCTAAAACTGTTTCTTAACACTAGATCAATACGAAACCAGTGTTAGATAGCGAAGACCATCCTTGATGGGCACAATTAGCTTGGTCCAGACTGGAGCTCATTTGAATCAATATAATGTTTACCTTTTAAAGCGGACTCCACGGTTGCTTGGAAATCGTTTGAACGATTCTTAGTGTACGTTTTAGGGAATTTTCGAAGAAAGGTAAGGTATTGTTTTGGCCCAAAGTGTTTGAAACTCGCATGTTCGAAAACATTTTATACCAAAATCCGTCCCATACCATCCTGAATTCACTGCAAAAATACAAAAAAAAAGTATACTTATGCACTTATATGTATCTACAGGCTAAAATTCTCGTGCCGGATTATAGTGGTGTATAAGCGTTTTAAAAAAGTGAACATTTCTATGATTTGACAAATTTTCCTTTTCAAGTAGATTTTTCACCCGTTTTGGCGAATCAAAAAAAAAAAAAAAAAAAATTTAGAGGGGTAAGAAAAGTTTGTGTTCTGTCCAACGGCGTAATTAGATTTGAATTTTTACGTAAATGTTAGGGAGTTATGGCCATTTTAGTGTGATAAAGTCGAAAACACGAAAAAAATCTTAAAATTGAAAAAACTCCAAAAATGAAACAGTCTAACAAGTAACACCTCATTTTAAACGCCATTTTACGCTTAACAAGATGATGAAGTCATAATTGCGATATTTCATTCCGTTCTCAAACTTGAGCACTTTGTAAATGAAGAAACGTGGTTGTTACGTGAGATGTTCTTCACGGTTCATCTGCTCTAATCTCATAACGGAATGAGATATCGCAATTCTGACTTCAATGGAGACAGTATTTGTTGTAAAACCAGTAAAATGGAGACATTTTACATAAAACCAGTTATTTCTTCGAAAATTCGCTCTTACAGCCATACTGCGTAACTGTGAATTAATGCTCCCGCCCTTGATAGTTTACAGTTTTAGAACTTAATTTTATGTGCATTAAAACACAGTTCCCCACCTCTACGTTCCATTAGCTTAATCCTTTTCGCATCCCCTCAGCTTTTCCAAGTTACCCCGATGTCGTTTCGAGGAATATATTTCCCCTAATCATCCCGAGTAATACCGCAGATTCGCGACCCCATTAGCATTTATTCCGAATGGCTCGGCACCAACTCTCTCTTCTACGTGTTCCCCGGGTGAATTCGCCATAGTGAAAGACGGTGTTCGTAAACGGAGCGCCAACCCGAACCGGTGGAAATGCAGTTAAGCCTATGATCCATTAGCAGAGGGCGTCACTCTCAGAGACGAAAACCTAGAGATGGGCCGATGACCGGGGAGGAAGGGATGGGATGTTCGAATTCTCCCTCACATCTGCTGATCCGGTCATCAATGGATCATTAGCGTCGAGGCAAGTGAATTGAAACTGTAATTACAGCCTCTAAATGGCTTCTCAAAACGCGTCCCTTAAGGTGTTCTATGGATTTTAGAACCAACGTTGGGAAAATATACCCTTTTCTGGAATTGAATTAGACATTTTATTCCACTTTCAAATTGCGAATTGTCTGGTATCTTTAATCGCGGCGATCAACGTGTAGGTAGGTACTTCTTCTTTGATATGAACCACCAATATTTTCAAAGGGAGTATTCGTAAACTGCATAGGATACGGTACAAAATACAACCTACAACGCATAATAACTCATTAAATGCCAGTAAGCTATAGATAACCCCCAAAGATATCCGTACTTACATTGCGTTGGAGTACCTACTTATTTCCTGTTGTTTTGTTAAGGCAACTCCTATCTATTTACCTGAAAAAATACGGGAATATGTCGATGAATCTATTCGTTGATTGAAAGATGATCATTACCACTATCTACTGGAGCAAACTTTCCGACCGGGGAAAGAAAATATTGTGGCATACGCCTTATCACGCGTATCATGTGCAATGGACAAAGACAGACTTTTAGCGAATTTTAGAAGAAAATGAAGCTATTGTTCTCGGTCCAAAATTCTTAATAACAAAATTCATTTCAAAATCCACTCCGGACGATAACTCTCGATAAAAAGCTCAAATTTCCTTTAAATAAATCCGTCCTGGCAATCAAAAGGCTAAGTTCGTAGATCGGCAGAATCGAGCCACTCTAAAATGAGGAGTTTCAGGGAGGAAAAATTACCATGCTGACAAATGACCCCTTATTTTAAAGTTTTGTTCATGTTAAACACGATCGTGAAATCAAAATTGCGATATCTTATTCCGTTCTCAAACTGGAGCGCTTTGAAGATGAAGAAACGTGGTTGATAATTGATGTGATTTTCCAGTTATTTCTTCGAAAATTTGCTCTTATAGCCATGCTTGCATGACTGTGGATTTTCACTCTGCATTAACAGCTTCGTCATCCAGGGGTAACAAGAATGGCACCGTGGATCAAAGTTTATCATTTCCCATTTTTAGTTGAGGAAATTCTAACGATGACTTTTAATTGTCTCATTTGTGCTGAGATGACGCCTCGTTTCTACAGACCACCCAAAGGAACACTCATCAAACCAACAGCTCCGTTTGAGAGGCTGAGTATTGATTTTAAAGTAGCATTACCGTCATATTGACAGTTACTGATGAGTACTCGCGTTATCGTTGATGAGTAGTCATCAACAGTAATTGAGAAGATGTGAGAAATGTTTGTGAGCTTTGGTTTAGCGTTTGACGTGCATTCTGACCATCGATCGGCATTTTTCTCAAAGGAATTCAAAACTTTTCTCAACCCTACAGTAAGGATGACCATCGATAGTCGATAGTATCAAAATATCGATGTTTTCCACCGATATATTGATAGTCCGATAGTATTGGGATATCAACATTTGAGTAACCGATATTTAGTGTGTTAGTGTTGTGGGTGAACTAGTAGAGCTTTCCTCTAGTTCCATGGACGTTCATGAGTAAATTTCACTAAATGTGTCCATCATAGCGTCGGCATGGACAGGAAAATGTAAAGGAGAAGATGGGGAACCCTTTGTGTTGCTTGAGGTGTCTGTGTCGTAATCAAATACTTATGTTTAAATAGGTATGAAAACTTTAGTCAAAAACTCATTGCCAGGAAATTGAAATTACAGTTGGGCTTAGGTACCTATTTACATAGTCTACAATTGAATGTTTTTGACATTTTATGTCTTTACTCTGGCACATAACTCGAAAAACGTCACACGAAAAGCGTCCCACGAAATCGTCACACGAAATCGTCACGAACATTTCTGATGATTTTCGCTTACAACCGATTCGTTGCTACGGAACTTTATCTTCCCCAGTTATCATCGTACAAAAATCGTTCACTACTCGTTGGATAGCTCTCGATTTACCTAACCATATTACGTTAACCACTGCGTAGTGCGTGGTCGACAAGCTGCGGTATGAGCGTGATTGTTTAAATAATTGTTTACACACAGGTGATCATTCTCAATAATTTATAATATAAATATTATTGTCAAGACATAAAATGTCCCACAGGGTTGCAGACTCGTATGCAAGATGTTTCACAACGTTTTTCAAATTTCTATTATTTCAACAGATATTTTAGTAAATATCGATATTTTTTATCGATACTGAGCTATACGATACATATCGTCATCGATACCTTACCTCTGATACTATCGAATATCGAAATATCGGAAGGTTGGCTACCGGTGGCCATCCCTACTCTAGAGGGATTGCAACTAGTTGTTCTAGTTCTTACAATTCCCAAGGGAATGGCCAAGTTGAATGTACCGATGGTACGATTTGGAAAGCCATATCATTGGCTTTGAAGACACAAGGTCTACAAACGAGTCAGTGGGAGAGGGTCATTCATTCTATTCGCTCATTATTGTGCACATCTACGAACGAAACTCCTCACAATCGAATGTTCAACCACCCACGCCGAACTGCAAACGGAATATCCCTTTCATGTTGGCTTACAACCCCGGGAACAACATTGTTGATGAAAATGCTATATCAATCTTCAAAGCATGAAGAGCATTAGTGGAAGAGGTAGAGATCATACACGCCAATCCGCAATATGCAACAGTCAAGAGGATCGATGTGCGGGAGACTGCGGTGAAACTCAGATGTTTGTCACCTCGGGGGTGTCATCTGTTAAGATGTGGATCATGTGGGATCGAGGAAATGTAGCGAGAACCATCTGCCAACCGCGGCTATTAATTATGACCGGAATTTTCCCTTGATGTATTCGGCATGTGATTTAACCTCTCTTTGGTAATAAAACTCATTTTCTTAATAGACGAGCATTCAAACTGTTTATTTATTCGTCATTATAACAAGTACAACCCATCAGTCTCATGGTCGAAGGCGAAGTTGAGGCAAACTACTCAAATCATCTAACTTGGCTCAGCTGTGGTTCCTAATCCACCAGCTATGATTGTCTCTTCGAACTCTCCAGCTTCACCAGATGAAACATCGAATTCAATGATAAACGTAGCTTCTGAATGTGGAGATCAAGAGACCCCGACGATTTGAAAGAGAGCGAAGACCCCCTCATAAGTTTGAGGTCTGCGTTCTTTACTGATGCGAGGCAGATGGTCACAAATAATCGGTTATAACAATAATCGGTTATAACATCAAAGATTAATCTTAAGCTAATAATCGATGTGACCGAAAAATCGGTATTAAATAATCGATGTTCGATTAATCGACAGAAAATAATTGATTTTTTAAGTGATTATTTCAAACGCATAATTATTTGCTTTCTTCGTCTGTAGGTGACGACCTATTGTTAAATTACAAGGCTAATGAAGACAACGGAATGCCAAAATGAATAAAATTTCATAACAATAAAACATTTTCCATTCGACCGATTCCTCACGTTTTTTTCAATCGACGCGGAATTTCGTCACCTTTAGTTTTGTTTATAGTGACTTTAGGCGTAAAATTGTCAGTTGAGGTATAAGTCAAAACCTGAAGAAAGTCCGAAAATTCCGAGGTTTGTGGACTTCCAAATCTTTGCCGTTCGAAATTTTATGTGCAAACCCTGAATTTTGTGATTGAGTCCCAAATAGACCAATTAAAACAATAACATCTTTCTCACCACCTTTTCCAAGATGAATTCCTCAAACTACTGGACTATACATGGAGCAGATGAACCGTGAAGAACATTTGAAGTAACAGCCACGATTTTTCATCTTCAGAGTGCTCGAGTTTGAGAACGGAATAAGATATCGCAATTCTGACTTAACCATCGTGTTCAGCGTTAAAAAATCTATAAACCAAGTTATTACTCGAAAAAAGGAGACAAAATGTTTTATAAATTCAGTAAAATGAAGGCATTTTACATCAAACCAGTTATTTTTTCGGAAATTTGCTCTTATAGCCATGCTGCATGACTGTGGAATTTTTTTTACCATGGTGTGTGTCATGAAAATGGCTAAATACTGCCATTTTTACCCTTAGATTCCAAAAGAGTTTCGGGGGAGGCACCCGAACCCCCCTATCTCAGACCTACAAGCTAACCCCCCCCCCCTGGTACAGGTCTAGATCCGCCACTGGCCCCAGGTACAAGCTATGCTTGTACCTCAAGCCGAATTTCATTTTTTAGAAAAATATTTCTCATTAATTTGAATTTTCGTACTAAAATAAAAAAATCTTGGGGGGTTTTGGTCTCCCCTTATTCCCTTGTCAGAATTTGAAGTGGTTTTGCCGATTTGAGATTGTTTTTACCCCTTAAATCATCATTGAAAAAATAAATAAATGGCCCTAGGTACACGACTTTACCTACGTTACTGAATCGTATTTCACATATTGTCACCACGGTCCGCTGAGAGCCAGTTCCTTATGAACAACCGACTTATGAATGAGGGGGAGTACGAGGCAATATTGACGGTGCGGGGGGACGCTAGGGGGAGAGTAGAAGGGAGGAAGAGGGGTGATCACGGAGAGTTCTAGCGGGGGTGATGTTGTCGGGGCGACTAAGCGCGGGGGGGGGGGCAATCGGGGGTCTACAAGTGAAGAAAGGAAGTGGGGTGATCACGGGGAGTTCTAGCGGGGGTGATGTTGTCGGGGAGACAACATCACGTTCTCACGGGGACAAAAAGCGACAGCGTGGCATGCCTTCGATCTCGCTGTCGTGAAATTTGTCTGGAGGGGGGGGGGGTAGAAGTTAAATTCCAAAAGATTATAGGAGGAGGCTCCCGAACCCCCCTCTCACATACCTCCAGGGGGGGGGGGGGGGTACATTTCTAGATCCGCCACCGAGAGTACGTATTTGATAACATCGTCTATTTCCACTGAACTACAATGTACACTGAGTACAATGTTAGACCGGTTTCGGTTATCAAATCATCGTCAGTAACAAAACCTAGTCATATCTAAAAATACCCACTCATTTAATAGTATTATTTTGTTACTGACGATGGTTTAATCACCGAAACCGTTCTAACATTGTAGGTACTCATATTTCATTGGAAATAGACGATTTTTTTTTCAAATACTCTTTTCCTTATTAATCACAGTTTTCTTTGTGAGAATGAGAGTGTGTAGCGAAGTTACTTGTATTGTTCATCGAAACGCCTGAGACCCTCAAGTAAAATAATTACTCATCTTCATAGACTTTGTCATGGTGGAAAAAATGGACGACTTCTACAGCTGGGTCGCCGAGGGGGGGTCTGGTCAATATTTGCGCAACGGTTCGATCAGGGGCACATCTGACTCCTGAATAAACTGAATTACTCCGGCAGGAATCTGGGTTAAAGGTTTTAAAGGCAGAAGGAAATGGTAAGAAAGGCCGGACCATCTAGGGCAGCGCGGCCCCGCGGTCTGGGGAGTGCGATTCCGAAACGATCAATCATAAGAAATGAAGTCGTGTCTGGACCTTAAAAGCTGAGTTCCGATGAATATTGTTATTAGGTTAGATGCCATGAGATGCCTCGAGCCTCCCGTTTCGATAAGTTAAATTCGGAGTTGAGGGGGCGGACCGTTTTCAAGATCTAATTCGAAAAGCGTAAATTACCCCAGGGGCTTTTAGCGGTAATAATGTAGGATCCAGATCGTTAAAAAGGAGATTCGCTTTATAAAATTTCACGGATGTTAAACTTTAGAGCTGAAACCTGAGAGTTCATTACCATTGTAACTCAATTTGCTATTCACATCATGTTCTCCTAGAAGAGCCCCTTCTTTCCGAACTGGGTCATATTTCCGACCTTCAAAATTGAAATATCACGATAGAAACGTTTCGAAAAACTCTGCGAATTCTTGACACGACGGTTTATTATAATATACCTAATAAATATTATTCTTTGTAAGTACAGATCACCTTGCTGTGTAGATCTCACTGATCTGTAAGAATATCCGGAATTGAAGGAATGGGCCAACAAATGGTTTGAATAGGCGTAACTAGCTCATCCAACGTCTATAAATCATTTATATAAATGATGAGTGAAACATTTATTTAGCGCAATATTCGTCTGTAAAGGAAATCGTCGAGGACCACCTTATGGGCATGTCACTCGCCCCTAGTAAATAATGTAAACGAAAATTATTACCTAATCTATAGATCAAATAATCGTATTTAATATTACATAGGCCCACAAAAAAGAAAGAGTGGTCTGTTCATTTGACGAGACCCACTTATACTTATGTATTTTTCAACGCTGAATCCGTATCTGTGCTCAAAATGTGGGGGTCCCAGTCAATTTTGACGAAAAACACCAAAACATCCCATTTTTTCATAGTTTTTTGAGGTGAGAGGAAAAACAATCGGTGATGGGATAAATTTGACTACAGATTTGGATTCTACGGAAAAAAATACGTGGAAATTGCTATTTCAAAAATTGTTTACCTATGCCATTGCTCGAGAAACGGCGCTGCATCGGAAATGTCGTAATTTCGTATGTCGTAGTGAAACTCCAATCCTATCCTGTGCCCTTTGGATAGTTCTTTTAGGAAATATCAACAAGCTAACCATATAGGTAACCCACAAAATCGGCTAGCCATATAAATGCTAGCGCTAAATTTGATACCTACATACGAAGCTGCCAATAAGCGCTCTCTGGAGCGACTAAATTACCAATCTAACATGATATTCGTGATCAGCGATCACAAAAACCTCCGGTAAAATTCCAGGACCGAAAGTTGGTTTTCGGATGATAGGCTCGGGGTTTCATCTTATTTAATCGAAAACACCATAAATTACGACATTTCCGATGCAGCGTCGGTTCCCGAGCTATATCATCTATGTCTAAAAAAAAGGTTTGAAATAACAATTTCGACGTACCTTCCTATTCTTTTCCGTAGAATCCAAATCTGAAGTCAAATTTATCCTATCACCGATTGTTTTTCCTCTCACCTCAAAAAACTATGAAAAAATTAGATTTTTTGGCGTTTTTCGAGATTATCCCGCCAAAATCGACTAGATTTTTATTACAGATTCGAATTTAGCGTTGAAAAATACATAAGAATAAGTGGGTCTCGTCAAAATAACAGACCACTTTTTTTGGCGGTGGGGGGGGGGGGGGGGTGGATATAACTGTGTAATATTAACGCCTGTCAATCACGAGGTGACTTACCCAACATTAATTGAGGCGCTCAGGGTCAAAAGAGGATAGCTCCAATATTTCAAACATTGATTTTTTTCACAGTTTTGGCACGTTCAGTAAAGCCATATTAATAATTTTTAATAGTTATATTTACAATAATTAATAATATAAATTATTGTAAATATCACTATGAATTATTATTAATATGGCATAACGGAACGTGCCAAAACTGTAAAAAAAATCAATGTTTGATATGTTGGAGTTATTCGCTTTTGATCCCGAACGCCTCAATTGGAAATGTGAGTGGGTGAGAAAGAGGAAAGCGAGCAGATGAATGAGGTTGAGGGGGGTTGTTTCCTCCCCCTCCCTACCACCCACCCGCACATCAAATTCAAATTGTGGGTGGATGTAGAGGTGGAGTAGAAAGAGGCCTTCACGCCACTCTAGCCGCAGTTCCACCAATATTAAGGTCCATTCGCATCTTCGGACAGTGAACGTGTCCAGCACGTATCGTGCAACGTGTCCAGCACGTATCGTGCAACGTGTCCAGCACGTATCGTGCAACGTGTCCAGCACGTGTCGTGCAACGTGTCCAGCACGTATCCAGCACGTTCAGACACCGTCTATTCACACCTGAGCTTCATACGTAGCGTGTCCTGCACTGTACAGCAATAAAGCAATTTTAATTTTATGTGTAGGGGGGGGGGGGAACAAACAACCCCATCGGCCTCTTCCAAAGCTTCGAGGATCATTGTGGGGTTGGTCCGAATATATTTACCAAATTTCGTAATTTTAGCTAACTGGGCAAAGTGCCGCGGACGGATTTTTCAAATTCGATTGTCTGAATCCACGTATCTTGAAGCGTAAACCAACAAATTTTGAAGAGGGTTAACAAAATTTTTTTGTTTGGTCGATTTCAATGGTCGATTTAACCAAAACTGTTAGCGCTCTTGTTAGAAAACTGAAATGATGTAAATCGAAATTATGAAAGTTGAATGTGTTCTTCGAGATATCGGCGGTACCAGTAGGAACCGCATCTTCTGAAACGTACAAGTCACCCCCGTTACGGTAAACGACGGAAACTTTCAAACAAAAACTGCTTCTGTCCTCCTGTTGCTTCTGTCATTTCAGTTCCGCTTTCAACTGTTCTTCATCGGAAGTTTTTCTTTTCCAGATCTGCAATTCCCGATCGAGGTTAATGGAGTGCAGAAAGACCATCCGTTCTTGGACCCGGACTCACTGCAGAGCTTGTTCAGGAGACTTCACGCTCTCAATCGCTGCGCCAACATGAAACTCGACGCCCCGCCGAAACCTCCAGTAAGTGATTTTAATATGTTTTCGGTCGTAATACCGATTTCCATTTGTCTTAAACGATAAAAACGTGTGTTTGCTGTCTTTATCAAACGATTACGCACCCATTTTAGCAAATTTTCGAAGAAAGAGAAAATATTTAAAACTCGAATTTTCGATAATATTTTATGCCAAAATCCGTCCCAGACCATCCTGAGTTCACTCCCAAAAGACCCAAACAATCATATGTATACAACAATTTATATATTGAATTGTATGGCGGAAACGTGGTTCCAGAGGAACTTAATATTTTTGAAGCACAAAGTGGCTATGAAAATTGAACATCGAAACGAACATACAAAACTCACGATTTGACACTGACATTTCGTCAGAGTAGATTGTAGCCTGTTGAAGCCACTCTGTGCTTAAAAAAAAATTCATATAATATATCGAGACATTATTTCATTTCCAGACCATAACTCTCTCGATAGGAATGAGATAAAAATTTCAAATTTGCCAAAAAATCTGGCTTTGCAATTTAAAGGTAGAATGGGGCCTTTCTGAAGGGGGTTGGGGAGGAATTACCGATAAATTCCAAAAATGAAACAGTCTGACAAGTGAAATTTCATTTTAAAAATTTGTTAGCACGAAAGAACGTTTGACAAAGAGATTCACCGTATAGTTCGGAATCTACAACAATAAATCCACAGTCATGGCTATAAGAGCGAATTTTCGAAGAAGTAACTGGCTTTTCGTAAAATATCTCTATTTTACTGGTTTATAACAGATGTTGTCTCAATTTATAGATTATTCAACATCGAACACAATGGTGAAGTCAGAATTCCGTTATCTTATTGCGATCTCAAACTGGAGCATATGGAAGATGAAGAAACGTGGTTGTTACTTGAGATGTTCTTGACGTTTCATCTGCTCTAATCTGATAACTGAACGAGATATCGCAATTATGACTTCACCATCGTGTTCAGCGTTGAAAAATCTATAAACTGAGGTGTTACTCGGCAAAACCTTCTGATTTTCTAATTGTTGAAACAATATAACTCAATATAACTATTATGTCTACAGACCCAAGGGTCTGTAGTTGTGTACAGGTACACAACTACATTAAGGTATATTACTTGTAAGGGTCTTACAGAATAAATCATTTTCAATTTGGAAAAGAAAACCCCATCAACAGACTTTTAATAATGAAAATGATCCCAATTGGTAATTTCTCTGACTAATTCGAGAAATTCTCTTTTCAGAGGGCTGATGACTCCGACGAAGACGATCAGTGTGCCTTGAGTGAGAACTGGACGTTCCAACCTGAAATCCGGAGGTGGTCGCGCGTCACTGAAGTTACACCTCAGAAGCTCGCTCAACTCCAAGCCGCAAGCAAATTATCCAGTGAGTCCCTTTCATAACTGTACACCCAATCATGACCGCGCAATTACTCGAATTACCTTCCCACACTACGTAACTGATCGTTTTTGAAACGTTTCAACCTCATTTAATGTCTACCATGATCTAATTGAGCAAACAGGGTTAGTGAATGATCTAACATACACTTGTACTTTCCAGGTAAAGAAACGGAAGGTACCAAAGGGAAAGATGTTCCAGTCATAAGGTGAGCCTACCTGGTCTTACAACTGTGTCCTTAAATACATTTAACCCAGAGCGCGACACGTGGGTATTAGGCACCCATGTAGATATTTCATAACTTTGAGCTGGCGGCCCAGTGTGTTTCCCATCAGTGTGTTTTTGAGCGTGATACGTGAAACCCGTTGTCACCCGTCTTGGCTCTTCCAAAGAAGTCGGTGGGTTTGGTGACCCACCTGTCACTCGAATCATTGATACATGCCATACCCATGTATCAATTTGAGTGTATTCAATGAGTGAATCGAAAGGCACTCAAGATGGAAGTGGCAAATCAGGAATCTCTTCTACAATGACACTAAGGGCGGAGTTGATTGTCTAGATTTAAAATGTGGCTTATACTCGACCCAAAAACAGTGGCCACTGTGTGTGTTTAGTCAGCTGCATAACGTGGGTATGGTGAACTCTTACATCATCTTCATCTTACATCTCTTTCTTACATCATTCACAAATGTTTCAACCCCAACAAATGTTTCAGCCTCATACAGCCTCATTTGCGAGACAGACGCGGGAATACACGAATCAACAAGGATGTGAAATTTCGGATTCATAAAATACAAGGGGAGGATTTACCCCACTGTGTTCCTCAAGATCAAGAACATAATAACAGTCTTGAAAGAAATAAGCGCTGTTATCTTTGCCTTTCAAACCAGTCTGCCTCGAGTGTTCACAAAAAGTATGTGTCCAGTGCTTTCAACATGGTGAAATTTGCTGTTTGGTACAATTTATGTTTGATAAGGTACTATTTAGGTACTATTGTTTGATAAGACGTTTGAAGCAAATTTATGTTTCGCTTATAAGAAAATCATTTCTTTGTCGTTGAACTCCGAAAGAAAACATTTTATTTGGGAATTGAATGATATAAGACTGAAACCATTTAATATTATATGCAGCCTTTCAAAGTAAAGAATTTCAAAGTGAAGAAAGACTTCAAGATTACTCACTAGTAGCTGTAAGTAGTCACTGTAAATAAACATTTTGTTGAAAATATGATGTTCAATCGTTGTTTGTTCGAAAATAAAAAGATAATAAACCAAAATTAAAACTACGATTATTTGGAAATACATTAATTTAACGGCCCCAATCTCAAGAAAAATGTGAAGAAAATGAGTGGGTATCCCAACGTGTCACAGGTTTGTGATATACGCATGTGTAACACAATTGCCTATAATTTCACGTGTCACGCTACGGGTTAAAAATAATAATAATTGAACAATTGGAATGTACCGAACATTGAGAAGGTTCGTAAATAAATTTGTTTTCGAACTATGCTCAATATTGTGCCGTGGTAAAATACGAATAACTTGTACATTTATTGACTTTCGATATGCTCACTTCAAAAACCGAGGAAATTTTATGAGGTAAATTTGTCAGGGTAGCTGTTTGGGAAGAAAATTACAACCCGGTATCGGCACACATCTTGGTTTATGACCCAGTTCTGCTCTCGAATCGGATTTTCCATCTTCTACTCGATACCAATGTAAGCTTGGTCTTGAGGAGACCGCGTTTACTTGATTAAACACACTCCAGGGGGTTCGGGTTAAAAATAATGGAGTCTAGACCGCTACGAGTTCGATTGGAAAAGTATAATAAGATGTACACATAAGGCAAAACAAATTATGAATTATTATGGTGAGCGTTCACCTGGTAGAACTTAATAACTAACTTAATAATAAAGGGATGTGGTGCGTCCACCACTAGTAAGAGTAAATATAACGAGAACAATGAATATATGAAAGAGTTCGCTTGAAAGAAGACCCCAAGATACAAACTGATTATTGACTTAAGTTCTACTGCGTACACTAAAAGGGCCAAAATACAAACAATTGTGGACTACAAATACAGGGTAAATATGTTACCGTATACGAACGAGTACGGAGTTAAGCAGCGTCGCACTGGTTCAAGGGGGGAAAATGAGTCTTTGTCTCAGGGGATGGGTCGGCCAATCACACGCGTGTAAAAGGGAGTCCGATCCGGGTGAAAAAACTAGGGTTCACAAACGATACTGGTATTAGTTCACGTGCACTCACGACTTTGGGGGAGGAAACGGGGGACGCGATCACCACGTAGGAAATGCTTGCAGAATCACTCTGACTGTCACTTGACCGTAAATAGGTCTGCTCACAACGCAGGCTGGCTGGGGACTGATGTACTCACAACTTGAGGGGAGGAAACGGGGGACGCGATCACCGCGTGGGAAAGGTTTGCAGAATCACTCTGACTGTCACCTTGACCATAAATAGGTCCAATCTCGACCCAAGCTGACTGGGAACTGAGGCAAGATGGCCACGGCTGCGAGGGTCTTTAGTTGAGGCTCGAGAGGGGAAATAACCCCTCCAAAGCTGCCCCTTCCGGAGTGGGAGCCTCTTCCCCTCCGACGTCAGGCCCCGCCTCCAGCGGCTTACACCCCTCTCCCTTCCGGGAGTCAGCGCCCTCGCTGACGACTGACGGTCCCCGGGGGAGGGTGCATCCAGCGAGTGATGGTAGTGGCAATGGCGCGTCCGGGTCGTTTTGTAGAAGCGCCAGCTCGTAGCGCAAACGCCGGCAATGGATGCATGTCGCAGGAGAGTCCGAGGGGTGGTTCCATGTGCAGGTAGTCTCGAGGTCGCTGGCTACAGTGAGTTGACTCTTGGCAATTTATTGGTTGAGACGAGGGTAATATTACGGTTATCAATACATTTTTATTTTTGTATGTTTATAATTTTTTTTTTTTTTTTTTTTTTTTTTTTTTTTTTTTTTTTTTTTTAGTTATTTATTTTTATTATTTTTTTTTTTATTATTATTATTTTTTTTTTTTTTTTTTTTTTAAATTTATTTTTTTTTTTTTTTTTTTTTTTTTTTTTTTTCTTTTATTTATTTATTTATGGATTTGCAGATTATTTTTAATGTGAGGAATTTATTTATTAAGTTATGTATTTATTCTGCTCCTGGTCTAATTCGTCCTCCTGGTCTAGATCCCAAATCAAATCTTCGTTTGCAAACAGGAGAGGTGTTGAGCGAGTTGGTTCCGGGGGTTGGAGTCCGGTGGGTTGGAGTCCGGTGGGTTTGATCAGCATGAGGTAAGGTAACCAGTGAGTCGTTGGGAATCCTTTTTTCAGCGGCGGGCGGTGGGTCACCATTTGGTGAGTTCAAAGGTGTTTCACCCTCAGGAACTTTTGGCGAGTGCGTTAGTTTGGGTGGACGTAAAAGACAGATGGGTTTTGGTGTCATGGCGTCAGAAGTCGCATTAGCGTTCATGCATATGCGGAGTTCGGTATCATTTAACAATGGGTCAGTGAGTTCACACAAGTTCACTGAAAATAGGTCATTGCGTTCACCTGCGTTCACCCTCTGTCTTAGGGGTGCGTTCACTGTGGTATGGTTGTTGCGTACACCCACGTTCTCCAGCTGATCCAGCAGTGCGTTCACTACGGATGGGTGGTACCATTCACCGGCGTTCACCGCCGGGTTGGTGGTTGCGTTCGGTGCAAGTGGGTTGCAGCGTTCACCCGCGTTCACCACTGGTCTTGGAGGTGCGTTTGATGGCAATGGGCAACTGAGTTCCAGGGCGTTCATCATCTGTTTCGGGGACGTGTTCACGGTTGATGGGTAGTGGCGTTTACTGGCGTTCATTGGCTGTCTCAGAAACGCGTTTGGTGAGAAGAAGGGTAGGCGTTTGTTGTCGTGCATCACTGGAGTAGGAGGCGCGTTCACGTTGGATTGGGTGTTAGGTTGGCAAGCGTTCACCCTTGTAAAAGTGGGTTTGTTGGAGGGAAAGGAGTGGTTGGGTTCACGGGCATTTACTTTAGCGTCCTGGGACGCGTTTGAGTAGGTTTCCGGTCCGTTCAGTACCACAACTTGGTTCAGGTCTACTCTGAGGTTCATTGGAACCTTCCTCATCAAGTCCATACCCAGCAGGTCGAGTCCCATTCCCTCTCTCTGAAACACCAGGAATTCATGGACGACGGTGTGATGTCCAATCCCCACGTTCACACGTTGAGTCCCTCTAAATTTGAGGGGGTAACCATCAGCCCCCCATGCTGTGATGGTAGTGGGGTGGATGGGTACACCTCGAACAGGGTTGGTCAGGACCGAAATGGCGGCCCCTGTGTCAACCACTAAGTATCTGCGTTCATGGTTGAGAGTCACCGCGATCTTCAGTGCCCGATTCAGGTGCTTGGATACAATAGGTAAGTGGACGGGTTCCTCCTTTTCCATTAAGGCTCTCAATTGGGGTACTTGGGGTTCGTTCCTGGCGCCTGGAGGGTTCGTTACTGGCAGGAGTTGTTTCTTTTTATAACAATCCACCTCCAGGTGCTCGCGTACACCGCAATAATCGCACATAATCGCCTTTTGGGGATTATGGATGCAGTTCACTGGGAAGTGTGATGAACTCCCACAGAACATACATGGGTATCGCGGTGTGGGTTTTCTAGTGTTCTGGTTCCCATAGTTCTGTGGAGGGGGATACGCGTTTGCCTGGGGTTTGCGTTTATTTGGACACTGCATGGCAAAGTGCCCTGGTCCGCCACAACGATAACAACGGGGCGGCTCGTTACTGCGTTCCTGTGAATGGATCGCCGCCAAGTCCCACGAGTCCTCTGGTTCACCTGGTTGTTTCAACGCTTCTTCCAACGTTTCAGCGCGTTTGAGGGCCTCCTCAATAGTGTTGGGTTGGTAATTCAGTAAATGTGAACTGAGTTCACGCCCCAAACCTTTGATGAATGTGCGTACTACTTTTCGTTTTACCCATGCTAACTTCTGGTTGGCGTTCAGTTCAGCCCCTTCGTCGAGGACAGCTGATTTAGCCAACTGGTGAATGCGTTCGGCAAACTGGCGCAACGGTTCGGCAGTCTGCCGTTGCACCATGCACAGGAGTGCAGCCGCCTTTGCAGGGTTGCTGCGTTCAAACCAAGCAGACATAGCCTCCTTGATGGCATCGTAAGGGTTCTGTCCTTGTAGGAGGTCGTTATGGTTGATAATGAACTGTTTCGCCGTTCCGCGCACTCTTGCTCGCAGCAGACGTACGCGTTTTGCTTGTGTCAGTGAGTTCGCCACATCCTCAAAGATGGCGAAGAAAGCAGCAACAGATAGAGAGCCTGGTTCATCAGGATCCCAGGGTTCTATCTCTGAGAACATGGAAAGGGGAACTACCTCATCATCTGCACGGTCGCGTTCGCCCCGTTCTACATTTAGTTGGTTGAAAGAACGAAGCAACTTATGGAGTTCACCCAACATATCAGATGTTGAATCGTTCATTTTGATTTTTTTGTTCAGTTAAAATTGGTTAAATATTATATTAAAACGAGTGGACGCGAGCTTGTTCAAAATGGGAAATGATTCTAAAGGGGTACGTGTTCTATAGTGTAAGAGGCAAAAAAAAAATTAAAAAAAATGGTACAAGTGAAATGGTTGAAAAGCAAAAGATATTAAGTACTGTGTATCAGGTACGTTAGTACACCTGAAAATTTTATGAGGTCACGTGCACCAATGGCCTGTCAACTGGTCTATGAAAAAAAAAATAAAAAAAAATATCCGACCACCTGGAGTTTCTCTATGGGTTCGGGTGTATTGGCTCCACCGGTTCAATGAGGTCGCTAAACTAAAAGTTCCGCGAGTTCATTGATCCCATTCGCTGCCACCAATTTTGTAAGCTTGGTCTTGAGGAGACCGCGTTTACTTGATTAAACACACTCCAGGGGGTTCGGGTTAAAAATAATGGAGTCTAGACCGCTACGAGTTCGATTGGAAAAGTATAATAAGATGTACACATAAGGCAAAACAAATTATGAATTATTATGGTGAGCGTTCACCTGGTAGAACTTAATAACTAACTTAATAATAAAGGGATGTGGTGCGTCCACCACTAGTAAGAGTAAATATAACGAGAACAATGAATATATGAAAGAGTTCGCTTGAAAGAAGACCCCAAGATACAAACTGATTATTGACTTAAGTTCTACTGCGTACACTAAAAGGGCCAAAATACAAACAATTGTGGACTACAAATACAGGGTAAATATGTTACCGTATACGAACGAGTACGGAGTTAAGCAGCGTCGCACTGGTTCAAGGGGGGAAAATGAGTCTTTGTCTCAGGGGATGGGTCGGCCAATCACACGCGTGTAAAAGGGAGTCCGATCCGGGTGAAAAAACTAGGGTTCACAAACGATACTGGTATTAGTTCACGTGCACTCACGACTTTGGGGGAGGAAACGGGGGACGCGATCACCACGTAGGAAATGCTTGCAGAATCACTCTGACTGTCACTTGACCGTAAATAGGTCTGCTCACAACGCAGGCTGGCTGGGGACTGATGTACTCACAACTTGAGGGGAGGAAACGGGGGACGCGATCACCGCGTGGGAAAGGTTTGCAGAATCACTCTGACTGTCACCTTGACCATAAATAGGTCCAATCTCGACCCAAGCTGACTGGGAACTGAGGCAAGATGGCCACGGCTGCGAGGGTCTTTAGTTGAGGCTCGAGAGGGGAAATAACCCCTCCAAAGCTGCCCCTTCCGGAGTGGGAGCCTCTTCCCCTCCGACGTCAGGCCCCGCCTCCAGCGGCTTACACCAATATTCGTTCTTTTTTCTTCTCCATATTACGCTTGGGACGAGCTAATAAAATGGTTTTTCTCAACTTTTCTCTTTCATTTTGATTTCCACTTTTTTGTGTCCACTGAAGGCTATTACGATGCCTTGAATAATTGACTATATTTCTACACTTTTCAACTCGCCGTCTACTTATATACATAATCTTTCCATAATAAATTCCCATTTACAAACCAATCGGTTTTAATCGAGTGCCGATCTATGCATATTGTACATTATGTATACTATTATTCCAATATTCGCTCTTTTTCAGCAACTTGGGTTTATTGACCTTATGGGTTCCCCCATTTTTCAATGCATGATCTTTTGAATTTTTTTTTTTTTTTTTGCATACAAATCCGTTTTGGGACCACCTTGAGCCAAACATGGATTTAAACTTTTTAAATTTATAATTCGTGATAAACCAAAATGTAATGGGTAACTGGGTTGTTACCTACTTTCATTACGTTACTTATCAAGCTGCTCTATCCAGAAAAAAGGAAGTAACTTTTTCTTATCAACGAAACAACAAAACAATTCGAATTTGTAATTTAAGTTATTCCACTTCATACTATACCTATCACCTACTGTTTCTTATCTTACCTACAAGTTAAGTTTCTTACCTATTTCTGTCATACTTACCGCTGAAGACAATTTTTCAATTCTTTACATTGAATCTGCTTGCAATGCAGATATGCCATATAGTCCCAAATTGAAGTTCAAGTACATGGATGAACTACACCTACATTCTATACCTACCAATCGTTCTTGCCGGTGATTTCAATGTGGATCTTAGAAGAGATGATGGGGCTGAATTGAAGAATTTCATGTCTGAAGAGTTTGGACTCGAATTGAACAATAATATCGCAATCTCAACCACTAGAAATAATACATGCATCGATGCAGTATTTAGCCGTCATGTAAATCGAGAAATGCGTGGTTACATTTCATATTTCAGTACTCATCGCCCTTTACTATCTAAAACTATCGAACTTTAGTTACATAGTATTATATTGTAAATAAATCATTGCCAAAAGACTATGCTTGAGTTTTTTCCGTGCAAGCGGTAAAAATTTCGATTTCATAGTTTTTTATTGCTGAAATTATTCATTATTATGTTTGGAATAATGTTTCGAGGGAAAAAACACAAAATAGGTGTGTTCAACATGAAATTTTGCTCTCACCACTCTTTGTTGCATCCTTCTTCAACAAAACAGAGTCACATCCGCCTATGAAATCCTTTGACCTCCTTCGTCCTCGTTCTATTCAGCGATATTCATAAAAGACATTCGTATGGTACCTTCCAGGTATGGTAGCTTGCCACCGGGTGCTTTAAGTCCTGACAGCGAACTCTTGGCTGCAAAATTTAGGAGGAGCGGAAGCGAGCGGCTCCGAGATGGCGCCAAGGCCTTTCTGAGACGAGTTGAGAGCCTCAAGTCCCGAAGAAGAAAACGGCACCCCAGAGCTGATGGTGTTATCATCAGTGGCCCTCAGGTTCGTCGAGATGTCATTAAATAAATTTTATTCTTTTATTTGTAACGCTTTTAGTTATGGCAGAAGCCTCAGGTATGAAATCTACATTTCCTCAACCATCAGAGTCTGAAAAATTTGAACTCCAAATGAGTCGATTACACAGTTGTTCATGGTGGCGTTGAAGTATATGAAAGCTTCGCCCAAAAAACGAGGTATCTCGAGCAATAATACTGTTATTATTATTTTGTATAAGGAACATAATACGTTCCCCAGTGCCACCACGACTACTACGACCGACTGGTCTCTCAGGATCAAACAAGAAGTGGACTCGCAACCTGAAGAGTCTGACTCAGAACAATGCCTACTATTCCTTGTGATTATTCCCCTTTTAGTTCTATTTGCCACCTTACTCGTATAGGTATAATATACCTATACTAGTAGGCATTATTCTAATATACCTACATAATAATATTCCTACATATAATATACCAACATAATTAGTTTTTTTAAGAAAAAGGTGGCAATGAGAACAAATAGGGGAATAACCACAAGGAATAGTAGGTATTATTCTTAGTGAAACTTTTCAGGTTGCGAGTCCACTTCTTGTTTGATCCTGAGAGACCAGTCGGTCGTAGTAGTCGTGGTGGCACTGGGGTACGTATTTCCTCTCTAGTGATACAACGTCCACGTGTTTAGCGGATGAAATAGGTCGCGGTGATGGATAATATCATATTATGTGTGTTACAAAGTTGCACTTCTGGAAGATGAGTATTTTTCTGACTGATCTTGAACACTTGGAACATTGTTCCAATGGTAGTGGTGAACTATCGGAGAGCCAGCGGCTCTTCATCAATTGAAGACACAAGTGGATGAAGGTGCTAAGTAACAAAAGTAAAATATCAAGAAAATTGAGTTTGCATACTTGCCTATTTGGTTTGGTTCGGAATTTTTCTCTTTTTTTCTTCTCCGAGGTGTTGCTAATGTGTTGTCAATCATGCACTGATGACAATAAACCTAATATTTTGAAGATTATCTGCGGAATTATTTATCAGAAAAATAATTATTATTTTTCTGACCCCAAAACCGTCGAGAAAAAAAAATTGCAGATAGCTCGTTTTTTGAGCAAGGTCTTCAAATGTCGGCTGGAACTATTATATTTCTGTAGATATTTCAACGTGAAGTTGGTGATGTGTGCTCACGTTGGCGTTGGTGACTTGTGCTACCTGAATGATATAGTGACTGAATTCTACGCGAAACGAAACTCATTTCGAATCCCTTCACTTCGGTGTATTGTGAACTTCTATTCAGTAAAATGCTATTACAAGCGTTGAAGGACGGCACCAGTGGGATTTCATGACACATAGAGTAGCGAGTCCGTATTCGAGCTTCTGATTTTCGACGGGTCAAAACACATAATTTGTGTAAATTATTTGTTCTTAAATTTTATTTAATGAATCTGATCAACCAGAAAATCCGAATGCTCGCCAGTAGTTGTGGTGAGTCCGCTGTACCAAATCGACTGAGATCGAGGCTCGTTCTAAAGAAGCATTTGTCCCTCGGAAACTCTTCTTTTCATGTCCAGATGGACTCAACTTCCGGATTGAAATGGCCACTAGCCCAGGCCTCGCAAACCCTTGCTTAATAGCTGGCCTTGATTTTCCCCAGAGCTATTCTCGGTCCCAAGTCATTATGTTGAACTCCGTTTTTTTCTCTCTTGAGAGCTTCATTGACCTACATTTGACTGGAGATGCAGAAAAGTTCTGATTATGCTGAAAGTTTAGTCCTTGGTGAATTTCGAAATGTAGTTGAGTGAGAACCCAACTCAAGTGTTACCTGCGGGTGTCTCGTGACACGTATCAGAATTTCGTAAGGGTTCTGTTTGCCGCAAATCTTAACAACGTTGACATTTTGATAGGTACCTAACAAAGCAAACCCTCGCTCTTCCTCTTCATTTAAACAATATAATTCTGATGACTCGCTGATTTTCCGAATAATTAATTATTCATCCAAAGGACTCATCTAATATGGTAAATATCAGTGGCAGATTCAAGTAATTTATTGCTGTGACGTTGGCTGCTTTCAAATTGAATTGCTATGTTATTCTTTTGATCTTCATCAGTTTTTTTAGAAACTAAACTTACTATTCAGTTAGAAAGTGTTGTCGTCAGTGTTTCTTGTTTAAAGCATGGCAACTTCGTCAGAGGTTGGTTCCAAAAGCACTTCGTAAAAACTGATGAAGATCAAAAAGATAACATAGCATTCAAGTTGAAAGCAGCCGACGTTACAGACTGTAACTTACAGTAATAAATTACTCTTCTAACACGAAATGAGAATCAGCTGTTAAAGTTAAGGTTGTCTCCGCTAGGAAGCCAGCAACATCGAACTGGTCGCACTAAAGGTAGAAATGCAGTCATTGTCAGCGATTCCCTAAAAGCTTTATATGCAGCAATAGATTAGAATTGATTCGGTAAAATACTTAGGTTAGGTTATGAACCTAGTTGGGTAGTGGACCTGTCTTGGGAAATACCCCGGACGGGGGTCCTCGACCCTTGGTGTGCTGCTCTTGGTAGATATTTATTGTGATAATTCTATATCAAATATAGTGGTTAGGTTAGGGTAGGTTAGGTTAGATCCCCCCCCCCCCCCGGTTAATGTACAAGAAGTCTCATCAACAAGTGGGAAAGTAAGATTGTGGGTACAATGCACACAACCCTTCCCAGGACAATCCCAAGCCTTTTGCAAGAAACCCTTGAGAAATCTTAGACATCTTTCTGAAAGTGGAAATTCTACTTCTCCTCCTATGAAAGTCAATGGATACGAAGTGAAATTGAGATGAAATTTGTACAACCAGTGTAGCCTATTTAGCGTTAGGAGGTTCAGCGTACCCTTTTCCATTTACGTCATTCGTAATCGAGTTAGGGTCTTAACCTTGGACAATGAAAAACACCAACTCTGTCCACAGCTTCGTTTCACAGGTTGGCAAAGGAGACAGTTTAATGAGAATTCCTCGTCTATATTAAGGCGTCGGTACCAAGTTAAATCTTAAGACAGATTCTCGAGGAATTCAAAGCGGTATTTGACGAGTAGAAGACCTGACAAAGCGCTTCATCAATCGAGGAAAGTTAGAAACGAGACCTTTTGTCCAATTTTATTGGCGTTTCCTTCGTATCTTGGTTTGAGTGGACTCTTTCTTGTGTGGATTCCTCAAATGTACAAAACATTCTCAGTTTATAACATTTTATTATTTTTACTTACCCAGATTTTACGCTGAGATACTCATCTGCCCGCCTAGTGGTGCTGACGTGTTTTTATTGACCTCTGAAGTGATCTTAAACATTCCAACCGCTTGGAATTAGAAAGTGGAAGTAGTTACTTACTGTAATTGAAAAAGCAGTTTGGTAGGATTCTGATTTATTTTTGTCCTTTTCAATATTTACTTGGGGGCAGTAATCTGGTGGGTAATGTAATTTCAATTAGAAATGGAATGCCTTTTAAGTAATGTGCCATGTTAGAAAAAAAAGAAAAACAGTGACCAATGGGAATAAATAGCAGGGGGTACCAATCAGGAGTCCTTTCCTCTCATTTATTTTCAATCAGCCCAGGCGATGATAGCGCTGCGTGAGTGTAGCTCGAGTTATTAGAGAGTTTTTGTACTTCCCGTTCTTCGTCCGCCATGATCTCCAAATTGAAATGACCATGGATTGCACTTCTAAAACGAGGAGCACGTTTTTCTGACAAAGAACTGATGTAAACCTCAAATACTTCCTCCAACTCGTCTTTGGTAATGATGTTCTCAACAAGAAGCTCCATGAACTCCTCTACCACTTCCATGATTTTGAATTAAAATGAAAAGAAGAACTGAATTTAATTTAATTATAGAAATCAACACTTCAATTTTCAACACTTCAATCAAACCGTTGTAACAGGTTGCATGGAGTTAGAAATTAGAATCAGAACCCCGCAACCTTCAGTCAAAGCTCTGGATGGTCACCGTCTCTTCAATTTCGCTTACTTTGCACGACCAACTGCAAATTGTCTCCGAATTGTCCATTGGTAAAAACACTAAGTCAGGCCAGATATTAAGAATGAAGCACAGTGCTGACAATACAGACCCCTGAGGAGCCCTCGCATTGAGCGCTTCCCACGTAGATACCACGCCGTTGTTTCCTTGTACCGCCAGGAGACTTCCTGTCAAATACGAGCTGAACAGGAACAGGGGCTGCACCCATGGACCGCAGGATGGCAATCAGGATTTCTCTTCACGACAGTCCTCTGGCTCATTCTGCTCTCATGCCGTCCAATACTCCAATGAGGACAGTCTCTCTGCTAAAAGCAATTCTATAGGCTGACTGAAAGGAGTCAACAATGTTATGTACATGCAGAGCTCTTTATAAATGTAAAACGAGTCATTTCAAACGAATGCATTTTTGTTTAACCACCAGATCAAACTGAAGAATGGCGAATTTGAAATTTTCCCGCTCAAAGAGGTCAGACAGGGTTGTTAGTGGATACAGCAGCTGATAGGGGAGAGCAGGGGTGGCTTTCATGCACCGCTTTCGGGAGCCAATCAGAGAGCGGTTTACGGAGCCAATCTAAGTAATGCTCTCTGATTGGCCTGGGAGGTAGATGACGTACATTACTTCCCTCGTCCCGCTCAATACGACTTAAAACCTCTCCAGAAAAAAGTACTTCCTTAAAAAATTGTTTACCACTGTCTTAATTAATCTAAAGGTGAGTTCTTCTCAAGAGAAAAAAAATGAAATGGGATGGGGAAAACACAAACGGTGGGTACAGCTTTCGTACAAGCACGCAACCACGAGGGACATTTTATGTCTTTGCGCCCCCTCCCATCAGAAACTTAAATGAAGCTTGCATTCGTGTTGACAATATAAATGATTGAGAATGATCACCTGTGTGTAAACAATTATTTAAACAATCACGCTCATACCGCAGCTTGTCGGCCACGCACTCCGCAGTGGTTAACGTAATATGGTTAGGTAAATCGAGAGCTGTCCAACGAGTGGTGAACGATTTTTGTACGATGACAAGTGGCGATGATAAAGTTCCGTAGCAACGAATCGGTTGTAAGCGAATATCATCAGAAACTCCGTTACATGTCCCGCGTTTCATTCCCGCGTTACATTCCCGCGTTACATTCCCGCGTTTCATTTTTGAGTTTATGTAGCAAACTAAAGACATGAAATGTCAAAAACGATGCTAATCTTGAAGTGATGAAGTGAATGTAGTCGCCACTGTAGATCTCGAGGTGTTTATTTGAATTCGAATGGACCATCAAGAGCAATTGTCAACTCAAATTAGTCGAAACTAACGGAAAAAATCTGAAACTCGGATATCCTTTAGGAAATTTCACGGTGATGCCGTAAGTAGTGAGGAACAAATGGGGGTTTCAGATATCTGCCTCCCTCCGGCCCCTCTGACGTCATCACCACTTCCCCCCGTGCGTCATAGGCTCTGACGTACTCGTTGGCCTCCTGCCAGCCGTCTTACGTCATACGCTCGTGCGTCATAGGCTCTGACGTACTCGTTGGCCTCCAGCCAGCCGTCTTACGTCATACGCTCGTGCGTCATAGGCTCTGACGTACTCGTTGGCCTTCTGCCAGCAGTCTTACGTCATACGCTCGTGCGTCATAGGCTCTGACGTACTCGTTGGCCTCCAGCCAGCCGTCTTACGTCATACGCTCGTGCGTCATAGGCTCTGACGTACTCGTTGACCTCCTGCCAGCCGTCTTACGTCATACGCTCGTGCGTCATCGGCTCTGACGCACTTGTTGGCCTCCTGCCAGCCGTCTTACGTCATACGCTCGTGCGTCATAGGCTCTGACGTACTAGTTGGCCTCCCGCCAGCCGTCTTACGTCATACGCTCGTGCGTCATAGGCTCTGACGTAATGGCCCGCCGGTCGCTTGTGTTCTGACGTGATCTGAGGGAAAGGGTGAATCAAGGGAACAAATTTTTCCCGTTTCAGTTTATGTGCCAAAGCAAAGACATGAAAATGTCAAAAACTATGTAAAACACAAACGGTGGGTACAGCTTTCCTACAAGTACGCAACCACGAGGGACAGTTCATGTCTTTGCGCCCCCTCCCATCAGAAACTTATATGAAGCTTGCATTCGTGTTGACAATATAAATTATTGAGAATGATCACCTGTGTGTAAACAATTATTTAAACAATCACGCTCATACCGCAGCTTGTCGGCCACGCACTCCGCAGTGGTTAACGTAATATGGTTAGGTAAATCGAGAGCTATCCAACGAGTGGTGAACGATTTTTGTACGATGATAACTGGCGAAGATTAAGTTCCGTAGCAACGAATCGGTTGTAAGCGAAAATCATCAGAAACTCCGTTACATGTCCCGCGTTACATTCCCGCGTTCCATTTTCGAGTTTATGTAGCAAAGTAAAGACATAAAATGTCAAAAAATTTGTCCAACACCTTCTCCAAGGCACACACCAGCGATATTGCGCAAAAATCGTGATGGAGGATTTTGTATGTGAGATCTTCAGCATGAATGGGTCATTATGAGTTACCTATGCCTGCAGTGATGCCATTTATTCATGTTTACGAGCCTCATCACTTGTCAACTTACCCAGTAAATGATTTCGTTGCAGGTGGTCGATGTCGCTTCGATGGAGCGGAGAATGCGAGATTTGAACTGCGTGGACGTCACTCCGCCAGAGAGTCCCATCGACATAAGGGGATCTCGAAGGTTCCTCACGCGCCCAGACTCGGATTCAGGGGCTCTCTCGGACTCTGAGCTCCCATGGCGTCAGCACTATTATAAGGACGCTAACAGCAATAATACTAAGGTATTTCGAAGCTAATATCGCATTATAATTGGCCGTATGAGTAATAGAGAAGAACCTGATCTCCATGCCTCCACAAACCACAAAAAGTTCATGAACCACTCCCCAAAAAAGTCACGCAAATGCTCATTCCTTCCCTTGAAATCAAAACTTGTAACAACATTGTTTGAGTGAGCTTAAATGCAAGATGTCCAGAAATCAATTTGGCTGTTTTTGAAGGCTCCCATCCATAAATTCCAAAAACCTTAACGTGTTGTTTCTATAATGTATGGTATATTTATACGTCCTGTCTATGTTACATTCGCTCAATCCGTAATTATATAACCTTGGATGATTATTTCGAAACCCTTCAGAGGGATAAGATGTGGGAGGCTTTTGCTAAGTATAGCACCTCGACCTGTTAAGATCTATTGTGCCCTCCCAGTACTTAGAGCTCTTCTGTGAGCTCCAGTTGTTTCATCAACTTCCAGAGGTCATTACGATTCCTCATATAGTGTTCTGGTTTTTCGTTGCCTAGGCACAGAAACCGGGGTCTAGCTAGTTCTTCGCAATGGCATAGGACATGTTCTGCCATCTCCTCCTCCTGCAGAGATGTTTTCTGAGTCGGCAGTGTCCGGTCAGTAGGCCTACCGTTATACTCAGCCTGATGCGGCAGAGATTGAGCTACGGCAGTAGGTCTGCTGTAGCTGCATGCGAGGGTACACCTATAAATTTCTTTGCAAGCCTCTGGCCTGTGGCTCTATTCCACGAGGCTTGGGTTTCTGAAAGCAACCACTCTTTTGTGGTGCTTTTTCTGAGGCTCTTGGATATTCCACAGTAGGGCTCAGGTCCGATGATGGCGGTCTCCCCCCGACCCTTTTCTGGCCAATGTATCCACCTCATCGTTCCCCTTGTGCTCTGAATGCCCCGGCACCCATACCAAGGGGACTTTGTTCCTGTCTGATAATATCATATAGCACAGTGTTCAATGGCAATCGTCTCGGCTTGGAAACCCTTCCTTTCTAATATAACACCAAGTTCATCAAGTTCTCATTATTGAGCCAATACCATACATCTGACATTAATTTTATGGTTTGATTTGTTCACAGGTTTTAGATTTTAGCGAAATACGAGGTGGAAGCGCCAAAGAACGGCTTTCACCCTCGTCTAGAAGTACTAGTCTCACAAGCACCCCCGACAGGGACACCTTCAGATCGCCACGGATATTCAGAAAACCGCCAGGTACGGAAACTGTGAACAAAGATGTGCTCAATGATTCTAAGAAGTATCTTCAATATGTAATCATTAACAGTAAAATCATGATGTTGAACGTGGTTGTTCGTTTCAGAAATCACTGTATTTAAGGAGAGTGAACTGGAAAGTGGAGGGAGCAGCAGTGCGTTAGCTGACAGCGACAGTGATACAACACCTAGAACTAAGTACGTCTTGGTTGAAGTATTACCAACAAAATCATATTTCAAGAATTTTTCCTGTGTTAGAGTTGTATGATATACTAACAATGAATGCTTGTATCAATAGTGAGAAAGACATGCTTGTTTGGCTCAATATGAAATGTTGGTTTGAATTCCAGGAATTTTCAAGGTATTCCAATTCATGACTAGTTTGTAAGTATGATGTGAATTTTGTTTCAACAGGGGGGTAATGAGATGGCACAGTTTCCAAAGGGCGTCTGTACGGCCGGAGTCGTACATTGGGCAGCCAGTCACATCCATGTCCAGCGGTCAACTTCTGGTCTTAAGGAAGCTGGCTCTCCTCAAACTCACTTCCATCATGGAGAAACACTGTCCGACTCATCGGACCGGCTGGAACTGGGAGCTCCCCAAGTTCATGAGGAAAATCAAAAACCCAGACTACAAAGGTGTGTTGGTGCCCCTTTCAGTTTGATGCTTTTCGTCTTATAACGTGTCTTATGATGTGAGCTTAACTTGGATATCGCGTTGAATTTTCCAGATAAAACTGTGTTCGGCGTTCCTCTGGTGGTCTCTCTACAGCGGTCAGGCCAGACACTGCCCATGTGCATACAAATTGCTCTCAGCTGGTTGCGTACCAATGCCCTTGAACAAGTAAGGGTTAAATGTCTCGTTCATTCTCGAGCAAGCGTTTGTTTTATGTTAAAAAGAGCTGCACTCGTCCCACATCTACCTACCTGGCGTAGGGATGGTCTGTCTGATTCACTCCCTGATTGTTGACACTCCCTGTATGTCAATGATGTGGGTGATTACGTGGTGAGAGGTGTCAGGATTGAACGTAGGATTATAAACTGTCTGGTTTATGCAGATGATAGGATCCTAATGAGTGAGGATCCAGTTACGCTCCAACTAATGATAAATAGACTTCACCAGTACTGTGATAGATGGAACCTGACTGTAAATCTGGCGAAATCCAAAATTGTGATCTTTAAAAACAGAGTGAAATTGGCTACTAGGAAGGAACAGTGGCAACTTGTTTCAGACAACATCAAAATAGTCAACTATTACAACTAATAGGTATGACCTCGAGATTAATGCTGAATAAGCATTTCACAGAGAAATTAGCGGCGGCAAAGGTCACCACCATTATTTTATGGTCACGAATGATGAAGCACAATGATTTCCCGGTAAGCGAAAAATGGGTGATTTTTCAATCAATGACTAAGTCAATTATGACGTATGGAGCTCAAGTTTGGGATTACAAGGAACATGATTTGGTAGAAAAGGCACAACGATTTTTCATCAAAAAAGTTCTAATGCTCCCCACCTAGCTACTCTCTGTTTTGATCTGCGAAAGATACGGAATATAAATGAATCATTTCTCAAAAGAGAATCTGAAACTTCTGGGCGACTTAAGGTTGGTTAAATGGGAACAAGGCTTGAGGGATTAAATTTGTTAGTGAACGGGAAAACTCGGTTTACAAGTGTCTATAAAACACTTCAAATCAAGATCGGAGATCATTATATTAGTGACGAAAATACACCTCACATCATAACCACAATGCTGAAGGTACCATGTGAACTCATGAATCTGGATGCAGTTCCATGGAGGGAGGTGAATAGGCAAATCTGTTCACTATGTAATATGGGCGACAGTTTCTGCCTTTTCGGTTACCTCAAAGCTGACCTGGAGTTGCCTGCATTCTCTCAAAGCCGCTGCCCGAGGCAACAAGCTGACATTGCTCTGGGTTCCTGGACATGAGGGAATTGAGGGCAATGAAGAGGCCGACCGCCTTGCCAAAAAGGGATCGGAGTCCTGCCCAATTGGTCCGGCATTTCGGAAAGGGTGTCTTAACGCCTGCCGACATTGCTAAGGAGATGCCTGAAAACCTCCTTCACTTTGTGAAAGAAGAGGCCATTAGTAAGGCTCTAAGTTAAGTTGGGGGTTAAGTCACACTAGATTTCTCTTGGACTCAGTGACAAGGGGTTCCTCCCATCCCTTGGTGGGGGGGGGGGGGGAAGGGTGACAGAGAGGATACGTTCCATTTTATTGCGGTTTGTTCAGTTCTTGCCGAGTTTAGGCAGAGGTGGCTTGAGACAAGGGAGATGAACAGGGCAGAGTTCACGTCGTTTCTTAATGGTCGGGCATTACGTCAATGAGGCCAATAGATATAGAAAGATGCTTGTGGAAGAGTTTAATTACGGACCATAATTTCAATAATAAACACTGGCAAATATGGAATGAAACACACACTTTATTTATTCATTAATTCACTCGTCCAACATTAGGATTATTGGTCGAGATCATTTAGGTTGCGTAAATGGTTTGTGACACCTTCTCTTGTGTCTTTAGGTGGGTTTGTTCCGGAAGCCTGGCGTCAAGTCGAGGATACAAAAACTGAAGACGATGGCAGAATCTCAAGGGGACGAAATTAGTTTCGAGGGACAGCAAGCCTTCGATGTAGCGGACATGGTGAAGCAGTATTTCAGGGAACTCCCTGAAGCACTTCTCACCAACAAGCTTTCCGACACCTTCATTGCCATTTTCCAACGTAAGTCATAGTCAATAGGTCATAGTCAACCTCAAATTGTTTTTGATGTCAGTATGATTAGACTGTGCTTCATGTCAGTGATTTAGTTGGGTACAATGTTTTGTCCCTGTGTCAGATTTCCTCAAGTAAAATTGAATGGCTTGTTTAGATGTCCCCGTTGGATTGAGGATTGAAGCGGTGCAATGCGCTCTTCTACTTCTTCCCGACGAGCACAGGGAGGCTCTTCAGTTCCTACTCCACTTCCTTGCAGACGTCGCCTCCTTCGCTCCCACTAATCAGATGAATGCCAGCAATCTGGCCGTCTGTTTAGCTCCATCGCTGTTCCATTGGACGACCGTTCCCTCTAGGAACACCTCAGCGTCTCCCAGGCGGAACAACGGCGTCCCCGACCCCCGTCAGTTGGGTCACAACAAAGCTGCCCATGACTGCCTTCTAGCGCTCATTAAAAATTACAAAGAGGTCTTCAATGTAAGCTACCACGCTTTGAAATGCTCTTTGCTTTGATGCACAATCAAATGGACCTTTTGCGGAACACCCCTCTGCAGATTGTAACTTGATTGAGCTGCTTCATTCTATTTTAGATTTGTGATGAGCTCCTCGCCCAGTGTCACTTCAGCTACATGGAAGAGAGCATTCCTGTCGCTCTTGACGACCTGGGAGGCGATTTCGGCCAAGACTGGAAGGGGTATCTCAACGCTTGCCAATCAGCTCTCATGAAAGAGGCCCGAGAAAAGTAAGTGCAAGTTATTGATCTTGTGTTAGTGTTCTTCCATACACTACAACATTGCACATTATGAAATGCCATAGAGGTACATATGGGTCATTCTCCCAGAAAGCGACATTTTGATGTCTGGAGCGTTTGAGATTCTTCCTAAGGGCTTCTCATAATTTTAAGTTAATTTCCTTCGAATATCGAGAGGAGAAATTCAAGAAACATCTTGGAAGAGGTGATACGTACAACAGGTCCGGACAAACGTATTATGTTTATCCGGACCTATTGCACGTGTCACCTCATCTCAGGTGTTTCATGAATTTTGACGGATACAGCTGTTTTTTTCCCCGCTAATTTTCTCCCGCCATTCGATTCCCACGCATCTCATCTGTTCAGAAAACTGACCAGCAGTTCGTTTCAGTTCTTCTCAAAGTGTCAGCGTGTTATCGTCTCCTCTTGTACGTTGCTGTCCAATCACTCTCCATAATTCTCCCGTCGGTGATTTCACGCTAAGGGCCGGTTTCACCAAACACTCGTAACCATGGTTAAAATTAATCATTGATTTATCAAACCAGAGATTTTAATCGTTGATAAGGAGAAATGAGTTTCACCACTGTAATCAACGATTAAAAAGATTTCATAAAACGTTGTTTTAATAAAACATCGATTTAAGTTTAAACGACGATTTAGCATGGAATTAAACGGCGAATTAGCATGGATGCTATTCGATAACGACTGATAACGGCATACCGATTGTTCAATTGTGTGCGGTCCTCCCGATTTTTCTTTTTCTGCTTTCCCTATATTTTACTATTTTTCGTTTGATTGTTGTGATTGTTGATTTTTAGTTGTGATTGTTTATTGTTGATTGTTTCATTTTTAAAATTTTGTGAATCGGTTGCCTCGATGGAAGCGGCAGCGTCGCAGAAGCGGAAGAGGGAGCCGAAGTTTGAGTCAAATGAAAACCCTGTCACTTGGATACTCGATTTTATGTTCAATTTGTTCAAGAACGGATAGAACTGATGCTTTCGAGAGCCGGTACCTCACCCTGAAGTCGATTTCATCGAGGTCAAAATCATTTTAGCCTCTCTCTAATCCATCGCGGCCGTCGAATTGAGAAGTCTTCATCTTCATCAATAATTTCGTCCACCAACCGAAATGCTCTAATCAATCCCCTGCTCATCATAGGTGTCAAAAATGAAAAAGAATAGAGAAACGGATCACAACAAAACTTGAGAACTGGCAAGATGGCGGAGTGGTAAATCGTTGATTTAGGGCTTAAACCAGCCAAAATCGGCTGGTTAATTTTAATCGTTGATTTATCTTCTTATCTCGTTGGTTTATTTAAAACGACGTTGGTGAAACTCGACATCGTTGTTTACCACCTAAGATCATCGATTTAATTATTAAACGTTGATTAAAAACGTTGGTGAAACCGGCCCTAAGTGTTGGAAACAAATGTCATTCTTCTTTATGGTGTGAAAGAGCTCATGGAACAGTTTCAATTTCACTCCAATCAATAGAGAATTTTTTAACGTTACGTGAAAATATACAGGAAAATCCATTTGCTCCCGTCATTCTCCGTCCACCCCTGTTTCGTCGAAGGACGGAAAATGACGGGGATGATGGTAAAGGCAATAATAATTATAACGAATTAATTACTAAAATCTCTACTACGATGATCTCCTGTCTTAATTAGTCATTCTATACAGAAGCTAACCCACCTACTTGACTGAACATGACTTTAAAGTAAAAATTTGACTCTTTATATCGAGAATGTGATTCTAACATTAATGTTACCTACCTACTTTCCATTTTTATTCTCCAAAATAAATAGTATTCGTGAGTGGACAGGCATGAATAATCATTACTTATGGTTACCGTCGGAGTACCTATTTTTTCAGACAGTTTGGAGCTTTTTTTTTTTTTTTTTTAAACTTTGAGATTTGAAAATGTCGCTTTCTGGGAGAATGGCCCATTCGAGTATGAATATTTTGTGGACTACCCACTGAAGTGTAACAATGAAAATCAAGAGAAGCTTTACATAGCACCCAATCATGGAAAAAAACTTTCCAACCTTAACATACTCGTGTTGATTCCATTGACTGACAGTGAGGACAATGGTTGAACTGTAAAGTACATTCCACAACATTCTGCCCGACTGTTAGTTTAGTTCCTTAGCCTTTTACTGAATTTCTTCCACCATTCTATCATAAGATAAATAATTTATCTTGTATAATCTACAATTATTGCACTTGTATAATCTGCAAGATTATAACGATAAATGTAATCATCTGGAAAAATCAATTTGTGCGTCCTTGCACTGCGTGTCCTGATTTGCGTCTCTTGTCTTCATAACTAGGGCAGAAGATCCAGACATGCTCCAGTAAGTACAATCTGCCACAGTTCATTGTTTAGCGCTAAACGTAACCATCCTGCTGGTTTTATAAACCCTGATTTATTAACTTGATTTTTTCTTAAGCAATTCAATTGGTACTTGAAAGGGTTATTGATGTCGTCCCTTACCAGTACATCGATGGAAAGGGCTTGATTGTAATTTATTGAGTTTTTTAGAAGTTGCTTTTGTAATACAGGTGGCGGCAGAGCCGATTGACGAGTTTCAAAGGGTTATGCTAGGGCTGTGGTGGGTGCTGTTATTAACTACATATGATGTTTATAATTATGTTATAAACTATATTTCCTACTGATTCGAATCTGGGTAGTTTCACAATTTTGGTACAATGTCAGTCTGAAACTGTTTGTTTCTAAAATGGCTTGAAACTCAGGTTTATTTGGCCTGAACTTGTTAAGGAGGTTGGTCGTAGTAAGTCGGTTATGTGGGCGCACATAGTTACTACTAATACCTGAGATGTTAATTAATTGATATTATTTAAATCTAGGAGTGAGTTGCCACCTAGGGAGTGTGAAAAACGCATATTTTTATAGAATCTTGGGAAGTTTATTTAATTTTTTCTGAGTTTTACAAGAAAATTTAGAATTTTTTAAAACCATACCGCCTCCTTCGTTGAAAATCCCATTACAGTTGAATTTAATCTATCAAGCTCAACGAGATTTACATTCCAAAAAAAAAGAAAAATCCGTCCAAGTATTATAGTTTATGAGAAAAATGCTTTGGACAAGAATTGTACCATAATTGTGAAATGACCTATAAGTTATATAAAACAGTTCTTCTCCAACTTTTACCATTTTTTTTTATAGCCCTTTGAAACTCGTCAATCGGCTCTGCCGCACCCTGTATTATTGATGAATTGCGTGAGTGATTAGCTGATTACCATTTTGTTAATTTGTTTCAAGCTGTGTAATTTTCATCTGAGCTAATTATTGTTGTGAAGCTTTGTTCAGAGTGTTGATGTATCAGGTTATAGTTACAGTCATTTTACTTATTCTACACTATTATTTATGTAGCCTGCTACCACCAGTTTACAGGAGGCAGAAATGTCCTTGCAAGGATATACCACAGATAACTCTATTTCATTGTATATTATTTACTACCGCTGACTGGCTCGAATAAATGAAAAATTTTCATGAAAAATATTTAATATCACGTGTACTGTTAATTTGGCATATTATGTGTTATCTACTTTAATATTCGTGTATTTGGATACCCATTTCAGTTTTTACGTCCAAGCTGCTGATTTTTGTTAAATTCTGTGACAGAAGTCAGAACTAATTTTAAAAATGAGATACCAAATAAGTGTTATTTGAGTGTGTAGATAATTCGCATAGCTATTGTCCCTGTCGTTGATAATAATTTGTTTTATCTTAATGTTTTAAAACAGAGTTCCAGTGTACACGATTGGGCCGCAGTGCCACAGAGCTTATATTACGTGCGTAGTATTTCCAAATGAGTACCTACTTGATTTTTGTTAAAACCCATCAAGATTTTATTGAGAAATTACAAGTATCTCAATGTAAACCAAATCCTACGTGGGGGCTAATTGAAACTGAGCTACCTTTACAATTCCCTTCCCCTGCCTTCAGGACGACCCTCACCATTGATATGAATTCACTTGTTGTTCAACACCCATAGCCTCCTCCCACCCCACCTATAACTACATGGACCGTTAGTGGTAAATAACCTAATACCTACCGTCTAGTAACCTATTACCAGAAAACCCCTATTACTGGAATAACTGTTTTGAGAACTTGGGGGGAAAGGCCTTTGAGGGCCTCTTTGTCGCCTTTGTATTCCGTGATAATAGGTTGGCTGCGACTATTCCAGGTAATACCAGGTATAAGGTTATGGAAAACGAATGCCAGAAAGGTGTGCGATCATAACTGTTGACAAGTTATTTGAGTGAGTATTGAGTTAGTTTCGAATAACAGCGACCGTCTGGTAATAGGTTGTGGTATTAGGTTATTTTGGTCACAGGTTCCCGAATCGTCGGTAACATATTACCAAAATAACGTAATACTACAACCTATTACCAGACGGTCGCTGTTACTCGATAACCTATTACCAAGTAATAACCGTATTAGCCATGCCTAATCATGTCCACTCCTCGTATTTCTCGTTTCATGCCACTTCCTATGAGAATACGCTGGCATGTCCTTTCAATGAGAGAGTGTTCATCGCTCTTATGAGAAGATAAATGTGGGAAATAGTACAGGTTTCCTCTGGTGGGCATGCAGCCATTATGCGGACTATGGTGATGGAGATCCTTCATATGATGAGCAACTCAAATAGTTCTGGCATTTGACTTTGAGGAAAGGTTCAAGGTTAGAATGAACTGTAGGGATGAGTGGACGGGTACCTATCACAACATGTTCATGGGCAGCTGTAGGCGGGATGGGAGGTCAGGGCTGGCGTTAATGTTAGGAGACCCTGCACAGAGGTATCTTGGCCGCAGGGAGTGCATGCTACTGTGTACCAGGCGGAGTTTTATGTGACTGAAGTTACTCATATTCTCCGACAGCCAGGCAGCACTGAAGGCCCTTGCAGCGACCCAAACCAAGTTAAGACTGGTAAAGGAAAGCTGGGAGGCGCTGAACTGCCTGAGGGCAGAGAACAAAGTCACTCTAATGTGGGTACCAGGACACACTGGGGTGGAAGGTAATAAGCAAGCAGATGGGGCAAGAAAAGGGATCTCCACATCATTTCAGCATTTGTGGGACCGGAGCCAGTCTTGGGTATTGCTAAATGCTCGGTAGGATCCTCCTTGGGAGAATGGGTGAGAGAAGGGCATAGGAAGTATTGGGAAGACCTCCTGGCACAAAGGTTCGAGAAGGTTACTATGGCAGCGCCCTGTAGAAGAAGGACCTCAGAAGCACTGGAGCTCTCTAGGGGGAAAATTAGATTCCTGGTGGGGATGCTGACAGGGCATGAGTACTCCCGGAAGCATCTACACGGAATCGGAGTATACGTTGGAGATCCGTCATGCAGACTTTGCAGAGAGGAGTATGAAACTGCGCCCCATCTCCTGTTGAGTGTCCAGTAAGACGACGGTACAGAATCTTCAGGTCTAATACCAGAAGAGATTGCATTGGCAAACAACCTGGTAGGGGAGATCATCAGTCTGGTGGAGGGAGTGGGAGGGACTGGGCCCACACCCTATAGGGTGGACCAAATGCTTACCTCCATGGTCACAGAGTGGGGGAAACACATGGGGTGTTGAACGTTACTTTCAAAAGATGTGAATCTATCCAATTAGTACTGCTCTTAAAGTTTGAACTCTATTTTGTAGAATAGTAGTATTACATTATATTATTGTTTATCTTTTCAAATAAATAGTTAGAACCCTAATTCTTGGACACTACCTTCCTGCTGATCTATTATGTTATTTCCACTACTGCTATGTTTGTAGATAATGTATATAGACAAAGTTCGTCTGTTGAGAGAATAAACTTCTTCAGACTGATGTGTCACTTGTGCACCTACCTATTTGTAACTAGTAAGAAGGTTATGATTGATCACCAAACAAAAATGGTTCCTATCTCTACATGCACCTTGAATACGAAGTGATCGCTGCAACTGATCAGCCGCCAAGATGTTCTCTGAAGTTTAGTACCGAATTATCAAGAACTCTTGAAGATTGTTACATTGACTACATTCACGACTTCAGATAATTTTCAATTGCAGGCATTCATATCTGATGCTGATCTTTGCTTTGTTTAAAGCTTATCTCACCTTCCAACTCGAATATTCACCATTTTTGGTTCTGTTTTGCTCAACAGGAGCCGAGGATGGGTGAGCAATGGCAATTGGATGGGAGTTGAGGTCTCCTACAAGAAAGTGGGAGATGGTCACCCGCTCAGGTTGTGGCGAGTCTGCACGGAAGTGGAAGCTCCGCCAACTGAGTTACTCCACAGGGTTCTTAGGGAGCGGCAGCTGTGGGACAGTTCGCTCGTTAAATGGCGGGTCGTCACTCGACTGGACACCAACGCTGAAGTCTTCCAGTATCTCACGGCTTCCATATCTCCAATCCCCTCGAAGGACTACTGTGTTCTGAGGTTAGTTTCAACATCCACATTGTTCAGATAAAGCTCATAAAAGCAGCTAATCACCCTTGCTCTTGAAAACTAAAACAATACATTTTTTACCAGATCTTTACTAGGTATTGAGTTATTGAAGTGTTATGGAATATGGTGAAGAATCTTTTCATCCGTGTATGGTAGGCGTTTATTAAATTCTCACATACTAATCATACTTGCAGTTGACCATACATGTCTACATGCCATGTTCGGAATCCACGTTTCCTGAGGGTTTTCCACCTCCTTTTTTCCTCATTTCATTGTGCTTTTCTAGCTACACTTAGTTACTGCTAACCAACCCAAAACAGGTTTTAGAGAACATTAATTAAATGATCTCTAAAACCAATTTTGTGTTGGTAAGCAACCAAATTTTGGTTGACAAGATACTAAGGGTACGAGGTGAGGCAAGCTAAAGTATGCAACAAATTTTGTGACTGAGACTAGAACCACATTCAGAATCTGGTGGTTCATCTTAATTTCCACATTTATGAAGATTCACTTGCCAACCTGAGAAGTTGGTATTTACGTTGTTGTATACTGCTGTACACATCTGAGATGTGTCTGTACTCATATTGAGCATTATACTCAATGTAATTATTAGGGTGTCCCTTATTTTTTGACTTTATTCTTCTTGAACGCATACCTTTCTACGTGTCTCAAAATACCCATTCCTTAAATTTTTATACGGGAATTTTTATTTTTAACCCGCATAAGGGACTCCCTAGTGATTATAGTACCTACGAAACATTAACCCATTTCAGTTAACAATTTACTAACTAAGTACATTTCTCATTATTTAAACGTACTTATTCCAAACGACATAAATATTTTGTATTCGCCAGAACGTGGAAGACTGAGCTCGCCAAAGGCGCTTGTGTTATTGTGGAGACGTCCGTTGAGCATCCTGAAGGCCAAGTGCTCTCTGGGGGCATCCGTGGGATCCTTCTCGCCTCTCGGTACCTTATCGAGCCTTGTGGATCCGGCAAGTCGAGGATCATCCACCTGTCTCGAGTCGACACTAAGTAAGACTTTACTTGATCATTTAGGGACGTTACAGAATCTTGGTGGTTTTCGTCAATCCAAACTGTGTGAAGCCTGTTATGATGAAAACGACTGCGACGATATCGTAATGCTGACATTACCAGGAATGGTGTCATGTTAAAGATGATGAAAATAGAGGTTTATCTTCCTTGACGGACTTTTCGAAGAGGCAGAACTTAGATACCTAGTCTAAGGTAGATACCCTTAGATACCCACTTAGATAGTCTAAGGTAGATACCCTTAGATACCCACTTAGATAGTCTAAGGTAGATACCCTTAGATACCCACTTAGATAGTCTAAGGTAGATACCCACTTAGGCAGTCTTAGGCTGCAAACCCATACGACCATCAATCCTCATAAGGGACAAAAAATGGAAATGATTGAATTTTGAGCTTTAGTGTCTCAGAAATGGAAATCAAGTAGTACTTGCGCCATACTGCTGTTCTATAATAGACCCAAGGCCGGATTTAAGCTTAGGAGACACAGGCGCGCACCACAAAGAGGCCCCCACCACAATTAACATTACAAAATAATGTAAGATCAAGCTACAAAATTTACAGACAATACAGAAGATTTAGCGCAAACTCCCTCAATAATCACCATTAAATGCACCAAATTTTGCACTAAATTTTTCGAATTTTCCCGGAGGGAGGGACCCCGTGTTGAAGACAAGACGCTTCTCCATCGAATTGGAGATACAAAGATGGTATCCAGATATGTTTACAGGTGTTTAAAGTTGTTTACGTTATGAAAAATAAAGTCACTTGCGTTACGAACATTGAACTACTTGGTCGTGTCTATTTACTGATATTTCTATACCCCGGACCCCCCAAACCACGAGCCCGCACCACAGGTGGAGCCTAAGGGCCTGTATTTTTTGTTTATTTTTTAATTCGACCCTGAATGGGTCCTCAGCTTAGGGACGTTTTCAACCCTTTTTATCTTACTAAACGCCAATTTCCTTAACGAAAACCTCTGCTTCTCGTGTTTCATTTTGAAAAATCGGAAAAAATGTTTTCTAATAGTATTTTTGACCTTGAAAAAGATGACGCTATCAGAATGGAGCCATCTTTAAATGCTAAGTAGTAAACGAGGGAGGAAAGTTGAAGAAGCTAGTTATGAAACTGATGCTGTGAATATAATTTATTGCAAACTTGTTAATTATGTAGGAACATAGTTCGAGGGGGTGTCGTTGGTCATTCTTTTTTCGTGTGGTTCTGCCAAACTGACAGTTGTGGTGGACCTCCCACTATAACATTGCTTATTTTCTTGACGAACGGTAATTCGACGGTTGAGCCATTCTTTTCGCTTTGTTATACTATTATAATAGCAGCTACTGCTGTCTTTCCTGTATAGTTTCAGTGTTTTCATATAATTGACCGTTTCTTCAGAAAAATGTAAACGGGGAAACTTATTCAAAATTATATAAAAATTCCCTTATCACTTGCCTCCAAGTTCGTGTGGTATGCCTTTACTCCTTCAAACAACTCCATAATATATTATATGCTATGGAATACGCAGTTTCTGAGGACAACAGAAACAACTGAGTACTCTGAGAATTCCAAGTTGATGCTGCAAATTTCAATTGTCCTAGACTCTGGGACAGTTTTATACAATATTCCTGTGAAGTATGTACTGTGCATTCCTGGTGTTCAGCACTGCCTCACAGATGTGATGCTCCAAGGTTAGTATTATAGTATTAGTATTATACTAACCTTGGTGATGCTCTGCCTTCTCATGTCCACCACTACCTTACAATAGTTCCCAGTTCATCACTGGAGGTTCCTCTGTTGCTCCGGTGTAGACCCACCTTTCCAGTCCACCCTTATTCTCCACTAAGAGCGACATCGTCGCTCACTACTGAGATAATCAAAAGTTGAATTTTTAATAATTTGGAAAGTTAATATCAGTTCTAATACTCCCGGTCATATTTTCCCTTCAGTTGTATGAATAAGTAAGTTCAACAATGAATAGGTCATGGGATTCAGACCAGTACTAGGATCAATCATTAATTTTCACCGAGTGCTGATGATCTGGCGATGAGACTGGCAATACTGTTCCCCCCTTTCCGTTATCTATCGTCCAATATTCATGTTGTACGCCATTGTGGCCATCTTGCTAAGCATGTCATTGACTTGCTTTCAGTCCTATTCCGATCTCGATCCAACCCCCCTCGTTGTTGCGTTCTATTATTCAATTCATCAGTCGAACTTATTGTTAAATAAAGTTCATCTTGTCCATCCTTAGTTCTGTGAGTGCGCATTTCACCTCGTGGTTAATCACCTGGTCATTCCAAGAAGGTTTTCTTTGAACAAATTATGAAGAGTGCTAAAATTAGTTTATTAGTACCCTGTTTTCAAAAACCCCCTCCTCCCTCGGTTTGGGACAACCACCCACCACCCTCAACGCAATTCCTGGTTAAATTGGCCTTAACCATCACTCAACATTATGTTTTCCAATTTACAGGGGGCGAACGCCAGATTGGTACAACAAAGCGTACGGCCACCTCTGCGCCCTTCACCTCTTCAAGATCCGCACGTCCTTCCGACACGTGGCCGAAGGTCCGGAGAGCAAAGTATGATACAGGACCACCAGATCCCTCAGTGTCGACGATGCCGGGGAGAAGAAAATACCGTCGGTCCTCACCGCCCCACGATAAACAAAAAACAACCGTTTCGATTATTTATTTAAGAAAAATCAATTATTTATAGACGCTCCTGACAAATTGACGCGTCACCTCCTACATCATCTCATTCCAGACCAGCTGGAATAGATGGATGAATAATGTAAAACCGAATAATTTGTCTGCTAAAAATACCTGCACATAAATTATAGGTGAACCAAACTAAATTGAAGGGATTGAATCTCAAAATTACTAACGAAATCTTGTTTTTGGTCGAAGTTGTTGAAATGGGACGAGTTCTACATCAACACCGCGCAGACGAATTCAAAGACAAAATTGACATTAATTCGTCTGGTATCGAAGTTTTTTGAACTTTTAAAAATATTCTCTGAGATGATGGTGGCGAAAATAACGAGTATTACGCCCAATTTGTAGGAGCTTATTTTTTTATTTATTTATTTTTTTTTTTTTGTCGGACTCGCCCACACTTTCTCATCACATTTCTACAACCTACTATAATATTTATAGTCTACCTGGTAGTTTAAAGTTGCAAGTAACTTTTATATAGTACATATATAAGTATTTAATATTTAAAAAAAAAAAAAAAAAACACAATGACCGGCTTTTTAAAAGCGGCGTTCGTATTATATGCCTAAGGGAAACAAATAACTTCGACGACAGAAGAAATTCCATGGCGTTTTGTACCTGCGAGTAACGTATAATACATTTTATACTTGTAAAAAATTGAAATGCCGTCGAGACGAATGCCAAAACCTCGGAAGTTTTGAATGACACGTGTGTCTTTGTAGGAGTATGATTGGATTTTTTCGAGTGTGGTGTCAAAATGTGTTGAATATCACCAATGTTGAAAGTGGTGTGTAGTTAGAGCCCCTGCTTTATTATGTACGCAATAGGGGAGTTTGGCTTGATTTGTGTTTCGAGCTGGAAAAAATATGAAAGAAGTGTCAGGGATTTTACTGAATTTTGGGGTAATTGTTATTTAATTGTTATTTTTGTGGTAGGAACCGTCGTGCTTGACGTTCTGAATAGACCCAATAAGGCGAACTGAGGTCGATTAGTACTGGGTACTTCGTTTGTGTAGACCAAGCAAATCGTTCGGGAGAACAAAAAATCAATTATAAACTACAGACAGCAAAAACTATCGCACAATAGGCACTTTGATGTGGCTTGAAATAGTTTGAATTAGGCAATTTATATATTTTGTTGCATGCTGAAAAACATCAACAATAATTGAATCGGTTACTTCGGAAACAACACATGAAGCATTTTCATGATTCTCAAGAAAAACTGTATAACTCCCCCATATTGAGAGATAAAAATCAGAAAACAATTCATTTATGTAAACGAAACATTGAGTAGGTAACTAAATCCCATGCTGTTTGATTTCCTATTCCTTCCTGAAAGATATTTTTCAAAAACCTTCCAACCCAGGTCCTGCAGGGCCTTAATCACAAATTATCACTCCTAAAGCTATTGTAGGAATGAAAACAGTAGATTGACTAATCGTGAGCAAAATTTTATTTAACAATATTATTTAAATTGTTGAAAAGCGTCATTAACATGGTTAACAATCATTAAGGAGGTGGCTAGAGGGCCTCTTCAAATTCCGAGTATATTGGAATACTATCCACATCAACAGAATTGGGCCATGGAAAGATCTTCACGTAGAAAAGTTCGTAGCCAACTTTTTTCGTAAAGGGAGGCAGTAAGAGGTTTTGACTTTTTGTCAGAGTGAATTTGCTTTGAATCAAACCTCCGATGAATTCCTTGCTGACTTTTTTTTCTTTTTTTTTTGTAGTTTAACTCCTTGTATTTTGATGTCAGGAAAGTTTCCCTTTGCTCTTTTGGCACTCTCCGTCCACTCGTTTCATCAGAAGTTGTTGTTTTTTTGTTCAGTCTGGGCCACCATGTTTTGAATGCTAGTATTACCTTCCAGTGTGACTTGCACTAAGAAAGAGTTCCCCCATATTGCCGTGGAGTGTAGGTTTATTCGACATGCTCTTCCTGTGAGGCGTTTTATACTTCCCAAGTCTCGGTCACAAGGGAGAAAAATGTATTCTTTCTGCTCTACACGAAGTCTTTCAACACTGATTTCTCCATTAAGAAATCGTCAATCTTTTGTTGTTTCTGCGCCAAATGTTGCGTTTAGGGATGATCCAAGATCCACTCTCAACTCAAAATCGTCAAAAATGTTACATGTGTTGTTTCTGAAACTTTTAAATTGAAACCTCTGAAATTGTGTAATTTCTAGGACTGCATTTATGTTAGGTATACAGTATGAAATTTCAACAATGAGTAGGTACAATTTCGTAGGCGCTGTTGAATACGCTCTGCCTGCTGTTCAGGCAAAGCGTCGTTGATTTCATGATTTTCTTGTTACCTCCGGTACATATCCTAGGTATTGTGCACAGCGCCTACTTGAAATCAGAATGTCTAAGAATTTGTAGATGTTCCGCTGTGTAGGATTTACCCTTGTTGCTACCACGTCACGTTTTTGATACATCGATACCCCAAGTTTCGAATTTTAATGTTTGGAAAAAATTTCAAATAAGCTGTCACAATAAAAAGGACGTTCTTCTGAAGCTTGGTTCACACGTAGGCACGAATTCTAAACGGCGGTTTCACATCAAATATTTTTGACAATTCGATTGGTGGCAATTGAAAATTTATGACTCGTGTGTTTGAAATCTCAAAACTCAACGCAAATTTCGGAATCAAGTTGTGCCAAAAAATAAAATACTTAAAATAAATAATAACAATAAAAATTTAAGCAATAAAAGGCAGTGGAAAGGTTTGAGGTTTTGGCATTCAATCGACTGCGGCTCTAACAATAATTGTACAAAAATTATCCAATTTGAGTATAAATAAAGTGGTATCTATTATAATACGCGTTTAAATTTTGGATGTTGTAATAGAAAAATATATTATGGTCGTTATTAATGGAGTATCAAAGTCTGACGTTGATCAAAGTGTCTAAAAAAAAAAGTATTTCCTGATATTTAGATGTATTTTTGTACCGAGATACATTCGAAAAACAAAAGTTTTGTAAACTCTAAAATGTTGAACCAAAATTTGAACAGAAATAGTGGTTTTATTGACCATGATGGATTAAAAGATTGTTTTAAAATATTGTTTTTTTACGGTGGCTAATGCTTTATCATAATGCGCACTTGTGTATGTAAATAATGTTGTATCATTGTGTATAAAAAACAAAATAGTTTAATTCTTTCGATGATAATTTTTAATTTCATTAAAATGAATATTCAATAATATTGTTGTTTGCTAGTCAACTTTGACGTATTAATTGAGGTGTACAAAAACAGCGGTTCGCTTACCTTACCCTTCAAGTCTTTGGTATACCTCTCCGTTTAAACAAATAGGAAGCACGCGTAATAGACTCACCTAATTTCTTTGTTTGAATTTCTTAGTCACCCTTAATTTTTAGTAACACTTACCTCAATTGTATAGATTTCGGGGGTTTTCTTGTATGCTGAGAATTATTCTTAATTTTACTAACCAAAGTTTTTAGTTGATAAATCACTTTATTGTAGTTTGTATAAAATAGTAATTATTTATACTCTTTGATTTCATCAGTTTATTTTGTGTTTTGGAATGTGTATTACGATGCTTCTTGATCGAAATTCCGACGTCTGAACCCACCAGTTGTTTATGCCTGTGTTGATCAGTTGATCAACACCATTTTGTAGTCTGTTTCAAACTGCTTTAGTATACTAAACTATACGGGGCATAGGGGTGGTGGGGGGCACAGTTGCCATACGGTTGATCAACACTGAAGCAGCCCTTGTCACTTTTCCGAGATGTGGCAACGCCACAGTAAACAACCCCCCAGTCATTGGTCAGTAAGTACCTACCAAAGAGCAAGCAACCGCCCCTCAATCCTAAAGCAGTTTGAAACGGAGTATAGCTCCCGATATTTGGTTCTTGATATAATTAAATCACCCAGTTATCACTATTTTTTCGTATACCGGTGGTTTTGTAAACCTGCCTATAGTGCATGTTTGGGATTTGCTAAGTACCTCTGGAATAATATTTACTTAGTCTGTAAATTGTCAAAATATTATCAAAGCAACGGGTGGAGCATTAAATGAAGAAGCGCACTGTAACAACAACAAAAATTCTAAAAACTTCCGAAATAGCTTGTATCAACAATTCGTTTTGGCGCCCAAATATTGTGTCGGCAAGGACTTGTTAATTATTATATTTGTACACCGTTATCATTGCCTGGGCCCTGTTGCACAATGTTTTATTTATTAGTAATCACTTGCGTTGCACAACCGAAAAAAAAATTAAATTATCGTTCTGATACTTTGGAACATACACCGCAAAGTATATGATGTGCATCTTAACTTTGAAGATTTAAACGATTTGCCTCCCACTAGACTGCAATAGCCAGTAAAAACCGGACAGTTGGTTATTCCTCTAATAAAATTGGTGCATCAAGTTGCAGCAAGTTTTTATGATTTCAGTCAAAATATAAAGGGAATAAGGTAAATCATCTTTCCATGGGGTCACAATGAATAAGGCCAATATCGTGTAAAAAAAAAACTTCATTTTTGTTTTTGAGTGATTTTGCTTTTTGCAATTTTTTTCCCGCACGCTAAAGATGAGTTCGAATCAGCATTAGTATGGACTTATTGAGTAACCCGTCGAGATATCCCGCTGAAAGGTTTGCGGCCATTGGGCCTAAGGCTGGGCTTCGGTCATGACCCCTCCCCCTTGAACCCGCCACTGACTGATTCTGTTTTTTTCTGTCTTGGCTACTGCCATCATATAGCACTTCAATATATTATTGAAGTACCTTTCCAACAGAGCGTTGTACAATATATCAATAATATCGAGGGTCAACTGACAACACGACCCCTCATTTTCCTTAATTTCACAGAACTAACGCCACCTATCAATTCATCGAGAAGTTTGATATATCGAGGGTGAAGTGGCAACAAGGCCTACCTCAAATGGGGCTGAACAATACGGCCTACCTGAAATAGGGCTGGTCAACATGGCCTACCTCAAGTAGTACAGAATAACATGGCCTAACTGACATTTTTGGGCATATCGACTTTTTTATTCAGCGGGATTCGGATTAAAATTAATTGAAATTAATCATTATCACGTAAGTTGTCTTTGTAAAATATTGGCACCCAGAAGTGTCTATAGTTGCAAACAGATGTTCCAAAATTTTAAAAATAAACAGCTTTTTGTGTCTCCTGTAAAATTAAAAAAACTAAAAACACTCAGGTCATGTTGTGCAGCACCATTTGAGGTATGGCCGTGTTGACCAACCCTATCTCAGGTAGGCCATGTTGACCAGCCCTATCTCAGGTAGGCCATGTTGACCAGCACTATCTTAGGTAGGCCATGTTGACCAGCCCTATCTCAGGTAGGCCATGTTGACTAGCCCTATCTTAGGTAGGCCATGTTGACCAGCCCTATCTTAGGTAGGCCATGTTGTTCAGACCATTTTGAGTTAGGCCTAGTTGCCACTTCACCACCTCTAACTCAATTTGGCCAACAAATCATGTCATGTTGCCATTTCACCCTCGATATGTTGGTAGGTACTGATGATAATAATAAAGTACGCTAATATTATTACGCAATGTACTTGTGCAACAGGTCCCGCATCTGAATTAGGATAATATTTAATTTATTGGTACAAGTATAATGAAGTACAGGTCCTGCATCTGAATTAGGATAATATTTAATTTATTGGTACAAGTATAATGAAGTACAGCAGAATATTTTGCACAACATGACGTACGTACTCGTATATATTTGTATTCTTTCACATTTGCCTACTTTACGTTTTGTATTCACACTGATTTTGATGTCTTCTCCGTTCGATAAAGTTCTGTTGGATATTTGGAGTATACTCGTATTTAACATGTAGGTAACATACATTACATACCCAGACAATGTAAAGGGAACAAATTCCGTTTGTAAAAAAAAAATGTAAGTTTGTAACGTTAGGCTTTTTGTGGTTTGTAATGAATTTACAGCGATACATTGTGAAGTGATGAGGACAAATCCTCGTTTGGTCGTTGGAGAAGTGATATGTTTGGTTATTTACATCCTGTAATTTTTGTAAAGGTACTATCAACGTTCACCAACTTGATAAATGTCGAGTGCCCATTCAAGACCACTGGTGAACGTGCAATTTCCGTCTGTAAAACATTGTTGTTCGTTTATTTAAAGATGTTCTAGTCTGTGCTCCTGTAGCTTTATCATTTTTACTGAGAAAACTCAAATTGTCCGATCAACCAATCAAATCAATCAAGTGCCTCTCGAAATAATATCTGAACCAATACTCCAATCTTCGTCGTTTTATCCTTCGTTGATCCTCGTCAAAACTAAAGTAGTTGTATGTGGAGGGTTATTTTTTCAGTCGTTACTTAATAGTGGAGTAGTTATTTGTGGACTCCGTAGGTTCGTGTTGCATGATCTGTGCTGTAGTAAACCATAGTAGACCTCGTTTTTTCTTCCCGAAATTCAATTAGAAAACAGAAATGCCGCCTAATTTGGGTAAAAAGCGCGTTGTAGGTCGTATCAATATTGCATTTTTACAAAAGACGTGTTAAGATTTTTTAAATAATTAAAATGGTGAGGGGTTGCAAGATGAGAGTGGATTGTAGTCGAAGCTGTTGCTAGGCGATTCAGCCGAATGTCAACCAGTTTGGCGATGCCAAAGGTTGTCGTCGTCTGATATCAATCTTCGTCTGTTCTCTTGGGTCAAACCAGGTGTCTATGAGCTGAGGTCATTTCTTCTCCTCATTGGCAAATAGGGCAAATTAGGTCTCTCAAATCCCACTGCGAATTGAGGGCACCCCACTGAATAACCACTGCTCCTGACTATGGAATGCCGCATTACTTTCCCTACGTTCCTTGAGCCTTTGTCTGGAGAGGGCATCCCTCATCAGCCCTCTTGTTTCCCTCAATGCCAAAATGTGAGGGCACCCCACTGAAGAACCACTGCCCCTGACTATGGAATGCCGCATTACTTTTCCCAAGTTCCTTGAGCCTTTGTCTGGAGAGGGCATCCCTCATCAGCCCTCTTGTTTCCCTCAATGCCAAAATGTGAGGGCACCCCATGGAAGAACCACTGCCCCTGAGTATGGAATGCCGCATTACTTTTCCTAACTTCCACAACTTTGTCAGTGATTTCAGCTGAAATCCAGTCTGGGAGTCAACCACAATAGGCTGCAAATAGCTCTACCCTGTCAACTCCTCCAAAGTCACCCGGATACCAGCAATCTCTCCATAGAAGTTTGTTGCCTCCCTTTGCAACATTTGTCCAAGATGTTACTCCAGCCTGTCACGGATCTATCCGTGCATAATCCACCCAAACCAACCAACTAAAGCATCCATGCTAAAAATAATAAAGCGATCAGCTGACCTGTTCTAATAATGGTGGCATTGATTCTACCCCCCACTTAATGAGGCTGGCTACCTCAGGGACTACAACCAGAAACGATTCTCTTTCTCTTCTCAGCTCTCCAGCGCATCGCTCTCTCTCTCATCGAATCCCAATTGCTCCAGGTTTGAGCTTTTATTCAGTTCTTTTTTTATTCAGTGCCTAATTTCCTTTTTTTTTTTTTTTTTTGTTCAGCATTTATTTATTTCATATTATTTCTTATTTCAATTTTATCAATTTTCCATTTAGTTTATTTTTCTTGCAGAGCAGGAGGTTAATTTCTTTTCTACCATTCTTAATTTAATATAGCTTTCTTTCCCTTATTTTCTTCTATTTTCTTCTTTTCCTTTATATTTCTTTTGTGGTACCATAGGTACCTGGTAGCAGACTCTGCTTTACCTCAAGTAGTGGGCATTTCCACCAGGAACCCCACTACTAGGTAGCTCATCACCATTACAAGCCCCACCGTGAGAGTTAGCCCCTCTGTGTATATAATACAATATAATAATATATTATATTATGGAGCCATGGAGGTTGGGGAAAGCGAAAGGTCAAGGTGTTCGTTGAGGAGGTGGCCTACATATCAATGAAGAGATCTTGGTCCATGGAGCGCCACCGCCCGTCCTTAAATTTCCTCACTTCAACCGTCTGGGTTTGGGTTACTGTCCTGGGATCTATAAAATGTTCAGGGTGGTTCACCTTATCGTGCTGAAAACCTCGAGTGTTGAAGTTGCACTAAACTGTCCACTGATTCGACAGTAATGTGGTACTTTGGCCTGTTTCTCAACGATGAATACCCTTCTTTCTAGGAGTCGTGGTGGCAGCACAAACCCAATGCCAGTGGCCATGGATAAGGGAACGCTAGCTGCTGCCATTGCTCACTTTCTTCCTTGAAATAGTCGAAACGGAAAGAATTTACGATTTTGGCCAACTTCCCTCCCTTCGAAATACCACTTTCGTTGTTACTGGAGCACTTCGTCATCGCTTAAGCTACAGTAGCTACTCCTGCTTTGTTGTTTTAATGATTTTACCACTGGGCAACGCCACTTGTATTAACCTGACTTAGAGTCTGTTGTCACATAGCTGCTATTAACATAATTCCTAACACTTCAGTGTCATCCTACTTCAAATGAAATGCTTCAAAACTGCTGGTCTTCGCCAATTTTCCGTGGGTACAATCATTACTGCTCTGGTTCGCCACAATTGTGGATTTAAACCAATTCCACGCTTCGATTTCAATTCACTTTCATGTCACCTCTCAATAAGAAACCTCCTCCATGAGCTCCATCACTTGTACCCTTCGTTTCCAAATTTGTACAAAATCACGTTAGAGTTCGGTTTCACGTTATTATTGTATAATTTGTATTTAAAACGGGATATAAATTTCTCTCCAATTGATAGACACAATCTCGTAGCGATCACTTGAAATCCCGAGGTACTTAACACTTCACATCTCTTTACATGTCTATTACACACTTTAAGTCATGTCCCCATGTGGCGATATTCGCACTTTCATACCTCCAGCATCCACGAGTTATGCATAAATATTATTTATTTCATAGGGGGTTTTTCCGCCAAATTATTAATCCCGTTCCTGAAACTGTAGGGACCAACTCCTTGTCTTGGCTCATGATTTTGATGTGTTGTACATTTTTGGGAATAAAATTTGGTTTGCGTTTCCCATCGAAAATCCACAAGTTTGAAGGGCATTCAGATTGTGGAGCGAGTCGAAAATCTCCAGGAATCATTTCAGGGTACTCTAAATCGAATTCGAAAAAATAACTTTGGAACCCATTGCAATGGCTTTGGAAAATTTGGAGTACATGTTTGGAAAAAATAATGTAGGTAAATAATAATAATAATGGTAATTTCTTCAAATATTTCGTTAGCATTGCAAAGTAGCGATTTTGAAGTGTCGATTCGGAAAACATTTATGGCGATACTGTTTTAAGATCGATTCAAGGTCTGGGGAATAGTAGTGATTTTCCTTACAAGTTCACCTTCCTCGTGTTCCACGACATGTCCATCTTAAGAACGCTGGTTCACTTTCAACTCGCTGACCCAATTTCTGCCCTTCAGGTTTGTAATGGATTTTTGAAAATGAACGAGTTTTTAACTACTCGTATTTTGTATAACGCTCCGATCCTAGAACGGAGCGAGAGAACACCACGTTGTTGAAACATCACATTTTCGTTCTACATTTGTTTTGTCAAGGACCAAAAAGTTACCATTGAGCATGTTTTTGTAGGTGTACCTAATGTAAGAAAAAATTGGTATTATTCTTACGAAATTACGTATCAATAAATTTCTCGTGTTAATTCTAAATAAAATGGAAAAGAAAAAAAAACGAAAAAAAAAAAAAAATTATCTCAGTTTATACCTGCTGTTAAGTAAATAAATGTTTTTAAACGTTACTCGCTTGTTTGAATTAATTACACCCTTCTATACAATATGCGACAGTAACAATATGCGAGTTGCTCCTCTTGAAGAATTTTGAGGATCAAATCGATTTCTTGGCTTTTCAAGACTTATTCGAGTAAATGAAGACAAATTCAGGAAGAGCCCTCGTATTGATCTTTTGTTGGATGTGCAAAAAACTGCGCAAATCCTTCTTCAAAATAATATCATACAATTCCTCTTAACTATCAGGTTGATACTGCCCTGTGAAACAGAAACGCCTAATCTGTAAATCATACCATTGCGGAAATTTGCCTCAAAACTTTCTCAATTGAAACGTCTAATACGGCCTCCACTGTCATTCCAGTGAACCCATTTTTTTGTACCCTACCCAAATGTAGGTGGGTACTTTTGGCCTAGGACAGAACTACCCAGGGTAGTTTGGTCCTAGGACAGAAATACCCTGGGTAGGTGGGTACTTCCGTCCGACTACACCGGTATTGACTTATTTGTAAATACATTAAATTTCAAAATCGATTTTCCCATTAAAGGAATTGATTCTTCGCAGTTGAGGCAATGTTTTAAATTTTACGCTCGATTGCTTGGGGTTTTCGGTAAGGAAAAATACCTCATCTCGCCTGAAGATTCTTCACTTTCACGAAGGAGAAACACCTCAACCCCGAAGGGATTATCCAGGCCTTCACAAAAAATTAATTCCTAGTTGTTTTGCTTAAAAAGACCTCGAGCCCAAACGGCTGAGTAAATATTTGATCGAGAAACGCCTTTAGAGTCCCGATTAAACATCTCAACCAAAATCTGAAGCAGTTTGGAGTAAAACGTTTGAAGGAGAATCGAATCGCCTCAATTCAATATTAAGTGGGATAAGGCGTTTCACCTTCAAATTGTATCAAAATAAACAATCATGTAGGGCGTTTAGACCACAAGATGAGGCGTTTCTCCATCAACACGCGTACATGAAGCACTTCTCCTTCAAGAGAAAAATGGGGGTCATTTGAAAACCCCATTTTTGTAAACATTGGAGATGAGGCGTTCTTCCATCACAGGGCAGAATACAGCACTTCTGTAACAAAGTTTTAATACGAGAGACGACACGGTGTTGGAAGATGGAAAAGGAAGATGCCACTCCCTTGCTAGTAAGGAATGCAACCCCGCGGGATTCCGACTTTCTCGCTGCATCCGACGTCAGTATTCAGAATGCATGGATTCTATCAAAAATAGGGACAAATCGAATGCCTCAGCTACAATTTAGAAGAGAATTGGCCCAAGTATACCTCACACGATACGCTGTTGCTCGCAGACATCCTGGACTCAGTGGGAGATTACATTTCAACTTCCCTTGTTCTACTCGTAGATGACATTAGCTTTGACCACGAGGATCATCTGGCGTGTTATAAGGAAGAGAAAGAGGAGTGCTGGAACGGACTGCCAATCAAGATCAAATGCAGCGAATCGAGGGTCTCACGGCAACTTCCCACATCGTCATTTGGGCGACTTTTCAGCAGAGCCAAAAAACTATCTGCCAATGACTATGTTTACTGAGTAATTAAGCAAAATAAATCGTGAGATTTAGTGTTACCTAACTTATGTACCTATCTTATACTTGGTTAGATCGATCCGCCGGGGGAAGACTCTTCGAATGGTATGCATAACTCATTTTGGCCAAAACTGACGATGCAGGGTGTTGCCGTGAGACCCTCGAAATGTAAAGCAGGGTTATGTATGCATTGACTGTTTTCAGTTATTCCACTCCCAGGCACGATGATTTTTCATGAAAATTGACTCAAATCAGTGTAAAACTAAACATTTCCACGTTTTATTTCTGTTAAATATAATTTTAAGGCGTTTTTTCAATAAAAAACCGCCGTAAATCTTGTGGCCCACTCTTAATCAGTCAGTCTCCTGCCATCTTCCATTTAATCGAATCCATGAGCAATTGTTCCTCATCGACGCTCCCCCCATCGAATTTTATTTATTATAATTTGCCGTTAACGGCGCCCTCGAACCTCCTGGAGAGACGTCCCCCGCGACCTTGTTCCAATTTACCATACGATTTGGACGGGAAATTCAACGATTTTTAAAAAATATATTTATTGCGCCAAGTATATACCTACAAGTAAACTTATAAGCAATATTCGTATGTTGAATTTTAAATTAAATTTTCAAAACTAAAGTACATCACTTAGTCCTAAGTATATTGTTCAGACGTTTTCACATCAGTTGAGCAAGCTCATGCGGTTTGGTACGTTTCAATCTTCGGAGTAGATCATCTGTGTCTAGGAATCGGACAACATCCTCGTTGACGTGATCTTGTAGCCATGTGGTCGATGGCTTGGTTGCGTATGACTTCATTGACCGATTCCACTTGAAGCTCGTAGTGTAATCGGTCGTTATGAAAGTATCTGTATGTATCGGTGCATGAACGCAGAACATTATTCTGGAAGCGCTGAATAATGTTGCGATTGCTAGGTGCAGTGCATCCTCACAATTGTGCACCATAAGTCCATACGGGTCTCAGGACTTGTTTGTACAGAATGAGCTTGTTACGAATAGACATTTTTGACCGCCTACCCATAAGCCAGTACATTTTTCCGAATTGTACTGTGAGCTCGGGTTTTTTCTTCTTTACATGCACTTTCCATCTCAGTTTGGCATCAAGTGTGATGCCAAGATATTTTGCTTGGTTAGCATGTGGGATTGCCTGGCCATTGATAGTTGCATTAGTTAAGTGAACGTGCACTGATTTTGCCTCAGAAGTCTGCTTCTCCATTTGGTTGTCCAGGTGTGAATGCGAGAGATGGATCGGTTTAGTTTATTTACTGATTCGTTATTGGTTTCTCCGATTGCCAGGACTGCAGTATCATCCGCAAAAGTGGCAGTTGTGTTTTCTTCAATTTCTGGCAAGTCGCTGGTAATAGCAGGTAAAGTAGGGGTCCCAATACGCTGCCTTGAGGCACACCTGCCTGGATCTTTTTGGTTTCTGAAAAAAATTCAAAGATAATCAGTGAACCAGGGCCCTCCACATACGACTCAATGCCTGCTTCGGTGAGCTTTTCCTATCTTTCCCATTAAAATCCAAATTTTATCTATTTCAAGTGCCACTGTGTTTTTGCCACCTTTGAGTTATGGGTTCCTTCCCCAAAAAACCGATTTGGATAAAAATCTTGTATTTTTCACCCTGACTATCTGGAAGTGACCAGCGGGCTTTTTTGGGAACACCTCTTTTTGAAAACCCTACGATATGTCGAATTTTTTAAATATTTTTCTGGTCCTACTGGAGCCCCCAAGAGCCATTTCAGTAAGTTGGGTGGAGAAATTCGACCGAAAAAGGTTGAGCTCACCAATGGGTTCATTGATCTTCAAGTCTCTCACGCCTGCTGCACTCCTGAGGGCAGCAGCCGTTTGAGCCCTGTCAACGTCATCGGCGTAGGAGAGATGGTGCGTGAGTTTATTACGTTTCGTTCCTCAGGGGGGGGTTTGAGCGGATATATTTTACAGCACATTCGAAGGAGAAGTTTAAGAGAGTCGTTGCCAGTGACTACCTACCTTCGGATAATCCAGCCTTAACAGGAGAAATACCTATTTGCTGAGGAACTTTGCCCAATGGCTACGAACTTTCCGGTAGGATAACGAGGGTCTTACGGCAACACTCCACATCGTCACTTTTGGCCAAAATGAGTTATGCATACCATTCGAAGCGTCTTCCCCCGGCGGATCGATAAGTATAGGTAACACTAAATCTCACGGTTTATTTTACTGAATTACTCAGTAAACATAGTCATTGGCAGATAGTTTTTTGGCTCTCCTGAAAAGTCGCCCAAATGACGATGTGGGAAGTTGCCGTGAGACCCTCGATATCTTGATTTTCAAGATACCGATACCTCCCTAAATTCGGGGGGTTGCTCATATTAAGGCATGGACATCTTGGCGTGCGAAATTTAAAAAAAATCAAAATCAAAATCGCTCAAAAAAAAAAGATTGATTTGACTATGTTCAAGAAGGAGTTAGGTAGAACACACTCTATATGCAATAGAAATAATTCCTGAACGTCACACCCCCCACCCAAGATTAAAGTCCGAATCCGCCTTTGCATCATCTTGACTGTCCCTGAATCATTCTTCAAAATGATTCCTATCATGAGCAGAAAAATGAATTTGAAATGGAGAAAAGAAGCTTACACTGCGAAATAACACGGATGTAACCCTACCAGCTGAAAATTTCAGTCATTGAAACCGTTGAGTTCAAGGGCGTGTTTGTACAAATCGGTACTCAGAATTAAAAAACAATAAGTATATTTTGAATATTTTTCGGTACAGCGACGACAATCTTTTATAAAATTATATACCTACGCTATAAATATTTACATGTTAGATTTAATTAAATTAGTAATTTCATAGCACAAAATTATATCTACAATGGCCCTAACGTACAACTAGTTATGGATATTACGTGTAGTACTACTCACTTGTGACTTCTTAAACGTATTTACAACTTTTTTTGAGATCCTGTTTGATTGTTGATTTTTGACGAGTCACCATTTTCTTGTACGCAATAAATTGCTAGTTGATCGCTGTCTTGAAACTATAATGTTCCGTGGTGTATTGAGTTGATACCTTCTTACTATAGCATGGATTTTTTTTTAAATATTGCCATCAGTTTATAAGTGGGGAGGGGGGGGGGGATTAGAGTATTCGGAATCGAGTATTTCTTAAAACGACTAAATATGTACCAATTTCTAAAGGAAATTACGAATTCACGATTTTCGGTTTTTTTACAGTGTCATTTTCTTGAAGTTCTAATACATGTTTTCTTTTTCTGGGTGGACTGGGGTGTTTTTGAGATGCCGTTTGGTTGTTTGAAGGTTGATTTTCTGATGAGGTGCTATTTTCTTTTTGGTTCTTCTTTTCACTGCTGTCGACGTTACTGGTCGTTTCTGGTTTTTCACTATCTTTCGATTCATGGTTCGTTTTTTTGGAGGACTCCAGTATCGATATGAGATCTGACATTTTGACTCCTGGCAAAGGGATCGGTATGGGTATGGGGATGGGGACCGGGAGGAGGATGGGGTACGGGACGAATGTGACGGGCGGTGGTACGATAGAAGTAGGAAACATCGTAGGGAACATCTGCGGTCTCACTGGCGGCCCCAGCGGAAGAAGCGGCGGCATCTGAGGATGAAGTATTTTCCGCAGTGGACGCCTCTGAGGGCCAAACCGTCCGTCTTGGACCGGTGGCGATGTGAGGATGGCAGGAGAGAAGAAAATCGGTCGTTGAGACTCCTGAAACATGGCGCCAGGGTGGAAGTTGGTTGGTGGGACCCTCATGTTCACGTTCATGTTGATACTTCCAGGTGGTGAGCCGCTCCCAGGGCTCGGTGGGGAGTACGGCGACCTTCCCTGGTCCAACATAACGCTCCTTTTTGGACTTCGCTTCGATTTTCTTTTGACTCCAATGTCCCCTGACAGGTTTTTATGAGGGTGATACCGGGACCTGAAAACAAACGTCAAGTTATTAACACTACGATCGATAACTAGGGTCTGGTGATTGACAGTTGATTAACGTGGAAGGAGCATGTAGATCATTTTACAATAAGTCCAGGAAATTCATATCCCTCCAAAAACAACTCCGTTGTAAAAACTGGCCGCCAAAAAGGATTGATATCCATTTGCCCGCCAGCCACGTATATAGGATGCTAGGTGCTTCGCTCCTCGCTGTTAAGTGTGCATATAGAAACCTGATCCTCCTACTCCTAACCATCACAACTAATGTCTTCCTGTTCCCTGCCGTCTTCCCACAAACCACCTTTCACCATCAGTCCCCCTCAGTTTCACCTAATATGTTTCCTCTGTTGCACCTGCAGGGAGCTTTTCGCTTCTTTCAATGCTGTTAGCGGGAGCTTTTTGCCAGATGAACAAAACTGAATTGGAACTTAACTTCTCATAGTTGGACCACCACCGATTACCTACTCGTGACCACCAGTAATACTGGCTTATTACTTTACCGTTGTACTCATGTTGTACTCCACTAAGTACTCATCATCACCACTATTAACTGTATCATCTAATTCTCAGAAGCCTTGCAAAAAGCTCCTGCCAACATCATTGAAAGAAGCGAAAAGCTCCCTGCAGGTGCATCAGAGAAAACATATTGGGTCCGCGAACCATTTACAGTGACTAGCACAACTTGACATTAAGGCCAGTCCACAAAACTATATGATTTGCACCTCTTCCAGGTAAGCGAATGGCCCTTGACAATTATTGACTAGAAACACAATTTTGAAGAGCAGATTATGTCAACTAAGTACTCTTCACTCTGTCTGAAACGAATCTAACCGATTACTTGACATCTGACTCACCTCGAAGGTGACATTTTGATTTCGACTAGAGGAGAAGGAATCCTTGGTGGAGTCGCCGACTTGTCCGTCTCAGGCGACTGGGACCTGCAGTCTCTCATCCAAAGGTCCGGCGTGATGAGGGTGTTGGTCCGCTCCATCGGCCCCTCGATCTCTTCAGAAGCCGATGTCGAAGCTTCCTGAGGGTGAGGGTGGACGTCCAAGTGGGCCTGCGTCTCCGTGCAGAATATGTTCATCTTGTACTGGTTGAGACATTTGTCGCTGCAACAGCCGACACTTTAATTGTATGTTGTACAATAGCTGGGTCATTTCAGTTTCTATACAGGGTGTTCGTCACTTGGCGTGAAATAAAAAATTGGGTAAAACTAGACTGCAAATGGAGTAGAACGCCGCCAACCGCACCTTTCTATCTCAATCCGTTCCAAAGATATGATTGTTTAAAGGGTTTTTTTTTTCTCAGTAAACCACGTTTTTTGCCGTAAAAACCCTCGTTTCTTCACTCAAAATCTACATTCATGTTGTGGCATAAAATATTGATGAAAGTATTCAATATATTGATATAGTAGTGGGGCAGTTACGACTATTCGTCTCCGCAATCCAGAGCTCTATGGAGAGCCCTTACAACTGAAGCTGCTGCTGTTACCTGCAGAACTGAAGTTGGTGCTCGCCGTCCTGAAAGTCGACGTAGTTCACAGTGTGGCGTACGTGCCTGCACCAATCGCAGGTTTTGTTCCTCTTGAAATTGGCCCGCCTCGACTGCGTGAAGCACTGTTCAGAGCAAAAAGCCTTGTTGCCGTTCGGGGTTTTCAGGCTGAACTGTTTAGCGCTGCCGACCTTCTGGCACCAGGAACAGCACATGAAGCCCGATGGGACTGCAAAAACAACAAATAGATACAGTTCAAATATTACTCATCATCACTAGTTAATAATGATTATTTGGTTTCAGCGAATTTTAAAAGAAAATGTGGCTATTGTTTTCGGTCCAAAATGTTTCAAAATTGCACTAAAAATCCGTCTTAGCAATCGAAAGGCTAAGTTCGTAGATGGGCAGAATAGGGTCAATCTAAGGGAGGTTTTGGGGAATTTTAGAGGGGAAAAATTACCCATAAATTCCCAAATTGAGACAGTCTGACAAATGACACCTCATTTCAAAGGTTTTGTTACGCTGAACACGATGGTGAAGTCAGAATTGCGATACCTTATTTCGTTCTCAAACTTGAGTACTTTGAAGATGAAGACTACGTTCATGTTTAGTCTGCTCTAACCTGATAACGGAATGAGATGTCGCAATTCTGACTTCACTGTCGTGTCCAGTGTTGAAAAATCGATAAGCTGAGAGGGGCTTTGCGAGTTTTAGAGGGGGGAGGGGGTTACCTATAAATTCCCAAAATGGAACAATCCGACAAGTGACACCTCATTTTAAAAGTTTTTTTTTTTACGCTGAACACGATGGTGAAGTCAGAATTGCGATATCGTATTCCGTTCCAGGAGCCCTTTGAAGGTGAAGAAACGTGGTTGTTACTTGAGATGTTCTTCACGTTTTACCATCGTGTTTACCACCGATATCACGTTTTACCACGTTACATTGAAAAATCTATAAACTAAGGTGCTACTCGGCAAAAAGGAGACAAAATATGTTATAAAACCAGTAAAATGGAGATAATAACCGAAAAATGAGATGAAATTGAAGATGAAGAAATGTGGTTGATACTTGAGATGTTTTTCATGGACCTCTTCAATAGACACATTTTACATAAAACAAGTTTTTTCCACGAAAATTTGCTCTTATAGCCATGCTGCATGATTGTGGATTTTTGAATTTCGAGGTAGTGAAGCAATTGTGCACACATTAATAATTAATTTATTGTTCGTTGGATTTTATTGAATGTAGAAATTTAACAAACGGTGCATTATTATTTATTTCCCAGAAAACCTTCTAGGACGCCTTTGGATAAGTTGAGCCATCTTGTATTACTTCATGGCACATTGTTTTCATATAACATATACCCGGGAAATACAGTAAGCTTTCCACCATATCAAATTTCAGGCTGGAAAATTGAAGGCAGTAATTAATTTAGAGTGTCATTCAATATCGCCCAATTATTTCATAGCTACCCCACCTCACCCTTGTTACTTTGTGTAGGCCGGTATCAGTTTTATAGAAGAGGAACAGGGTTTGTGGAAAGGCTTGAATTATTATGAAGTTTCCATAATAGCCCGTCATGAGCATATTCGCTCGGGTTAATAGTAAATTGGTCGTTCAATTTTTGAAATTCGATCTCCTCCGATGAATAAGAGAATGAGGGTATTGAGGCGAAGGGAGGGCAAGCTGGTTTCCGGTGCGCTCGAGGGTTTCGAATTAAATGACCCTCGCAAATAATTATTTTCGCGTAACTCGAGAACGAGACCATGATGAGAACAGTAGGTAACGAATGGTCGGGTGAAGTCAAGACTGATGAAATTACAATCAAGTCGAACCGAGGCGTCTAATGATTCAGTTATTAAATTAAACTCCTGGAGTAATGCTGAGGTATTAATAAGCCGTGGAGTTCAACATGATAATTGCAGAATCCGACCATAACGGATCGAATGGTACCTTTTTGTGGCCTAGGGGCTCGAGTGGTACTGTTGGTGCTTAATAAGAATTTTAATGGAAATCTTAACGATGCGAAGTGTTGTGAATCATTGGAATCATTGGACTAACCGAGAAGATCATATTTTGTCGCACAAACGAGCTACAAGGATTTTCTCCGGCACAGTACGACTCAATCTCGCCAAATTGAGATCCTCTATCATTTTTGTATGTAATGTTATTAGCAGATAAATAAACGTATAGTGTTATGGAATATGTACAATTTTCGTATTGGGTTTGGAATATTTACAACAACTATCAAATGTTATGTAATAGGGTTCCATCCTAGCAGAGGACAGCTAAGAAATCTACTGCCTTCTCTACGAACTCAAATTACACTGCGACCTCTGTAAAAGTGATTTTACAAGTAATGTAAAATACTTAAGAGAGTTTAAACGTGTACCATTAGGCTGTATGTTCATACAAAGCCAATAACTTTAATTTAAAAAAAAAAAAGTTAAAAAGAAAACCGCTCAAAATTTAACCGTTCTTAACGATTGTTCAAAACAAAAAACTTGAAGCTTAATTCAAGAACCTAAAACAAATTTTTTGGCGTTCGGGTGGAAGGATTGTATTATACCAAGGTTGGGAAAGATCCCCAGTCACAAAAAAAAAATACTTGTAAAGAACACCGCGACTGCCCACCGATAAGTCAAATAAAAGAAACGAAGTACTTGGGGGGTTAAGTTAGATCAGTCTCGAAGTTGGGAACCACGCATCAATCATCTCAATTCGAATTGAGGCGTTCAGGATCAAAAGCGGGTAACTCCAAAATTTCAAACATTGATTTTTTCCACAGATTTGGCACGTTCAGTAAAGCCATATTAACAATAATTTATATTATTAATTATTGTAAATATAACTATTGATTATTATTAATATGGCTTTACTGAACGTGCCAAAACTGTGAAAAAATAGATTTTTGAAATTTTGGAGTTATCCACTTTTGATCCTGAACGCCTCAATTCTAAAATTGTTTCATCACGCTTTTGCCTTCTATCCCTTCTAAACTACAATTCGCTGGTGTGAGGTTCGGCGTATAAGGTCAAGCTGCAAACACTAATGGTCACCCAGAAAACATCAACTAAAGTTTTACTCGAAAAAAATCCCACAGTCATGAAGCATGCCCATAAGAGCGAATTTTCGAAGAAATGACTGGGTTTGTGTTAAGCTTTAGTTATTTCATTTTTCAAATCACCTAGGGGTTTGCCAGTGAATTTCTTTATTTTTCTCTTCAACTCCAGATTTCTAATACATAAGAATAATTCATTGAGATGAGTCCATTTCATTGTTCTTCAATTCTGATCTTCGTGGGCGTTATAGTTTCCGTTCGTTGCGAGTGCAGTAACTTGGGAAGGTAACCGGAAACTCTTATTACAGCCGGCCATGTGGCGCGCCCCGTTCTAAATTTATGACTATAAAACGGTCCGTCAGACAGAGTTGAGAAGGTTCCTTTGGGGTCTTGTTTGTACAATCGGTCCTTCCCCTTCATCGTTTCGGGTTTCCTTCCCGACAAATCCATACAATTAGTTTTCTTTTTCTTTCATCTTGGATTTCAACATGGTGGGCGGCGGGAGGACCTCGTGTTAGGCTAGATCGTATGTCCGTAGGACGCAATAATACTCTCGTATGGACTCGGAAAGCTGTATGTTACACGAGTGTCGTCAGTTTACTACGTATAGGGTGAGATTTCAAATTTATGTCACGAAATACGAGCTTGTGTTAAGTGTTGTTTGAACAGGGAAGCTCGTATTACCAGGGCACGAGTTGAATTTCATCTGCTCTAATCTGATAACGGAGTGAGATATCGCAATTCTGACTTCACCGTCATGTTAAGAATTGAAATTTCCAAAAGCAGAAGGGGGGTTTTGAGGAGTTTGAGGGGGGGGGGGGTTCACCCATAAATTCCAAAAATGGAACAATCTGTCAAGTGACACCTCATTTTAAAGGTTTTTACACGCTGAATAAGATGGTTAAGTCAGAATTGCTACCTATAACATATTATAAGAACATATTATGTTCTTCATGGACATCATGTTCTTGAATGGAGACATTTTACATAAAACCTATTATTTCTTCGAAAATTTGCTCTTACAGCCATGATGCATGACTGTGGATTTTTATAATTGACGCCGTAGGCGTTAAGTAGACAGCATACGGAGGGTCCAGGGGGGCATAATTTGACTCATCCAATGTCTTTGGAAAAAAAAACCTTCAGTCGATTGTGGAAAATTTGATACTATCAACCATGTCAATCGTATCAGAACCAAATGTTATCCATGGCAAAAATAGATTTTGCTGAAAAATCTCCCATTTTGGTTTATTATCTTCGATAATGAACCATTGGAATCGCCCAAAGAAAAAAAATTTTTAACCCCCCCTCAAAATTTGTTGGTTTACGTTTCAAGATACGTAGATTCAGAAAATCGAATAAAAAAAAAATCCGTCCGTCCGCCGTACGCGCCACTTTGCCCAGTTAACGTTGATCTAAAATTACGAAATTTGGTTTCTGGGTTTGGACCAGCCCCACAATGATCCTCGAAACTTTTCATAACCCTAGGTCAAGGGGAAGGGGTTCAAAACGAATTTTGAAATTTTGAAAATTCCATATCTCGAAAAATTCCCATCAAACGGTATGTTTTGGATTATTATCTTCGATATGAACCATTGGAATCGCCCAAAGAAAAAAAATTTTAACCCCCCCTCAAAATTTGTTGGTTTACGTTTCAAGATACGTAGATTCAGAAAATCGAATAAAAAAAAATCCGTCCGTCCGCCGTAAGCCGTCGGCGGCACTTTGCCCAGTTAGCGTTGAGTTAAAATTACGAAATTTGGTTTCTGGGTTTGGACCAGCCCCACAATGATCCACGAAACTTTTCATAACCCTAGGTCAAGGTCAAAACGAATTTTGAAATGTTGAAAATTCCATATCTCGAAAAATTCCCATCAAACGGTATGTTTTTTATTTCATATTTAGATAGAGTTTGTTCCGTAGAATTTTTTAAGACCATCCGCAGCTTTGTACGACCAGCCGTTCGTTCACAATGAAGGCTCAAAGATTGTGCCTCACTACAGGATCGTGAATCAAACTGTTGAAATACAGGTCCATTTCCATACTAACAAGCTCTTTGGAACATCATATGGCTTAAGTGATGTCGAGTTTGTTGTTCTGAGGTGCGTTTCGCGCTACGGAAATGAAGGTAATTTCGAATGTTTGTTGGTAGGTACTTCTTTAATAGAAAAATTATTACCGACGTAGTATTAAAAACCCCAGAATTATATCGTATTAATTAATCATAATTAATAAATACGAATTATCAATACCTAACAATAAATTATAATAATTTTCAGTAGGTACTTGATAAAATTGTTAATAATTAGTGATAATTCATAATAACCGGTTAACGTAAAATTTTCGGAAAATGACAAAATTTAAAATCCCGTTTTAACAACTCAAAAAATGTCAGTTATTCACCAAGGAGATGGGAAATTTAACGCTCTTTCCAACGGTACGATTTTACTTGAATTTATTTGACGGAGTAAGGAAGTTACGGTCAATTTAATGATTTGAAGTCGAAACCACGAAACAAATCTTAAATTTAACCGATTTAACTTATTTGAACTCACTGGATTGGTTTTGGGACTGCGTGGCATCCTTAGATCGCTCTTTCTTCGGAGATGAAGATCTGGCAAGTTCGGCATCCTCATCCGAGTCTGAGCTGGACCCACCGCCTTCCCTTCCATCGTAGCCGTACCAACCAAGAACCTCCTTCACAGTGCTGGATGCATATTCCTGTAACGAATACAAATACAATTTATATAACAAAAAAGTTTTCTACATAATGACATTTCCAAAATAAAGGTGAATTTTTGAGCCTAAGGTCCTGTGACTCTTCCATGCTTTTCAGTAAATAGTACAAATTATGGATCAGAAACGCTTATTTTATTCGAATAAAATCGATCGATATCTGTGTTCAATACAAATATAATATGTTATAGGCACGACATCCACCTTGAATTAAATTGAACCTGTCTAGGTATATAGTTTTACTTTCGTTATTTCCAAGTTCAAAATATTCAAGAACCAGTTTTTTAAATTTCCCTGTTGATTTTAGTCTGTGCCACAAGCTCTAACATTTTGGTGTCTGGAGCATATAATAATATTTGCATATAATAATTATTGGCATAAATGCCAATTTGCAATGCCAATTCTTAAACCTGAATTCATTACTATGTTTATGTTATTAAAGTTATATGCATAAGTACCTCCCCATGTAATGAGACAACAAGTTAAGATGCTATATACATGAGCATAAATACACCATTTTAAGATCTTCTCTTGTTAGCCAACTTCGAAGCATTAGAAATGTATGCATGGATTGATCCTGATTTTATTGACGAATGCTGCTACATGATCCTGCTGCTTCCACTTGAGATGTTGATCTAAGTGCACACCCAGATATACTTTCGAGTTTCGCCTCCCTATTTCCATGCATCCACACAAGTTTCTCACTTCATCACAGTTTTCCTTACGCACTTAGTTTAGATTCATTAGGAAGTTTGGTTTTATACTATTTTTGCTCAACCATTTGGCTACTTCATAGACAGTCATTTCTGCGACAGTGTGTAGTGGCTCCCAGGAATCTTAATTTATTAAAATAGATATACGATAGATAAATTGATAAATCGTGTATTTGCTGGTCGGATAGGTACCGTTACAAGAGCATGTTGAGTAAGTGAAACCCACCCTTTCATTTTAAGGTACAACTACACTGTTGGGGTCAAATTCCCTACTAACCTACCTACACAGAAAAAAGTTCTTCAGGTGCCACAAAACTCTCCAATTTCTCGCAATTCTCCCTACATTGTTCCTGGAGTAGAGTGGGATTGAAGAAGGCGGGCAGTAGGGAGAAGAGTTAGATAGACGATAGGGTGGATTGTATGTAATAACAGTCCAGTTAAGAGTTTGCAAGGAGGTAACCGGAGCCCCAGAGCAATCCATCAACCTCAAGCCCGCTGGGCCGAATCATGTTTCAAATTAAGTTGAGATTCTAAACCAAATAAGCCTTTTCTACTCGTGTTCCTTCCGATCTCTCCCCGACGCGCCAGGAGGGATGGAGGAGTAGAGATAAGAGACGAGTTTTAAAGCCGAGAGTCATGTTACAGGGAAGGTATAGCGTTTCACGCACCGGCAAAACTATAAATACTTACATCAACGCTCTTAGTACGGTTGCCTTTAGTGGCTCAGTTGCCTGATAAGTGATGAGGACCCAACATGACCGATATGAACGGCGTCGAGGATGAATGCTTGAGGGGGAGGTTAGTCCAAGAAGTGGCGCATAGGACCCATAAGATGGTCACAGGGGTTAAATTGTTAGAATGAATTGAACATCGGTTGTTTAAATAGAGGATTTGTACCTAAACCGCTCTACAAATACCAACTTTTGAACTCAAAGCTTGACGTTAATCCAAAAACTGCCCAATAATCACAGAATTCTTAGCATGAAGTAGGTATTAGTGAAAAATTATTTTGTCGCATAAATTCATAAATATTCATATTTTTCCTCGTGAATGTATATTGCATATATATGCGTAAACGGGCAAAGAAGGCTACTGCTTTATTACATGATTAAGTACTTGTTACAATATTAATGAAGAAAATACCTATTAAATGTAAGTTGAGTACCCCCCTCGCACACACAGACTTCCTCACTCTCTCACCCAAAATAGAAAAAAGTGAAGCAGTTCTTAGCAAGCTGTTTGTTCAAAGGAATTGTATGATATTATTTCATAAAATTTCCCTGCAAACAGCCAATAGGCATACGTTTCTTAAACCCTGCAAACCTAAAAACGTTTCTTGGGGACAACCACGTTTATCAACATATCGAACGACTGTTGAGAGCTAGGACAGAGAACTAACGTCTGATGTTTCATTTAACAAGATTGAGATGAATTCTGACTTAGCTAGATCAGATTTATGTCATCTAGAATGACTCTAGCACTTATAAGATCATTCTGGGTGGTATGGGGGGTCCCTTTGAAAATAGTTGGCCTTTTCAAATGATCTTCCAATGGCTGTTTGTAATCTTTTCGAGGTAATTTCCTTTGTTATGATAAGAGGAAGAGGACTCGTCATGCCCCCTAAAAGACAGTTCTTGTTTAGCCAAGAAAAGAATGCAGTCATTATGAAGAGAGATTTGTGCAGTGTGTTGCACATCCAACAAAAGATTAGTACGAGGGCTCTTACCGACTTTTAATAAACCAAAAGAGGAAACTATGTGCGAATTGCTACACTGGTGCTTTTGTCAAGTTTGTAATATTTGAAAAGCCGCTACACCATGATGTTTTTTCAGAAGAAAACAACATGCGTGGGAAACAAAATAAAAGGTTTTTTGAACTACACCTGATAACCAGTGGTATCTATTGTAGTTCTCAACATTGAAATGTCGAGTGTACTGACGATTTCGTTCCTTGACAACTCCTTTGATATGAATATCCCTATGAATATCCTATGATATGAATATATGATGATACGAATTCGGGACCTGCTGAGTCGAACGGCCGGCCACAATTATGTCGAATTTTTCGCTAAAACTTCGCGAACTAAAATAATGCTGGACGATCGAACACATAATGCAGCAACTATCCATTTTAGGAGGATAAGAACTACACGAAAAACTGAAAACTATGAACAATCGAAAATATCAACATCCGCAGAATAGGACAAGAAAACAAAATGGCACTTCTGGAAGTTGATCCATACCGAATCGATCGATAAGTATCGAGTCGATACTATCGACAGTACTGTCAATCGGACTGTCCCAACGCTTGCGCATTACATTACATTACAGGCACCTCAACCACCAACCGCTGAGGAACAAACTCACACACACGCGGCAGAATACACACAGACGAACGCACAGGCCCTCCTCCTGCATCACCTTCTTCTTCTTCTTCTTATATTACTTGGCTTCAGCAATGGATTCGTGATTCCACGCAACCAACAAATGTAGGTAGCATGGAAGAAGGAATTCTTCCATGGGTAGGTAGGTAGCTGTAGGTAATTGTGGCGCGTTTTTACAAAACACTACAACTCCAAAATTTGAAATTTTCAGGAGCCCAAAAAAAACATTTCAATTCCATGTTATTCATCCGATAATTTTTTTTATATCGTCAAAATGTTTTCCTTTTAGAGTAGATTAAATCTACTCAAATTTTGATTCATGTGTTCACAACTTGAAATAACAACGGTCTTCATGTCAGCATCAGTGATGAAAGCTGAACGGTTTTTCAAAAACACTACAAATCCAAGATGAAAGTAGGAGTTGTAGTGTTTCGCAAAACCATCCTCCTTAATTGTTTTCTTTCCGGAGCCAATAGCCATTATGGATGGGTGGTGAGGAATTGAAAATTGGACGGGGGGGGGGGGGGGCAATTGAAAAGGTATTGATAATGGTTCTTAGGCACCTGCATCAGATTCCAAAACTTTCAAATAGGTATATTTATATATTACAGCAGGAACAGAGTAGGTAATCAGGTTGCACTGGCACCAATAGCCACTCGAGTGTTGAAAGTTAAAACATCTCATCGTCAGCACTGTCAAACTCCAAAGGTTCATCATTAACGTTCTCAGCACCCAATCAACCCACGTTTTCATGCAGCATTGAGTGGTAAAAATCCTTGGCGTCATCGGGAATGTCTAAGAATTTGATGAGTTTCATTATGTCTCGTTTCTTCTCGGTGGATACCATACTTTGGAGAGGTTTGGTGGCTGATCGAGTCATAGGCAGCTGAACGAACTCGTGGTTTGAAAACATCGACGCAAACTTCAGGACCATTAGGTATACGTAGTTCGAATCGTCGTGACAACCTTGCCGTTTTGTAGTTCCTTCAGTCCGATCACTTTCACGCTTCTTATTTTGAAAGACAACTTCTTCTTTATTACTGCTGACGCTTGCGCTTTTAGGTCGTATATCACCCAATCCTCGCCCAACTTCTTCAAGTTTCCATGCTTTTCAAATATTGAGTAAGTAAGTAATACTCTTGTGGTGAGATGATTGTTTCTTTCTTTCTGAAGTCTTTTTCTACTCTTCCTTAGACTCGGTCAGGGGGCATAAAGCTGTTCCCTCTGACTGGGAAGTAGTGAAAAACTTCAGAGAAGGATTTACAATCTTCCAATACATTCGTTAGTGTCGCAATCATCATGAAGTTTTTGTTCTGAGCGCTTCAACAATCACTGAACAACTTTAACGTCAAATTTTGGCGTCCAGTTTGTGAAATCCTCTCATCGAGGCTCTTCAAGTAGAACAAGACTGCTGAAGCAATCTCATTGGCCCCTCTGCCAGCTTGAGTTTCTAACCAAACGTAGTGATTTATGTCTTCCAAGACTTGTTTTTTTTATCATTTTTACTCGTATGTTCCATGATGGTCAAGTTGTACAACCAGGCCTGTCTAGCGTAATAAACTTCCCCTATGGACAGTTTTGGTAGAGGCTGGTTTTGCTCACAGTCAAAGCAGACTTAAATGGTGTTTTCCTCTTCCTTATTCATCTCGTTGAAAAAATCGCGCGCAAGCCGTTTGTGCACTTTGTATTCAGTATTATTAAATTACTTTTGATTAAATTAATATATAAAAAAATGGATCTCACACCACAAAGTAAGTCTACACTTTCCTCCTGTAGCCATTTTTATGCATTTTGAATCCATTCTGTTAGAAAATAGAGCCTCAAAAAAGTTTTAGTTTGTTTCGTGATAAAACCTTTTTCAGTGGCGTTATGCGACCCCAAAAAATCAATTTCAACCGCTTTTTCGTCCCCCTTCGAATGATATGGAATTTTAACTACGATTTTCAGTGTTTTTAAGGTCACCGATGGCTCCCAATGAAAAGGAGAGATGTTTTCGAATTTTTGAGGAGTTGCGACTTCGTTGCAGTTGTATCCTCTGTCGAAGATATTCGGTTCATGTATAATTTTGTTAGCAAAATATTATTTCAAAATAAATAAATAAATATAAGTGAGTTTTTACAAGTACTTTTCGTGTTTTTGCCGTTTTCCTCACTAATTGCCCACTGAATTTTGATTGAACTAACAGGAGCCAATTTTCATGTTTGTAAACAAGAATCCAGTGCCTCCAACACCTGGGAAAATATCCTACAGGAGTCAAATTTATAAAATGAAGTGTCAAAATAACTTCAAAGAGGGTTTAAAAAACATGTTTTAGTGAGAATAATTCTCTTTTTTCATATATTTTTTCGATACTTAAGATAGTAATTATTACTATCTTAAGTATCGAAAAAATATATGTTGTATTCGTAATCAGCGCAAAGTTTCTTATAAAAACGTCCCCTCAATCATAAAAAATTATCATAGTTAAAAAAATTGTTGGTTTATTGAAAATTCGCTCTTTAGGTCATGCCGCATGACTGCTTTTTCATCTCATTCTACCCCAAATACCATCAAAAACGCATTTGAGTCCGGTTAACACACATTTCGAAGGAGTTATAGGTTTTGTCCAGCTAAATAAGCTGTTTTGCCCACTGTGTGCCGGGGAGATAGAAGGGATTAGTAGGGGATCATTCAACATTAGATGGAAGGATCTAAAGGGAGTAAGACCGTGATACAACAGCGACTGTGCGTGGTGTTGATAAAACTTGTTTTAGGTACAAATATTTGCACACCTTCCTCTTCTACGTTATTCTAGAATTGAGCTCCAATTGACGATCAATCGGATCATTAGAAAATCCTCATCACCCAAACGGTTGGACGATGCGCATTGATGATTCCAATATTGCCCACCTATCGAGTTACACCCTCTTATTCCGCGACACTCGATACCTTCACATGATATCGTGTGATACGAATATAAAATGAACGCCCTTCCCCACTACTATTCACTCATCTCCGGCTTGTATGTTATACGTAGTAAACTGAGAAGGCTCATGTACTATCTGGCACCCCTTTTCACAGCGACATCACTGAGATGGTTGTACAAATCCAAGCAAAGAATTACAACACCGGGAGTTACGGTTTCACACCTCTTTCCGGTACGTTTCCAAGTCAGGGAGGGATCGACTTTGACGTTATTTGAAGCAAGAAATAATTTAGAGAATCCTGCACCAGATTCTCAAGATTTAAAACTGTTTGTTGATATTCTACCATTCAGAGCTTATACTTGAGGTGTTTCTATAAATCGCTATCTACAAGCTGGCCATTGTACGTACGAGTACATCCTACTTGAGTGGTTATTAAATTCGTATGATTTCGTAGCGATCAGGTTAAGGTAATGCGTCAGAAGTCGACACTGCACTAATAGTCGACACCCTCTTCAAAAGTGGGCAAAAGCTAAGGATAAAGACATGGCTTGACGTTTTTAGTTGTTGCTTCCTATTATACTATTTCTTCTCAGTGTAGAGAGATAAGGTTGCCTTATAATAGAAACACGCGGGTTTAAAGGACGCCAGAGCGCTCAAAGCTATCGTTCGTTTGACCACGTTTCTATGCTGATTGTTGGCGTTTTGGCTAAGGACGGACTGGAAATGTAAGTGTATTTCACTCTTATTACTTGACATTTAATAATATCTTTTAAATTTCTGTGTCGTTTATTGCTTCTAGGTAACATTTATTCAGTTTATTTGCGTATCCAATGATGTTTTGATTGGTTCGGGGAGGGTGTCGACTACTGACATAAATTTCGACTCATATTTATTAGTCGACAGGGGGTGGAGACTTCTGAAAATTTTCAGAATTTGCTGTGCATCAGTAGTCGACACTAGCTGTATTTTCTTCGAAAATATACCAACTAAGTTCACAGAATGGTCTCAAGGTTTAGAGGATGGAATTTTATTAACTTTGTATTTTCTTTTCATGGCAGAAATTTAAAAAATGGCTGGCTCGTCATCGAAGAAGAAGACGAAGGTGGCTCCCAAAAAAACTCGAAAAGAAACATGCACTCCAAATAGGAAGGGAAGACGACTCCTCCAGTACACAGAGGACCGAATGCCGCCAGATTTCGGTTGATAAGAGGTTTTGCCTGCAAATTGGATGACGTAAATTGTCGATAAGTGGCTGAAATTGACGAACTCAAGTGGTTTTGCTTGAAAAATACCACAGATAAGTTGTTCTGTCTTCCAAATTAGATGGAAAACCCACTAGATGAGTGGTTTATACGATTTTTCTCAAATTTTGACGAATTCGGAGATAAGTGGTTTTACTTTAAGAAGGCATGTTAATGACCCCATGAAAACCTTCTAGGTATCGAGATTGGGAGTCTTCGACCAGAGACATAATTTATAAATAAACAAAGCAAATTGTTTGAGGCAAGATGAATCTTAGTAAGTACGATGGTGTATCACTCGTCAGCAATAATTCACATCACAATCTGTCATCGCGTTTCCAAACGCTAATTCTGGCTCACGGTAACGGTAAGATCACGGTCACCGCAGAACTGGACAGGTAGGTATCACGATCCGGCCGTACTTACACACTCGTCATCCAGTTTGCCGTTGTCACTTCAAGTAAATGTTAATCCTTCGTACACTTTTCAAGTTCACGAGTGGCCCTGAGAGGGCGGGGTGTCGAGTTCCAAGGGTCTCCCGAAACGGCTCGACAAGGACCGAAGAGAGGGAAATCCATTAACTAATTCCGTATCACGCTAAAACGGCCTGGATCCGGGGGTTTTTAATTAAAAAGCGTGTAACGAGAAGCTCGGACCCGGGTGTTGGTTTTCTTGTGATGGGAGTTGAATAATTGGTGGGTGAGGCGGGGGTGGAGCGGCGGAAGGTCCTGTGTCACTCAGGCTTCTGGTTACAAGAGAGGCAGCATTATTTCTCCTTGTAAGGGGAGTCGCAGGTTATGGGCCCAGTCACCCCTCCCCGCCGTTTCCACGCTTGTCAAGGGACACCGGTCATACTCATTAGACCTGTCTACCCTTACCTTTATTATTATCAAGATCCACAAGCTTCATTATCTCTTCCTATCTACGATCCGTTAATTACCTATGTAAGGGAGACGTTCAAAGGAGTATCCTGTGTTTTTCTGACTTTACGCGGATCGGGAAATCCACACCTTTGACGATTTCAACAGTCGAAACGACGGCAAGGGATGAGAATGTTCTTTCGTTCAAACATGAGAAGTGTATTTCTCAACCCATGCTGACAATCACCAAATATCAGCTCATCTCTCATAATATTATTCTGATTATGGAGGACTGATAGAAATTAGAGCGGGAGTTTGTTCTTCACAAAAAACCTATTTAGGTTTCTGTTTTCCACATAGGTAGCCAATTGGTTTTCAGTATAATATTGGAAGTTTTGATGTCAGTGGTACCTGGAGCTCCAGATACCCGGATAACTCGGAATACATCCGCCATCCCTGAGTAGAATAATTCTAATTAACTATTAATTGTCCCACTTCATTTTTGCCCTTCCGTATCGGTATACCATTGTATGGAACATATGATGAAAGTCGGCAATATTTTCTTTAAGTAGTAAGTCCACATTCTAGTTACAGCCGAAATGATTGTGTTCTATGGAGATGGAATGACGGATAACAAAACAAAGACTAACGAAATCTTGCAGGAAATCACAGCACATGATTTTCTCGAAATGCCACTTAATTCCTATTGATCTCCCCAGACGTAATTGGGAGCGGATCATTATGGAGGACTGATAGAAAGTGAGTCAAACCTCAAAATTTGAGGGTTTACGTTTTGAGATACGTAGATTCAGAAAATCGAATAAAATAAAAAATACGTCCGTCCGCCGTACACTGGCGGGACAGGAGCTCATTGCCCAATGGATACAAACTTTTCGGCATGATATCTTTGATCTTCAATTTATATTTGAAAATAAATTCCAAAAAGAAAAATTGCAATAAAATTTATTTTTCCGTGTACTTACCTACTAGGAGTTGTACTTAACGCTATAGGTATATTTTTTTTGTTATGTAGGTGTAGGCAGTTGGGATTTTCTCCAAATGAGCCAGTACATCTTCTTGAATTTTAGGTTGATTTCTTCCTTCTTCTTTACGTGCTCCCTCCAGCGGAGCTCGCCGTCCAGAGTTATTCTATGGAATAACAGTATCAGCATAAAATTATGGGACGATTGGGGAGTTTAGTTCTATAGGTATTGGTCTCAATTTCCTGTATGTAAAGTTAATGTGTGTTGACTTTGCTTCCTTGAGTTTTGTTCTCCATCTTTTGGTACATTGATGGATACTGTTCACCGATTCCTGTAGTTTACAGTAGGGGAAATAAGCCTCAAGTATTTTATTTCTCCTACTGTTTCCTCGAGGCTTCCTCAACTGTGGGACCAACTGCCAATATTGTGTAATAATACGCAAGTACCATAATTATATAATATAATTAATATAAATGAATAACCATGTGAGTCGCCTTTCCTGGTGAACATTATCAAAAGGGCTATAATATGAAACTTTTCCTGAGGAGATACATTAAGGGACATTCTTCTCATTCAAAATATGCAATACAGCATAATTCGTACCAAGTCTGTATTGAGCTCGGCGAAGGTATGTGACACACCCCCAAAGCGTTTTTTTTCCCAAGTTTTTTCTGATGCTTAAGTTGCAAAGCAGTGTTTAGTTGCAATGAAATAAATTATGTTGGTAGTTCGATGACGACAGACGTAATGGAATATGGGTCTTGCCAGCGAGTGGCTTTCAATATGACAAGTAAACCGTGTCATTCGGAGTCGATGGAGCGGAGGACGGAGCTGGTGTAGGGTTACGACGCCGGCAGCCAGCGGGAGCTTCAGATCACACTACAGACCGCCACGGACGGAGGCTCGCGACACACACAGACTCTTGTCGTAGTAGAAAATCTTTCATCTTACACGATAGAAAGTCACGCAGACAATTTTCAACTCATACCCCGACACCCTGGGAACGTACCGTCGTATCTCCAGGATCTACTAGGACCGAAGACAGTCGTCGGATGGGAATCCGCTTGGAGGACCTAGAAAAGTGCGAGGGATACCGGTGGGAATTGGTTCGGGCTATCGAAAAATCAGTTATGAAGGAAGAAAGGTGGAAATAATTTGAAGCGTCAGCAGAATTGCATACTCCGCTCCATTCTTAGATTAAGATTATGAGTCACCTCCATCCACTCGGATAGCAGCTGTGCTTCAGGTTTCAAGTTACTCGCTTCAAATTCTGGATTTCACTTCTATTTTTATATAAACATGAGAGAGAAGACGTCGATACCTTTACCCAAATCTATCTTTGCCCCACCAACATAGTCGACCAGGGTTGGTTGACCAACATTTATACGCCAGGAAGAAGAAGGAGAAAACATGTTTATTTGACCAAGCGCACATGCAGGACAGAGAAAAAACAAGTAACAAACTTATAGAAATCGTTGAAAAATTAAATCCGTTACAGGTAACGGTAGGTCTACTTTTGAAATTTCACTGAAATTTAACAAAAATGGTACCAACAGCACGCGGTGTTCCCAGGCGGTCACCCATCCAAGTACTAACCACGCCCGGCGCTGCTTAACTTTGGTGATCGGACGAGAACCGGTGTGTTCAGCGCGGTATGGCCGTTGGCGATTTCTCAATGAAACGTTACTTCTACACAACTACATTTATATCAGAATAGTTCGAAAAGTTTTGTCAATCAACCAATTTGAACCAACTAACCCCCTTCCACCATCATCCAACAGTCAGAATTAATTCACCAGAGAGGATTAGAAGAAATTTCGGTCCTGGAATTCACCTACCAGGGGTTTTTGGGATCCGCTGATCACGAATGTAATGTCATCAGAGTTGTAATTTAGTTGCTCCAGAGGGCGCGTATCGGCGATGTATCAAATGTATCGGTTTATTTGGAAAATTGCCCGAAATTACGACATTTCCGAGCTATGTCTAAAAAACGTTATTAGCAAAATTTTGAAGAAAATAAACGCTTGCATACGAGTCTGCAACACATTGAGACATTTTCATGTCACCCCCCCCCCCCCCCCCCCCGGAAAATGTCGCCGTTTGTCAATCGAAGACGTTTTCATGTCTCCATTATTATAATGAGGAATGAGTGTGTGCGATTTAGTTTGACCGTCAGTACAACCTCAACATCATAATGAGGTTTATTATATACCTACCTCTTATAAACACAGAAAACAAAAATAAAATAAACTTCGTATCAAGTCATGCGCATACCTCAGCTTTTCGAAGGGCGACAACCGAGTGAGAGGAATGTATTCTAGTTCTATAAATCGAGAGGTTTATTGTTATATCTTGCATTTATTATAGGTACTTATGTACCTTAATTTTCCAGGTCTTACCTCTAGATTCATCAGTGGGTACAGCGGATTCCTCGATGACTGGGCACCAGCTCGCATGTCTTCCACCCATTTATGGCACACTGATTCCACCAACAGATCCAGCTGCCTCGGCCAGTCATTTACCCTCTCCACGTCCCAATGAAAATCGCAATCATGCCGCTGGGCCAGTCCAGTGAGTGCTCGGAACCATACTTTGGACCTGACAACCTCTCGCGCAACCATTTATACGCCAGGATTAATACACCTTATCCATTAAGCACCGTAGAGCACTATAATCTAGCCCAACACTGATAATCCATAAGCACTATAAATCTAGCCCAACTCAGTGCCAGGGATTCGAAGTCCGAGACCTCGATTTAGAAAGAAAGTTTTCCATTTTTGTCGCTGGAAGCTGTGATTCAAAATATTATTTTAATTCCTTGTCCAAAAATCCGATGGTTTTGTTCGTCTGTAGGTAACGACCGATTGTTAATTTTTAAGGCTAATGAAGATGAGGGACAGCCAAAACGAATAAAATTGCACAAAATAGTTTTGACGTTGATAATATAATGTGCCAAAACTATAATATAGGTATAATATTTTTATACCTTAGAGCTGGGGGCCATTCAAAAATTGGCGCAATCAAATTTGCGTGATACAAAAAATGGCGCATTTTCTGTAGTGGTGGAGGCATGAAATTTGGCATGCAGCCTCCTTAGGATTTACACTTTAAGCTGCATAGGGCCCGAATCAGCTGATTTCTATGCTATTCACTCTAGTGAAGCTGTAATTTGGTATACATGTAGCATCCCGAGGACTTCCGTATTAAGCAGAATAGGACCGGGTTCGGCCGAGAGACTCCTGAAGCTAATTTCTATGCTATTCGCACTATGAAGCTGTAATTTGGTATGTAGCCCCCTTAGGAATTACACTTTTTGCAGAATAAGCCCAGGATCAGCTTAGAGGCTCCTAAAGCTAAGAGACCAGTGGCGGCTCGTCCATAAGGCCACCTTGGCCCTCGCCCCACCCAAAAATTTGCAAAGGAAAACAGAAAAAACATAGAACAAGGAGAAAAAAATCTTACCTACTACTACCCACCATGGAAGAAGGGAGATCTCCCTTCTTCCATGACTACCCACTTCCACTGAGCTCTTGCAGGCGGGCGGCTATTTCGTCTGACTTCGATAGAAGTGATAAAAGTCGTGTCTTCAACACATTTTGTTTCGATTTATCGATTAAAAAAGTCGATTATCGGATCGACCAGAAGTGCCCCAGTCTCAATGTTGAAGGTATAGGCGCTTCCTGGGGTGGGGGAAGGCACCCTGTGTTCCGCAATAGGAGCCATTCCGGGCGGTGGCCAAAATATCGAATCAACTTGAACGCCGAAAACAATCGATCGTTGAATCGTTCCTTGTCAAGGAAGAAGGGAGTTTCATTCTTCCATGCTTTCTTCCATGTTCGATAAGAATGATATCAAAACGTTGCCTGACGTTATAATATATTATTTTGAATGCATTGACTGGTGGTTTTTAGCTTCGTATTTACTCATCATAGTAAAAGTGAATTATTGTCTCCATAATATTAATCAACTGAACATTGAAATTTAATATCTCACGTGCAACGCGTGAACGCTTTGCTAGTCGTCAAGACTGAAGTGGATCACTATTCGCCCAAGGGAATCTCATTTGTTGATTTCTACATTCTGTAAGTTAATAACAGTTAATAACCGTTAATAACAGTAATATACATAATATTATTATGTAGCTCAGCCAACCGTTGAGAATACTGTTTTATTTGTTATCCCTGAAACTGATGGGGACTTCGTTGACTCGAGCTTTGTTTGAGCTAACCAACGAACTCTAAAAGCTAGTTGAAATCAATCTTGCTGTTCTGTGATCGTTCAATATGTTTTGATACGATTGGATAAGAAAACGTATGTGCAATCTGGGCATAAGAGGACATTTTTAGAGGGGGTTTTCAAGGTACCACTCGGCTAGGAAGCAGATGGTCGCGATTGCTAATTTTTAAAAACCCCAGTAATAGAAACTCCAATAATATAATTTTTTGACTACCTTTATAATGTACTCTATGAATAGTACTCGTACAGTCACAATTTCTCTTTTATTCTTCCTATCATTTTGAAGATAATTATTTGGGTGGGTAGGTGGGATTGCCTTGCAGCCACCTCCTCGTCGGTAATCCTGGATACTGGTCAGTAACCTTCCCTCTCCTCTAGAGAACTCTTTGGAGAACGATGTTTCCTGACTTGCTAAGAGCTGCATACCACTAATTATGAAGCAGTTTAGCTGTAAGGGTAGTTTGAGTTTAGTTCCTATAGTGAGTACCTAATAGGTAGGTATGCACCTAAATATTGCCCTGGTGCCCCACCAGTTTCTGAGCCCACGAGCCGCCCCTGTAAGAGACAAATCCATGATCAGATGTTTTCCCCAGAATAGGAAGGGATTTAAAATAGAACCGATAAAAGTAGCAAGAATGAAAGTAGAAGATAAAATTTGTCAAATTTAATGACGAAGACATGGTTGAAGACAAATCGTCGTTGTTATTGTTACTACCTCCACGGATGAAGAATACCTCCTTCGTCCGTGCTTATGCTCTTTCAAAATCCTGATGTATTCGAAAAACGATAATCAAAAAACAATAATCGATTAATTAATACAAATAATTGGTAAATATACATCGATTAAAATAAATCGATTAATCGGGGTCAAATAATCGATTATTTGATTAATCGATAATTGATTAGCATTCCTATAGGGATGGTATACCCCAGAGCCACATCAACAACCCTCTGCCACGAAAACTTCACTTTTCCTCCGAATTATTCTCAAAAGTAGGACCTACTTTTGTATACCTACTACCTGGTAGTATTTTATTATTTTCTCACTTTTCCTCGAGCCTTTTCCTTCTACTTTTATTCTTTCTTTCATCTGAAAGAATTTCAATTTATTTTTTTCATAATATTATATTTACCAGCTTTTACGAAATATGTAGATTAATATTTATTTAATATTAATATTTACTATACCATCGCTAATTATGGGAAAATACTTGAAAATTTATTTATTTATTTACATGTTAGGGTAAAGTAAACAGTTATTGGTTGGATCATTTAGGAGCCCTAGGTAGTTCAGGGCGGTTCAAGCTTTTATTCATTTCTTATGTTTGCCTGTTTTTCCACACCTAAATAAACAATCAATTGAATAATATTCAATTATGGTCATACAAACAAGTCGGTACATATTTGTCAGCTTTGAATGAACAACCAAGTGGCTAATGATCCGAAGCGAGATGGCTCATTGGATTTTGATACCGGATACCAGTTTCCAACTATCTTTCGCTCCAAAGGAAACACGATATACCGCCTCCTTCATTGCTCTGTCGGCATCGTTTTCTCGGTGATTTCAATTTCAAACTAAAAACCCTATACCTTCCGACTCCCTCACTGAAATATAATTAACGGAATATCGAAAATTTTAATTGAGGAAAACGAGAAGAAAAGGGACTCGCGGAGGTTGCAGCGAAAGAACGCGGAGAGGGGGCGGAGTTGTTTGATTTAGAGTTCCCTGGTATCGCATAGCACAGATAGTCCATTACCCAGTCAGGTGATGTATATCATCTGAAGTAAGTCGACACCCCACGAGCCCTATACTCTTACACGCTTTTTAGCACCTTCCCAAACTTGGTATTTATTCTCACTTAGTTAAATATACATTGTGAAATACTACGCTGGGGAACTCACGTTTCATTTTCTGGAGATAAGAGAGCAGAAGGGTAAGGGCACAGGGAAGAGGGAAAAGGTTCAAATTTATGAGTTCGGGTTTCTAGAGTTGATACCGGAGACCTGGGGCTATCGAATGACAGTGTCCGATTACTGGCGTCTCTCGCCGAAGGAAAACCTTCCCGGGGTGAACGCAGAAATAACGTGTCGGGTCGAACGCCTTACTCGTGAACGGCCCAACTCCTTGGGAACTATAATTACTATTAGCCTAATTAGGTTCGAAACGTTCATGTTACCTGTTCATGGTAACTGTTTTCATTTGGCACACTTTCATAGAATAACTCTGTACATTTATTCCTTCAGCTCCCCGTGTTATTAGCGAATTTTCGTAGATGGGAAGAATCGGGCCACTCTAAGGGGGGCCAACGGGGATTGGGGGGGGGGGGGGATTACTCATAAATTCCAAAAATGAGACTGTCTGACCAGTGACACCTCATTTTGAAGATTTTGTCACGCTGAACACGGTGGTGAAGTCAGAATTGTGATATCTTATTCCGTTCTCAAACTGCAGCAATTTGAAGGTAAAGAAACGTGGTAGTCGTCGGTTGTCCACCATTTCCTGTCCGCAACTCGCACGGAGCCGTCCGGGTGGAATTCTGCAATCGAGTTGAAAATTCAAATTTCTAGCTCATCATCCAAATTCAATTTGCTTAAACACATAATATTAAACATATGAACAATTGAATTTCATATTATGATTAAACACATAATATTATTATGGTTTAAACCATCTCACAGACAAGGAACCGAGTGAATATTGCATTCTCATCCAGTTCCGACATGTGAGTAGAATTTCAATATTGTTGAAGAATTTTACAAACAAGAAACCAAGTGATTCATCCTCGCCACATGTTCAAAATGTCAAGTCTCTATCATTGGCCAATTTTAATTTGTTGTTTAAACCATTTGATAGATGAGAAAAAAGTTAATGTTGCATTGTCATCCAATTCTGACCTACGCTTTCCGTTGATCTAGAGGCTTGTTAAACGTAGGTCGGAACTAGATGGCAATGCAATATTCACTTTTCTCTTATCTGTTGAATTTTTTCAACAATATTTGTTTAAACAAATTGAAATTGGCCAGTTAGATAAAGACTTGAACTTTTGAACATGGGCCGAGGATAGATCACGATGGAATATTCACTTTCTTTCTTATCCATAAAATTCTTTAAACAATTTTTGTTTAAACAAATTAATTTTGGACGATGAGCTAGAAATTCGAAATTTTAACCATGGTTTGGAAATCGATAGCAATTCATTCGCTTTAAGTTTGTTTAAGCAAATTACATTTGCTTAATGAGCTCGAGACTTGAAATTTTAAACATAGGTCGATATCCGGCAAATAATTGGATAGTAGGCAATGGGAAACGGATCTCTCACTGCTAATATTTTCAATTTCCGACATTGGCCGCTAAACAGGATGTGAAATGCATTGGAAATCTGTATTCGTCCCTGTCAAAGTCTAATCAATACCTATACACAAAACCGATGGAAATCTTTATATTACCTATTATCAATACCACATAAAAACAGAAAAAATAAATTGAATGAACATTTTTGATTTAAACATACCACGTTTAGGAAACGGACTAAAAACTATAAAAAATGTTTCAAGGTCCTTCCACAATATTTAAAGTGGATATGGATATATTTGGAATACTTGGAGAGAATAACGTAGGGCGTAGGCTGTAAATAACACAATCCGCATGAAATCACAGCTAATTTCAGTGAATTGGAATTGGGATAGGTATGTTAAGACTGGTTAAGGAATTAAATTTTCTTCCCTACAGTGAATCCCATTTCCAATTCCAGTATCCAATTCACTGAAATTATCCGTTGCAGTGAAGTCATCCGGATTGTCTACTTGTATAATAATTATACAAGTAAATTATTTACCTACTGGCTACGCCTCACGTTAGTCTCTCCAAGTATTCCAAATACACATCTCCATAGCCAAAATTGTAGAGGGACATGAAAAATTATTTTATACATTTTAGTCCGTTTTAATAACTTCGTATGAAATTACAAAAATTAAAGATTTAAAAAGTAAATGTAGTACAGAACGAAGACAGAGTATTTATATGGTACATATTCCACTTATTTATGTATATTCCATTACCAAGACAGTATTTTTGTAAAATGGAGATCTACATTTCGGCCCGGGTGGACATTTCCATTTCACTCGAATCTTATAATTACAAAATTTAAACAATAAATTGGACATAACGTCCGAGAATTTAAGTTTTCAATCATTTCCATCCCTGAAAGTTTTATGACGAGGGAGTACATCGAAAAGGGAGCTCCTGACCCACTTTGGACCTTTGCCCCCGTAGCCCTCTTTGCACACGTTGTGATCCTGAGGGTTAAACACGAAACTTCCAGTATCGGATGTCATTGGAGAAATGCCGGCTCCGCACGAGGTCTCTTGTTTCCTAGAATCCGCCGTGCTCACAAGCGACGAATGAGCCAACTCGCCAAAAAACGTGCCAAATTATTTGTACAGGCAGTCTTTATTGTATGTCAGAGATAAAATAACACTTTTTTCTTCAAAAACTGTTTTCATAAAAGCTTTTTGAGTAGACTAAGCGATTGACGTGAACTGGTTCTCGCGGTTCTCACAAACGACAACTGATACTGGGCGATGTCTCGGGTTGTAAGATTTATTGATTGATTAACTGGTTAATGGATAAATCCGTTTAAAAACCAGGCCTAAAGGCTTTTTCTTCCTCAATGTACCAAATTGCCGGAAGGTTTGAGTTCTCTTGAAATAAAAGTGAAAAGATACGAGCAGTTTTGCGTTATTTATGGGTAACTTACTTATAGTTACTTGTAACTATAGGTAAAACATTTAATTAAATAGGTAGTAATTATTATTTACGCAACTAGAGACACAGTTTGGTAAATCAAAATAATTGTTGTGCGCATCATGAAATTTAATTCCCGTAATGATCGTATTGTTTGGTGACTGACGATGGCTTAATCACCGAAACCGTGTACACATGTTTCATATGTCTGTATAACAGTGTACTCATATTTCAGTGGAAATATACGATTTTTTCAAATACTCTTGTTTTCCTTCACATGGGTTTCCACGATTTCGTCATGAGTGATTCAGTTCGTAGTATCACGGTATTGACGTAGCAATTTATGCATTGTTTGAGCTGAATCGAATGGTGACACTTCCTTGCCTCCCTGATAAGGAAGAGACTCGTTTTTTAAAGAATTATTCATTTTTAAAAAAGGATTAAGTTATTTTGGTTTATTATCTTCGATAATGAACCATTGGAATCGCCCAAAGAAAAAAAAATTTTAACCCCCCCCCCTCAAAATTTGTTGGTTTACGTTTCAAGATACGTAGATTCAGAAAATCGAATAAAAAAAAAAAAAATCCGTCCATCCGCCGTACGCCGTCCGCCGTCCGAGGCACTTTGCCCAGTTAGCGTTGAGTTAAAATTACGAAATTTGGTTTCTGGGTTTGGACCAGCCCCACAATGATCCACGAAACTTTTCATAACCCTAGGTCAAGGGGAAGGGGTTCAAAACGAATTTTGAAATTTTGAAAATTCCAAAACTCGAAAAATTCATATAGAACGGTATGTTTTTTATTACATATTTAGATAGAGTTTGTTCCGTAGAATCTTTTAAGACCATCCGCAGCTTTGTACGACCAGCCGTTCGTTCACAATGACGGCTCAAAGATTGTGCCTCACAACACGAATTATTAATACCTAACAATAAATTATAATAATTTTCAGTAGGTACTTGATAAAATTGTTAATAATTAGTGATAATTGATAATAATAATTAATCTAACATTTAGGATCTAGACATTTAGACCTAGTGATCTAGACAGAAGGGTGATCTGTACAAAGAAGATAATGAACCGTTGTGTCAAGAATTTGCAGAGTTTTTTTTTTAAAGAATCAAAAATTTAATACAAAATTTATGGGACGTCCCATTTAATGGGACGCCAAAAAAGGAGTTTCTTCCTTATCAGGGAGCCATGGAAGTGTCAACATTCGATTCAGCGTCAAAAAATGCATAAATTGCGATACTGAAGCAAGTTGGCTTTTGGTAGAAAACGTTGATTTTCACCTAAAAACCCACGTTTTGCAGGACTCAAACGTCATTATCTCCACCAAATGTTTTCCCGAGGAGTGCACGCCGCAAGAACCGAAAGAAGAAGTTTTACTGAGACAAGGTCGAAAACACACACAAAAAAAAAAAAATCTTAAAAGTGAAAAATATCGGTTTTTTAATTGAGCAGTGAAAAATTTCTAAGATGCACTTTTTGTTGCAAATTAGGTGTAGAATTGATTCCTTGAGTTTGTCGCATAATTTCTGTAGACATATATAAATTATGTACTTACTTACATTTTTTATCGAGAGATTGCGTACAATTGTCTCGACCTTGGATAGTTCTCTCTTCTACTCAGCACCCCAAAACTCAATTTTAAATGTTCTACCTTCAAATTTTAGCTTCGGGGTAATCGAAAAAAAAACCATTTCAACTTTGCAATATTCCGCTGCGAATTTCACGAAGCGAAGTTTCAAAGCTTTAATTTCCGAGCTTTAAAATCTGGCTTCGTGAAATTCGCTGAAATGGTTTTTTTTTCGATTACCCCGAAGCATCTAATTTTGAGATATATCTCAATATCTCATATATGACACTACTGCAGCAAAGGAGCGAATCCTCTGAAATTTAGTATGTAGAATCGATTGGTAACATTGCCAGCTACGTATCCCATAAAGGGGTTGAATTACAGTGAGAAATAGTCGGTGGGTCAATTGACCCATGTGAATTAGGTCAATGTGACCCACTGACTACATAAAAATGTGTAGTTATTCTCAAAGCCACGTGCGATTTTTTCAGATTTTTAAAAGACTACAGGGGAAAAACGCGGTAACTCGATTTTATCCGAAAATGAGTTAGGGATGGTTTTTGATAGATTTTTGGATGGCGAGTACGATGGTCAAGTCAAAACAGGGGAAAACGAGTTTAAAAGGCCTCAAATCGCTGTCGAAAGATTAGCGTACAGGCGGAAAAGGAGGAGTCCTGTGTAGGGCTCAACCTAAAGGCTCAATCTGAAACTCCAAACGATTGGATCAGGCTTTTATACCACAGAACCCCGGGTAGTATACCACAGAACCACATACCACGGAAACTACTAGAGCAATCATGATTCCTTATCCGAAGAAAAAAAATAAGCAACAACTTGAAGAATCAGGGTCGCCAGCTGCTCGTTTATACTGGTAAACCCTAAAAACGATGCCTCCCACTGTCAAAACCAAAATCCAACCACGTCCCATCCTCAAAGCGTTTCTGTAGTTCATCAGCTCAAGCTTATTTCGTCAATCTGAGGAAAATGCAGTGTTTTAAAAAACTTTCATTTACTTTACAAATTTTTAATAGCTCACTATTTCAATTTAAGAACCTATTGTGAGAATGAATCGTCATTTTGATTTTCAAATCACGTTTTAATTCAGCAATAGGGTGTAAGATAACTTGGTTCAGACCCGAATAGCACAAAGATACCTCCTTTTTCCTCTACTCAGCTGGACCTTTGGATGTTCAATGCCATAATGCCACCTTATTTCAAACTTTTAAAAATGCGATTAATTTATCACATTCTAAATTTAATTTATTTCATTGTTCAGTGGACAATGAATTTTTACTATTTTTAATTTCTTAAAAATTGGTTCAAGTGAAGAACGCAGGCAATTTTCGAGGGAAAAGTGACTCTCCTGAACATTTAGGAAAAAGTGAGTTACCCCGTTTTTCCCCTGTAGTCTTCAAGTGTAAGTAGAGTTTTTTCAGTTTTTCAATTTCAATTCAGCCTTTGCCCCACTGTGTGCCGTAGACGGCGAACGGTTGTTTTTCTTGATCGGTTTTTGAATTCTACGTATCTTGAAACGTTAACCCACTTATTTTAATGGGGAGGGTTATCAAAGTGGTTAGTTTTTGTCCTGGTCGTTAAATATAAATCAAAAAATTCGTTATTGTTTCGTCCATATCCTCCTTGGCTTGTTGAGGGTTGTAGAAGGTTTGGTGCAAAAAGAGAGAGAATGATGTCCAAGCTTTCGGATTTAATAAGCCATCTTCAGGGTAAGTTGTTGGTAGGTATTTTCTCCTCGACCCAGTCTCAACCTCTTTCAGTTCACCACTCGTCAAATAAATAAATCAAATAATAAATCAAAATCTGGAAACAACATTCTGAATTAAGGTTTGAAAGATTCAGGACTTCTGAGCCAAGGTGAAGGAATATGGGGGAGGTTTCAAATTAAATGTACACTTCAAAAAATTTGTCCTTTGTATGATTTGAAAAAAAAAAAAAAGGTTTGTTCCACGATTTCGAGCTCATATTTTGATTCAATACTAGAATTAGATCAATGTACTTTGGGCTCTACGTATCAACACCGTAACAGGTGACTAACCTTCATTTCAAATTCGGCATCCTCTTTTTTAATAACTGGCACGTTGACAGGTTTGTTGACAAGCGATTTGCTGCCCATCGTGAAGATCGTACCGGTCGGTCACTTCACGGCGTTTAACATCAAAACGCGGCCAACTCCGGTCGGCGACTGGACGCCGGGAAGCAGCGCGAAAGGGTTCAGGTTGACTCGCCACCCGTCAGACTGCGCTGCGAGCGGTTCTCCCGCGTCGACGAGGGGAGCCCGAATCCCGCCCGGTTTTGTGGCGACAACATCATTGACAACGTTATTCGTTGTCAGAGGTTACCCCACGTTGTCAGAGGTTACCTCACGTTGTCAGAGGCTACCTCACGTTGTCAGAGGCTACCTCACGTAGTCAGAGGTTACCGCTGCTCTGACCACGATCATGATAGTGATGGTGACTGTGCCTGCCGGCCCTTGGAGAGTGTAACTCTCCCCCCTCACATATGTACCCAATATATTGGGTACATATATGTACCCAACACGTTTCGTGTCAATGCATAACGTCGTAAACCCTTTCACTAGATCGACCACTAGATCGTCGCGAAGTCCTCTGTACCTACTTCATATTGTATATAATCTGTTCTCTCCCGCCTTGAGATTCCCTTACAATATTCTAGATCCCCGTACAACAGGTTAGTATTTAGTTGGTTAATCAAAATTGATCACCCCGATTGCTAGTCCCTGCTTAGAAGTTTATATAGTATACGTTTGTAAAAGCATTTTTTTTAAACAACGGCAGATAGAAAAAATCGGAGTTAGCATGGCAAATCTTCTAAGAGTATTCTTAGAGGATTTGAGGTTTGACAAATAAATGGGAACAAATGAATGGGAGCAATTATTGCCCTCATTTATTTGTCTAATCTCAAAAATAAATTGTTGGTGTCTGTTTCATCTGATACGTTCAATTTGTGAGGTGTGTGTCATTTGTTGACCTTCAGTAAGAATAATGATGAGGGTTAAATGACCGACCCTCGACATCCCTCAACATTATTCAATTTGTTCAATTAGGCGTAACTAAATTGTATACCAATAGCCCCCCCCCCCACATCAATTATAAGATCTTAACTTGTAAATTCTTCGAAAGTTCGCTAAAAGGGTATGAAAAAAGTAAAACGAACGAATCAGAACGGTCGACGACAACCAACTGACTAACAAATGAGAATGCCTCCTTCTAAAAAACTAGGGACTACAAAGTACCAAAAAAAATCCGTCTGCAAACGAATATTTAAAAGGCTACACATAAATGGGTTGCTAAACAAAGTTAAATAAAAAGTGCAATTCCTAACAGGGTTGACGATCACAGTAGGTACCTACTTGGGTTGTCGGTCAATCGATCTACGCGGATCCTTCACATGCCAACATTTCCATCAACTAGGTTACTAATACTCGTAGAACTCGCCAATGGTCCAGTAGAATGAGATCACAAGCTTCTCGGCTGGCCGTGGCTTGGACTAGAGTTCCCAAGTCCAATTAATCGTGTGGAGGGTCGAGGTCAACGACGGCCTGCCAGTCCAGAATGAGACCAAGGAATCGGTAGAGAACACTCCACGAAGGAAATGGTCCACAAGCCCCATCATCTTTGAATCTTTGCAGCAAAACAATTGAACTACTTTAATTTTCTATACTCACATACGAATGTATACATTTCATTGCAGCTTCCTGACAGGCGAAATCATGAAACGCTTGAAAAGCTACAAACTTTGGTTCTGTTCAACAGATTTACATGAAATGTTGAAGGACCTGTGGGTTGGCCAACCCGGGTTCAAGACGAATTTCATGTTTCTCTGAGCATTATCTTCTGCCATGCGTAATACGACTATCCAATGATGGGGTAAAAGGTATCGGGTGAGTAGGTATGGTTGAAGAATGGAGATCTCAAGTACCTACGAGTAGTTCGATGAGGACATCACTTCAGTACTGGTTGTGATCCTGAACACCAGGAATGACAAGAGGGGTGAACAACCTTTTTTTAATTTCCCAAAATCAGAGCAGTCACTAGGGATTTAACTGTCGAGAACAAGATCGAAATTCGAGTTGTAATAATTTTGGACCTAGAACAATACCTTCCTTTTCGTTGAAAATTCGTTAAAAAGCGGACCCGATAGTTGATATTGATATTCCGATATATCGGGGTACAAAATATCAGCGAAAAATATCGGTAGGTATATCACAAGAAAAATATCCATAATTCGATATTTACTATACATCTCTACCAATAATTATTATTTTGACTAAAATCTACCCTACATATCTTGAGGCCACAGATCATCTCTACGCCAGCTACCACGATAACGACAAGACAATATCAACCGATAGAAACTCCTTCAGCACAAGAAGACTGAAAAACTCTTCATTACTACATTCACCATTAACCTTTCCACCAAACCTAAGTAGGCGTTAAAGTCTGAGAACGTCACAGTAATTACATGAAATGTCAATAAACTACAGCGCTTGGGATCGAGCGAACACCTGAATGATGTATTTGGCGGGTGGTCCAGTGTGCTGAATTAGGTGGGGGGGGGGGGGGGTTATTGACGAATAGTTATGGAGCTGTAGCCAAAAGTGACCGACTGTTAGTTTTGTTGGTTCCATTCGGTCTAAAAGCACCATTCTGGACTTAAATTGAAGCGTAATAAATTGTCTTCAAATTATTCTCTCATAACTTTTGTGTAGGAACAATAGTTTGGCCGGTATGAGACTAGAAACTGACCATAACATAAAATTTGCACTTTTAGGGGAAAAATGTCCTGTTTCGCAGACTTATTTAATTTGAATTTATATTTTGTACAGTGTAATTGACTGTAGTCTTGGTCTCTTCTTTTTGTAAAAGTGTACCCATTTCTGGATTTTTATTTTCAAATACACTTTATTTCGCAATGGTTTTTAAAATTTCGTCGTTGTCTATTTCCGCCTTCGAAACCACCACTTTGTTACCAAATAAAATTATCTTATGTTAAAAACATGTTATGTTATGTATGTAATACTCGTAGTAATCAACAGCGTAGCCGCAATCTACGTACCTAGTCTACTTTGATGGGTCTTTGTTCCCTTCAGTCACCTGCCGCCCTGTGGAATGACTCACGGTTCCATGAAGTTGACGGGAAACGAAAATAAACCAAAAAAAGTAGCGTCTTTTACCAGGACGGCGTTCCAGGTGAGTCCGTAGGGAGAGAGTGAGATCGAGAGGCAGGGCCCACTTCAGGAGGCCGTCACGGGTTTGGCTCATTGTCGATGTAAGTAGGGATGCAACTACATAATCGATTAATCGGATAATTTTGGTCGATGTTTAATTACCGATTATTAGTATTAATCGATTATCATCACTGATTAATCGATATTATTACTGTAAGCCGCCGCACGTTTGTTGAACGTTGATTCAAAAGAATAAACTGCAAGATAGTTCTTTCAGTTTTTGGTAGCGAAAATTCGCCAGCGAATATTCGCTATTCGTCATATCCCAACGATGGCTTTACGGGCCTTTGAGCGAAAATCAAGATGATATCCCACAGCAGATATTTGCAGCAAGCAACTCAGGATAAAATAGATGACAAATCCGAGTTTAAAGCGCTTTTGGGCGATTCTAGACCACTGTGAACCGTGGCGAACTGGCTGTTGTGTAGAAGTAGGAGGAAGTAGCGAGGAACTAGCAAGGAAGTAGCGAGGAACTAGCAAAGAAACCAAAAAGGAAACTGTTTTCTGTAGGGCTGTATAGTAGATCTACTTATCTGTAGTCATCGTAACCACCCCCCTCGACCATTAATGAGTACTGTACCTACCCACCCCCCTCCAACCCTGATGACTTCCTCCTCCCCTCCGCACCCCTCGCACAAAATCTCCCCCCTCCCCCTCCCAACCACAACCTGTTTTAAGCCTTATGGGTAGTCATGGTAACCACCCCCCTCTCCCCGTAATGAGTACTGTAACCCCCCCCCCCACCATTATGCATAGTCATGGTAACCACCCGCCTGCACCCTTGATGAGTGCTGTAACGTCCCCTCCCCCACGCAACGCCTTCTAGAACCTTCGAGATCATTCCTGTGACAGGAATCCTGTCTCCATACCTCCACCCTCCACCACTAATAAAATACTTCCCATCCCATCCACCTCCAACACGTTTGATAGGTACCTATACCAAGTGTGGGTACTTTCAGCGTTCCAAGTTTAAGTCAATTTTGGGTGTGTTGAGTACTTTTGGAAAAACTCAAATTTGGATACCTACCGACCCAATTTTGGAAAATTATAAATTACCGAGTGTAGGTACTTTTTCCTGTTCAGGACATCACTTAGAAGTCATTTTTGGAAAGTACCTACGAAATTGTTTTGAAAAAATAAAATTAGGATATCCCGAATTCAAACTTACACCATCGTTCATCGTGTAGTAGTCGTTTTTGAAAAGGACCAATTTAAAAAAAAAAAAAAAAACTCAAATTAGGATAATTAGGGATACACCCTGCCCAATTTCGGAAAAATTCAAAATTACGCCAAAGGCAAAAGAATACAGTTTGGGTGAGACTCCTGTAAAGGTATGCAAAAATGGAGAAAATAATAATTATTTATTATTGGAATAGTGACTAGACTCGACTAGAAATCTATTTGAAAATGAGATCAATACGCTGATTTTTTTTTTAAATTAATTAATTAATTTATTTATTTTTAAATAGGAACTTTTCGATAACCAGATTATTGAACTTTGAAGAGGCAGGTCTAGAATAATTATTAAGTTTTGCTACCTGAGATCCCTAAATAGATATTGAAGAGATATCAGACCACCGTTGTTCCTGTGTGGATCTCAATATGTTTTAATGCGTTTCTGAGCTGAAAATGAGCTCTACAGACTTGGAATTGTCAAAATGAGTTTCGCTAATCGCAAAATTATATCAGAAACCATCGCAGCTCGTTTTTCCCCTATATGTTTACTATCATTATTATTTTGTTTACAATAAATCTTTCTAACCCGAAGATAAAACGCTTTTCTTTATTATTAGGTACCACTTGACATATTTCAATATTAGCACAAATATTTTTTGGCCGCCCAAATCGATTACCCGTACGTTCGTCGGGTCGGTCTTCCGTCGCGGGCCTTGGGTCACGCTCTCTTGCTCGTCCTGCACTCCCACCAACCGCTCTCCTACCACGAGTTCTAGTCTCAGGATCTTCCGGAGGAACGCATCGGTGTACGCCCCAAACACAACCAGTCTGTGACGTGGCGCGGTTGCCGTATGGCTCCTTAGTATTACATCCGTGTTTTGTTTGTGCGTTCGAGCTCAATACAACCGCCTCCTGCAACGCTGCAGATCGCTGTTTCTTCATTCGCACTTCATTTCATCCTTTAACCCGCCATGTCACTGCAGTAGTAAGTCAAATATAGTCACTGTTAATATTCATACAGTAACATTGTCGGCTTCCGTTTTGAAAATACTACTAAATCCGTCAACGTTTTCTCACTACTTTCTGAATGCGCATTAAACGAAAGGTGAACATCCGGCCTCTCTCTTCGGAACTCTATAGAGTTTTAAATACCACACAATTCTAGTTCATTCATTATACGAGTACATTTATGAATGTAGAGAAAGGAGAAGAATTATTTCAAAAGTTCAAGACATTCGGTACTGCACAGCTCACCTTTAAAATTTAATGGCACCTCCACAATGTGTTGGTTCGAAGTGTGTTCACTTCAACTTCACAGTTTGAATTTCAAGCCTAGTTGTTTCTCATGACATTTCCTCAAAGAAATTTTCATTATAAATGTACGCACCAAATCACATAATCCATACTGCCTTGTTAAATAAAATCCCCTCAAGTCCAATGTTTACGAAAATGGGGTTTTTACGGATCCCCCCTATTTTGAACCTGGCCTTTTCGACGGTGAAGTCCAAATTTCAAAATTCGAACTGGAAGTGGGGGAAATTCTGACCATAAACATACGAAAAGTCGTCAATGTTGAGGTAAAACGCCTCAACTCTAGGATGAAAATGCCTCAAAACTTATTTATTTTTGCGCTAGTGTTAAGGTAACACTCCTGAACTCACCAAAATATTGAGATGAGGCGTTTTACCTACAAAAATATACATCCGTTTGGTTGAGTAGTTTACGTTAAGGTGACTGCTTCACGAGCAAGTTAAGGCATTTTACCTGAACAAACAATCCCAAAATGGAAGCTGGAAATTTTAAAATCTCCTTAACTGCAATTAATCGATTATAAATTGCGAGTTTCATATCGTTTCATACAGTTTTATATCATAAGTTATATCGATATCTCACCAACAAATGGCGTTTTTATGAGGAGTTGCAGTCAACTTACATCAAAGGTTTCAGTTAATAATTTTGAGGCGAATTTCTGCAATGTTTTGAATTTTGAGTTGAGGCGTTTTACCTCAACAGGGCAGCGTAGAATCGAGTATTTTGGTGGAGTAACCCTGAAGAAGTAGATATTTGTTCAATTTATTCTGTTGGGATCTGCACCATTAGTGAATACCGAGATAGTGCCTACTTACTGACGCTAACATCTCCACAGTGAAGCTATACCTACCCACTATGTAGGTATGATTTTCGTCGTATAACACCAAACCATTTTGTAGATCCAATCATGAACCGAAAATAAAGGACTTCTGAAGTTTCTTAATAAAAAAAACATAGGAACCCCAAGAATTTGTTGTGGAGACTGACTAGAATGGTTTTTACACTTGGTTTAAACCTTGAGTGTGCAGAAAAGTAATGGATGACGAGTTTGAAGCACTTAGTAGGAATGGGAGAAAAACAACGTCAAATTTCAACATCAATCAATTCAATTTTCTAGTGACCCTTATTTTCCGACTAGTTTTGGAGTTTCATAAAAAATTGTTTTTACCTACCTTGAGCCCGTCGTCAAATCCTCTCAAACATTTACCGTCAATTTAGCAAATTCGTACAGATGCCTGTAAAAATATTACGAGCGATCCAAATTGTTATTACATTGATATGTCATTCCAAAATTTGCTTGATACTCTTGATTGGTTCCCAAGTCTAATTTCCGTGCTATTCACTCTATGCAGTTACTTAATTTGTCCGTTTCTGAGAAAAACAGACGTATCCATGAACAGATGTTTTTTCTAGTTAGGGAAATATTAAGTAAGTAATTTATTTTTGATACAAGAACTTGGAAATAATCCAGGAACACCACCATCATCATTCAGAATTTGGGTATTTCATATAATGATTGTGGTAGTGGTGGAAGTGGTTCGGTACAATACAAGAAATCAGGTTGGGTACCTGAATTGTTTGTAGTTTTTGAATCCCCTGTCCTTATAATATGACACATATTATAATATCACACAAATTTTGTGTGATACTGGTGACAGGAAAATTACTATTAATTATGTCAACTACACACCTTCCTAATCTGTGCAGTGAACGTCTTAAAACTTAAGGTGCCACAAAGAGACGCTTGGAGATCAGATCGATTTTGCCTTGGGGATTGGCGGCACTTAAGTTTACTGAAGTTTATTTCCGTTAGTAATAACAATATAATTAAGCTGTTGATGCCCCGTGGAATAATCCGTCGTTACCAGCGAGCCGGGTACTGGAGGCAAGAGTTTCAATCTTGTGAGTAATGGAAGAAATCTTCATAATACGGTTATTGTTCATATAATTTTGGTTGTTGTTGACCTTATTACTAGTCGCCTTCTATGCCGTATACCACGTTATGGGCCCACGGCTCGGCCCATGAGGGCGATGTCAACAAATGCCCTATTTAGCTGTTTTGTTTGAAATATCAGCGACATCTCCTATTTATAGGTCTGTCAATATTGTGAGGACCGTAGCATAAATTCCTCCAAGAACCCAAGAACCGTATAGATAAAACAAGTTTTATTTCAACAATTTTTAACAATTTATTTTAACAATGTCATATTTCAAGAATCAGGGTACTTTTTATATGCTACCAAAGGTCATCGAAAATACTAAATATTTGACTCAGTTCTTCCTCTTTGATGTAGAGAACAAAAAAATATTTATTGCGATAATTATTGTAGGTACGTTGGGGGTTTTGTAAGATTCAATCGTAGTTGACCTCGAACTGTGGATGCGGAAGCTTTCTCGATAGAGGAGGAGGTATGAGTCAATTTTACGATAATATTTACCTTCGTGAGGTTTGAAGCTACTCGTATGTATAAACGCTGTGATCGTATTTCTTGTTCTCCAATACACTCGTACGTGTCGACGATCGGAACAATATTCTGTCATGTTATGCCAAAATACCAAAACTAGTTGATTTCCGTGGAACACGTAGATATATAGGTTTTCAAAGTCAAATTGAGAATTTTCAATACAATAAACAACATCTTGTATTACTCATCTACAAAATATTGTCTCTTCTACAAAATATACCTGTGTCAAAAAAAAGATCTGAGTTCTCAATTTGGTTTGGAAAATTCTCAATTTGATTTGGAAAGTTCTCAATTTGGTTTGGAAAATTCTCGATTTGACTTGGAAAACCTATATAAGACAATGTTGTGTAAATTCGGTACACCCTGGATGATTTTGACGTCATGAATCAAGTTTATGATTCTTATAAGCGTCTCGAGTGTTCAAAATAACGAAAAATCCTTTGAAACCCGACGATTTAACCCTCACTAATCGGCAGGGTATCCCACGACACGCCTGCTGACTGTGGCAGATACTTAGTATCTGTAGGTCCATAATAATAACATATTATGTGAGGTGATTGGGGGTTGCTGACATTGGAGGAACTGGAAGAACCTTTTCTTTCCGAGATGACAGCACTACACCTGATGTATACCAAATAGCTTCATAATTCGTACTTATAAGTTATATACCTAAGCTATAAATACCTTCATACCTTTAACTACCCAATAAGATTGACCATGTTTGAATAACATCGCATTCTACATATAACCAGTTATTTCTTCAAAAATTCGCTTTTATAGCCATGCTGCATGACTGGAACTTTTTGCACACAACCCCCTACCCAAGTTCATGCCGATATCGTGCGACTGCGATCCCGAGTTGATCAACTATTCCAAAACAAGAGCGCCGATTCGGAACGGGTTTGGCAACAATAGTCGCAATACGTTCAGATCCTTATCATCTTTCTTTTTGTAAAAGAGCCGTGACGGAACGAATGGTCCGCTCCCACTGTTGTTCTCAACTGTTCGAAATTGAGAAACTGACCGACAACTTATTGGTTAACAATGTGTAGGTCAGTCACAGAGTAGTTTCACACAAATATACGTGGTTTCAATTGGTTTATTCTTCACTTGAGTCCATTTATTAACCTCGAGGGTTTCATAACTGTCAACGCTATAAGGGAATTGATGATGAAATTACTATATCAGTTTTCTTTGATATTTCCTTATTTGCACCAAGTAATGATATGTACCTACACAAAGTGAATTCACAATCTACTTATAAGCAATGTTTATTTAACAATTTCCTCAAGTCGCAGTGATCTCGGGCCCACCACCAACCGAAAGTCGTAGGCTGAAGAGGAGACAGCTGAGGGACAACAACTCAGACGCAACACTCCCATAAACACATCAAGACACAATCCAAGCAACATATTACTGACACAAACACCACTCCCTCCCCACATTAGCCTACCAGGCAATATTGTGAATAAACTGATTGATTTAACGATTTTGGGGGGTTAATGGAGACCTAGAGTACTTTACTTAGTTCTCATTGTTCTCATTGGCTCTTATAATAGTAGTCACACCAACTAGATCAGCTCGTGTGGTTTGGTCCTCTTGAGTCGTCTGAGTAGATCATCCGTGTCAAGGAGTTGGACTACCTTCTCGTTGATGTGATCTTGAAGCCTCACGATGTGTTTGATGGCTTGCTTCCGAATTTCTTCCTTGACAGGGTTTTCTTCCCACAGTTGCGCACCATAAGTCCAAACAGGTTTCAGGACTTGGTTGTACAGGATGAGTTTGTTGTGGATGGACATTTTTGAATATCTTCCCAACAACCAGTACATCTTTCGAAATTTTAAAGTGAGTTCTTCCTTCTTTTTTTTTGACGTGTGATTTCCATCCCAGTTTCGCGTCGAGCGTCATACCAAGGTATTTAGCCTCATTGGCGTACGGGATAATTTTGTTATTGAGGTACACCGGCTCATATTTGATTTGCTTGTTAGTAAAGTCAACTAGAACTGATTTAGCCTCATTCATACGGATTCTACATTTGGTGGTTTATTCTTCAATTCGGGAGATGGATCGATCCAGTTTTGAAATTGTTTCAATGTTCGAGTCGCAAGGATAGCTGTGTCATCTGCAAAAGTCGCTAAGGTATTCTCTTCTATTTCTGGGAGATCACAGGTGTAAAGCAGGTATGGGTCTTAACACACTGCCTTGTGGTACTCCAGCTTGGATCCGTTTGGGTTCTGAGAAAGCATCTTCCTGTTTTATCTTGAAGTAGCGGTCTGATAAGTATGATTTTAGGAGATCTAAATAGCTTGCAGGTAGCATTTTTTGAATTTTGTAGTTTAATCCCTCGTGCCAAACCTTCTCAAACGCCTGGGTGACGTCGAGAAAGATGGCAGAGCATATTTTCTTTTCCTCAAGTGATTTTCAATTAAGCTTGTGATTCTGTGAACTTGATCTATGGTAGAGTGCGCCTTTCTGAACCCAAACTGGTGTTTTGGGACCAGTTTACGCTCTTCAATTACTCGAAGGAGCCTTTTGTTAATTCGTTTCTCGTATAATTTAGTGATCACTGGGAGTAATGAAATGGGCCGGTACGACGTAGGTTCAGTTTCCGGTTTCCCTGGCTTAGGAATCATGATTACTTCTGCTATCTTCCATAGTTGAGGAACATATCGCAATCTAATGGAAGCATTTATGATCTTGGTGATCTTCACCAGTGTTTTTCGCGTCGAGCGTCATACCAAGGTATTTAGCCTCATTGGAAAAATGTGTTGAACCAATCTCGTCTCCGTCAGGTGAATCAACCCCAACATCAGGTGAATGTTCTAATCTCATATTCTTCCCATAATCTACCGAATGAAGGGGATCACTGACTAGACACGGCGAGCTATTAGGAATTATTACTCCGTGTCCCTCCTCGACGAGGGTTGAAAAATGAATGAAGTTTATGGTAATACTAAAACTTCTATTGTGGTCGGCAAACCGACATTCTCAGGGCGGTTGCCGGAAATAATGAGATCGAGTAACCGTCCAACTCCCGAGAAAATGCTTCTTCCTCTTTCGGTTGAAGACCTCAACAGTGAGTCACCGAACTATGCGGTTCGAATGAACTACACCGCGTTTCCTCTGTTCCGAAGACCGTACTTATATTTTGGTCCGTAAATTAAAATTCAAACGAATACACATTTAAAAATTAAATATTCATCACTTGAACAATTAGGTAACAAGATTTGACAGGAACAAGATTTATTTTTTTATTTTTAAAAAAATATTTTTTAATATATTTTTTTAAACATACTCGTATTTTGGCCCAGTGGAGATTTATGGGCTAGCGGACATAGCCAAGAGCCATGATGTCGTTGAATAACCACACGGAAGCTGAAGTCGGTCTTGAGTAACAACGTACAAAAATCCCAAGAATCGTACATTGGCAGTGATTTATCGCAGAATTTAAATTTATACAAAGTTTAAATAAGGGATGGGATGTCGATATCGATATTTTGGGGTCCAATATTCGATATTTTAATCAAATTTGATTGTTCAAAAAACCTAGGTAAAAACTGAACAAACTAAATAAGAATTGACAGAAACGAAACCAGGACAAAGGGTTTAAGACAAGCACCCAAAGATACTAATCATCACTAAGATCATTAATTATAATGTTAATAAAATTATATTTGACATTTTATTGATATACTTACCTAATGATGGGGAGATGTCGAGGGTTACAGCATTTCTTGAATATAATAATTTGTAGGTTTGGATATAATAATTTGTAGTTTTCGGCATTCGAGAAATGCTGTAAAAATTTTACGATACACCTACAACAATAACTTCTGTTAATTCTACATTGTAAAACTGATTTTAGGCCCTGATGATGGAGAAATAAATTCTTCAAAACGTTGGTACATAAAACATCTCTCATTTGACCGACGCTCGACATCTCCCCATCATTATTCTTACTGACGGTCAACACATCACACACATTTATTGATATATTTTAATAAAAACAAAAAAAAACTTCAACATACAGGTATGACATTCTGACCACCAATAAAAAAAACTCTGCAAATTCTTGACACAACGGTTCATTATCTTCTTTGTACAGATCACCCTTCTGTCTAGATCACTAGGTCTAAATGTCTAGGTCCTAATTGTTAGATTAATTATTATTATCAATTATCACTAATTATTAACAATTTTATCAAGTACCGAGTGAAAATTATTATAATTTATTGTTAGGTATTAATAATTCGTATTAATTATTAATAATAATTATTATTAATTATGATTAATTAATACGATATAATTCTGGGGTTTTTAATACTACGTCGGTAATAATTTTTCTATAAAAGAAGTACCTACCAACAAACGTTCGAAATTACCTTCATTTCCGTAGCACGAAACGCACCTCAGAACAACAAACTCGACATCACTTAAGCCATATGATGTTCCAAAGAGCTTGTTAGTATGAAAATGGACCTGTATTTCAACAGTTTGATACAAGATCGTGTTGTGAGGCACAATCTTTGAGCCCTCATTGTGAACGAACGGCTGGTCGTACAAAGCTGCGGATGGTCTTAAAAAATTCTACGGAACAAACTCTATCTAAATATGAAATAAAAAACATACCGTTCTATATGAATTTTTCGAGATATGAGATTTTCAAATTTTCAAAATTCGTTTTGAACCCCTTCCCCTTGACCTAGGGTTATGAAAAGTTTCGAGGACCATTGTGGGGTTGGTCGAAACCCATAAAAAAAATTTCGTAATTTTAACTCAACGCTAACTGGGCAAAGTGGCGCGGACGGCGTACGGCGGACGGCGTACGGCGTACGGCGGACGGACGGATTTTTTTTATTCGATTTTCTGAATCTACGTATCTTGAAACGTAAACCAACAAATTTTGAGGGGGGGTTAAAATTTTTTTTCTTTGGGCGATTCCAATGGTTCATTATCGAAGATAATAAACCAAAAATGCATGCCTGTATATAAATAAAATCGTTTATAAAATGGTTGTATAAATACGTATTACAAAATTACGAGAAATATTTAAGTTGCAAGAGTTACATACAACCCATTTTATTACTCGATCACCAATAAAGGTGAAACTCTGAAATTTAGCATGAATCATCTGTAGCTACCTAGGAGTTAGGAGAAAAAGCCAAACATTTAATTTCTTTGTCCATTAATTCAGACCTGAAGGGGTTAAGGCAAATAACAATAACCTTCCCAGCGAGAACCTTCTCACACCCTTTTAGGCACGGCTAATACTGTTATTTCTTGGTAATAAGTTATCGAGTAACAGCGGCCGTCTGGTAATAGGTTGTGGTATCAGGTTATTTTGGTAATAAGTGACCGGGGTATCAAGAACCTTTCCGGATTTAGACACCCAGTCCGCGTTGGGCGCTGGAAAGGTTCTCGGATCGCCGGACACTTCTTACCAAAATAACCTAATACCACAACCTATTACTAGACGGCCACTGTTACTCGGAATTTTCAACTGGATTTTCAGGCTCACAACCGATCTTGATTCATTCTTAATTCTCATCATTAGCTCCTATGACAACTTTATGTTGTTACATTTTTTACATATTATCGAATAACGATATTTTATACCGATATAGTATTGTTAGCGATACTAGGACACCGGAATCAATATCGATATTTTCTTTCGATATCCCATCCTCCGTTTAAATCGTGGACCGTTTTGTTGTAGCCAGAGCTACAGAGTCAGCTGTGAACATTCCGTGCAATGAATTCTCCGATGACATTTTCTGAATGTGACTCATTTACTTGGTTGGTATTTAGATCCGCACTATCTCGTTTAGATTTTTTCTCCCCACGAGATAACCGCGTTGAAGACTCGTCACGATCTGCGTTTCGTACGAGAGGAAAGTCAAAGTAGAGACTCAAGTCTATGGGAACCTCCGCTTCACTTTTCCTAACAAATATCCCTAACAAAAGAGAAATGCTTGAGTTGTAGAGTATACGCGGCGGGAGGTTGCGACCAACGTTCTGTGAAGCAACAATTGACTCTCCTTGACCTCTCCCTGTTCGGCCCCGTCTCCCCCGTCGGCTACGTCGACTTCTTTTATCATCCGCAAAGTGGTCGGCCGGCAGAGGCGATCGCCATTCAACTCGTTTCGTCAGCAGAGTCCTTTGAAACTCCCGCTCAGTCACATCCGATTCATCAATTGAAAATAAGGCAATCGATGTAAATGATCGATTAGTTGAAGGGTAGATGACGGGGTTTAGGCACGCAACAAACTTTGATGTTTTGGGATTGGAATATTCATAACAGTCCTCGCGAATCACCTGAGTCCATGAAAAAGAAAGGACGTTCCACATTTTCGCTCTAATTTTCCTCTTCCTGTCTCTCATAATGTACGTATTTGATCCCAACTAGTTTCAATGTTCTTCATAATATATGAAGTTAGGTAATGGCTTATACACAATTTAAAAAAAAGTAGGGGAGGGGGGAATTTAGAAAATATAACTTTTGAATTTCAAAAAAAATTGCTGAAACTCAATGTTACCGGCGTTCATATACTTATACCGAGAACATGGCCGTTTTCAGATTCAAAAAATGTTAAGTAGGTACTTTTCGAGAAAAACTGGGAAACTTTTGACGCGTTTGCAGCGCCATCTTCAATCAGAGAATCTCACCAATGCCCTTTAGCCTTAAGGGAACTTTCTCCTCCAAAAACATAAGAAATGCTTGCATACGAGTCTGCAACACATTGGGACATTTTATGTCTTTAAAGAAGGGATTCAGAGGCCTTTGAACAATGCTACATCACCTACCCCAGTAGCGTAGGTAGTTGTTATACTGAATTGTAGTGTTCATCATAAAAGAATTGATAATTAGACTCAGTTCTTTAACTAATGTAATAAACGTTGAATTATAGTTTAAATTATGAAGCTTGCATTCGTGTTGACAATATAAATTATTGAGAATGATTACCTGTGTGTAAACAATTATTTAAAACACACAGGTACAATTTCTACAACAATGAAGTACGAGGTACGTGGTGTGGGTGTGGGAGGGGGCGCAAAGACATAAAATGTCCCTCCTGGTTGCGTACTCGTACGAAAGCTGTACCCACTTTATGGTTGCTTTGAATCACGAATCCAATGGCTATGACTGGCATTGGAAATTTCACGATGATCACGAACGTAGTGAGGAAGAAATCTGCCTCCGTCTGGCCCCTCTGACGTTATCACCACCTCCCTTCACTACCGGCCGATCACCTAGCCAGCCAGCCCTCCAAAGTCATAGGCTCTGACGTACTAGTTGGCCTTCTGCCAGCCGTCTGACGTCATACGCGCGTGCGTCATAGGCTATGACGTACTAGTTGGCCTTCTGCCAGCCGTCTGACGTCATACGCTCGTGCGTCATAGGCTCTCACGTACTGGTTGGCCTTCTGCCAGCCGTCTGACGTCATACGCTCGTGCGTCATAGGCTCTGACGTACTAGTTGGCCTTCTGCCAGCCGTCTGACGTCATACGCTCGTGCGTCATAGGCTCTGACGTATTAGTTGGCCTCCTGCCAGCCGTCTGACGTCATACGCTCGTGCGTCATAGGCTCTGACGTAGTGGCCCGCCGGTCGCTTGTGTTCTGACGTGATCTGAGGGAAAGGGTGAATCAATTAAATACTTCTAGCCATTTTCATGGATAACCGGTTTTATTTATTTCTCTATTATACGGGCAAGCCCAATTACATTCTCACATGGTGGTACATATTCGAGATTCCTAAAAAGATAAGAAAAATGAAATGAATTGAAAAGAAAACTTCTAAATATAGGTAAGGAATCAAACATAGGAACAAAAAAAAAAAAAAAAAAACCGTACACGTTCATCAATAATGACATTATCAGTAACGTCATTACTATTCACACTCCTCTTCATTCCACCGTCATTCTCAAACTCACCTTACACCGTCATTCCACAGATCATTTTCAATGTCATTACTTTTCTTCAGTATGCAGTGTGATTTCCGTGACGGAAGTCTTTTTGGATCCTCGCGAAGTCGCCTGTGTTGCTATAATTATGGCACTAGCCCCTCAGTATTCTCACGTTTTATTATTGACTGAAATTCTAGACTCTGACCCAGATGATTACAAATATTGCCAATGAGATATGTTTGTTGTAAACGGACTCAATGCAAATAAAACAAAAACAATGAAATCCATCCTGTTGTTGATACAGTCGAGAATTAAATGCTTGCATACGAGTCTCAACACATTGGGACATTTTATGTCTTTAAAGAAGGGATTCAGGGGCCTTCGAACAATGCTACATCAACTACCAGTAGCGTAGTTTTTATACTTAATTGTAGGGTTCATCGAAATGCTTGCATTCGTGTTGACAATATAAATTATTGAGAATGATCACCTGTGTGTAAACAATTATTTAAACAATCACGCTCATACCGCAGCTTGTCGGCCACGCACTCCGCAGTGGTTAACGTAATATGGTTAGGTAAATCGAGAGCTATCCAACAAGTGGTGAACGATTTTTGTACGATGATAACTGGCGACGATAAAGTTCCGTAGCAACGAATCGGTTGTAAGCGAAAATCATCAGAAATTTTCGTGACGATTTCGTGTGACGCTTTTTGTGTAACGTTTTTCGAGTTATGTGCCAGAGTAAAGACATAAAATGTCAAAATCGAAATAACAGAAAACATCGAACACCTGATAAAAACGTCGGTTTATTGATTTGATCGACGCTCAGCCATTGGTGGTAAAACATCGAAGACCGATATCGATGTTCATCCCTATTACGTTCCACGCAGGACTGAAGTGGCTGGAAAACGCCACTCGATGGAATTTATTTTATTTTTTATAGAACTTTGATATCAGTGTCTTATCATTTGTAATCATTTTCCACACGGTTAGAGGACTGCAAGGTGAAAACGGCGAATCTAGTGGGTGTAGGTATGAGGTTCTCTACAACTTTGATTCAAAGAGTGTTTTGATAGGACCAGCACTTCGGGTGCTACGGATGACAGAAAGTACACTTTCCAGTACATTTTAGCCAATATGGGAAAAATCGTCGTCTTTCGTCCGTCGATTACTATGTTATAAATTGTTCCGATTTCGAAGTTGGAAAAATCAATCGACCCAGAATGAAATGCTCTTCAATTTGTCTCACCGGATGATGTTTGCTAGAATGCGTAGTTTAGGTGTTATAAGCGAACAACTGAAGAAAGTCCGAAAATGTCGAAAGTGAACCTCAACTCCTGGAGGGGTTCAAACTTAGATTACTCGTTTTCAAAAGGTTTAGAACGATTTCCAGCTTTCCCCAGGTCACTTCCAGCTTTCCCCTCCATTTCAGGTCTAATTTTACTGGACTATTCAACGATTGTTTCGCAGTCGCGGTTATTTTCGTTTGATTTCGTCTTGTACAAATTAGTTACAGTCATGGAAGCTCGTGATTTTATTTATTTGAACGAACGTGTGTGTGTCCATCATGTACAAGTTGTATTCTATTTAGACTGGAGTTAGTCAAACTGACAATCGGTTAGAGGAGTGAAATTTTTAATATGTAACCCTCCTCCGACTAGGCTCCCTTTCTGGACATGAATTGCAAGGCTGTGTCGTATACGACACAGTACCATGATTGTAAGTTTCGGACGTTTTGAAGAAGGAAATGAGTAGGGACACTTTCTCTGAACCACTCAAAGTTTAATTGGTTCTATAAATCATCCAAATAGGCATCGAAAATCACAAAATATATTGAGACATTTATCAAGCGAACCTGAGCATACGAGATATGTTACAATTTAATTGGCAAGTTAGACAATAAAGTGCAGACACATAACTTTTTTACTAGTATCACATCAGTTCTTTCTTGCTGTCTTGAAAAGACGCTGGTAAAAGGCTGGTCACTCCAAATTGTCTCACCATCTTTACCCAGCACAAAATCCCTGTCATCAAACCCACTGGACTGCTCTGTTAAAAAAAACCCATCTACATCAGAATGTTCACCAATATTGAATGGGGCATCGACAGCAACACGGTCTTCATCAGATAAAATTTCGTCATCACATTCACTGCAGGAATCATCAACACCATCCAAATCTTCATATTGTCTATTCTCGCGCTGCCAATTCATAAAAAATTTCCTCATCAGTGATGAATCTCGATGGTTAACCAACCCATCATGCAGCAAACCAGCACATAAAGGAAGCAGGATACTGAAAGAAAAATTACAGTTACCATGGGTAGCCCCCACAAAACATAGAACATGGACCACAAGGCTGTGTCGATAGACAAACTGTGTATTACCACTGGCTGGTAGGGTAATTTGTGTCTCAGCCCATCCCTGAAGTGATGCGTGCATGCGCTCCTTCACAATAGGTTGAACGTGTTGTATACGACACGGCCTTCTGGGACAAAAGGCTAACAAATTTTTTGTAGTTTTTTTTTTTGCAAAAATAACGTCGATAATGCGATTTAGGACCACGAAAATACCAAAATAATATCACCCCCCCTCCCCTATTAAGGGATATTCTACTCTCTCTAGGCTACTGGGGTTTGTTGCTGTCCCTAGTGTTTCATCCCTAGTTTTTGCGCAAATTGGTAGCGAGTGATTCCGATCGTTTGGTATAGACATGGAGTTACGAAAGTAATTCGATGATCTGGCTACGAACGTACCTATTTTTATTATTGTATCAACGTCAACCTTCTTACAAATGAAGCAGTGAAATGAAATTGTGTAGTGGACGATCTACAAGAGTGTGTTACCGTTAGGAACAGAAAGAAATGGCTTTATGAGAAAACAGCTACTTCTCCAAAAATTGATATGAGAAACAAAGTCAGTGTTCCTCCTAATTTTCCCTTAAATGCATCCTGCGGGGTGACACATATTCCCCGGGACTTTTAACAGATGACTTATCAGAGCTGTGGGAAGCGGTTCCTGACGGTTCCTGACCTCAAACAAACGGTTGGAACACGGCAGGCAACACCCCGCCGGGCGCTGTCGTTAGTTATGCAAAAAAAAAAGCGCCCATGAAAAGAGAGCGCCCTAATTAGAAATTTTCTGTGTGAAGTTGTGGAAGGAAGGAGATCGTCGGGCACAACAGACAACAGTCGAGTTAACGGAAGTCATCCAGTTCCCACGTCTTTGAGTTTAGTGAGGGACTTACGTGTGCTCAGACGTGTGCTCTCCGAGAGCGGTGAGAGTTTGGGGGAAAACAACAAACAGTTGAGAATTCATTAGTATTGTAGGTAATTAGGTTCCTTCAGGTGAAATATTACATGAGTACTTCGAGCCTACTGAGTAGAACTAGGTATTGTGGGTAGGGTGAGGACGTGTACCTAGGGCCGGGTGTACCTAGGGCCGATGACGTAATTAGGTGTAAGAGGTAGGTACCAAAATCCTGTTAGCATGGAGTTAAAATCCCATCATGGAGTAGGTCTGAAGGTGAGCTTTTTGTTGTTCACTGATAACGCCGTTGGCCGAATATCAGGTTATGAAGTTTTTACGGTCTGGTTCTAAAATCAGGACTGGTTCGGAGGCCACCACGTTCGATGTAATTAATTTATTTCTGATTTTCAAATTGCAAATGGTTTCTTAAGTAACTGGGAAACAGTTGCAATAGATGTATGTACCTAGTTTCAATTTTTCGGATAAATAATTGACAAATCGATTTCTTGTGATAAGAGCGATTTCTTGTACCTAGGGCCACCAAATAATGAAGTTATTTCGATTTTTTACTAATATTTTTTAGATATATCAATGTATTTCTATTGGTTTTAGATGCCTGGATGTATGTAAAGTCAAAATTCAGGATATTTTTCGACTTTTACCTGAGCCATTAATTTGTAGAAGAGGGCAAGTGAAATTTTCTATATCGTTTCAGAATCTTAATGTTTTGTAACACATCTTGTGTAGTTTTATATCCAAGTTTTTGAGCCAAATACTTTTTTTTCAACTTTTTAGTCCTTAGTTTTAATTTTTCGTTCCCTCGAAATTGTTACCTTGTTGCCTTACAACTTTTTCTGAAACTTCAAATTCTTAAAGTTCCATTACTACCATTTTCACGTGGACTGTGTTATTTTATCCAACTAAGTGTTAGATTTTACTTTCGAGTCCACTAATTTTAATAAGTTTCATTGTGTTGATTTAATAAAAAACTGATGAGGAAAATAATTTAAATAAATAGGTAGGTAACTAACTCTTTTACCTAAGTCAGTTCGTCCCAATTCGCTTTATTGTGTTGTTTAAAATAAAGACTGTTGAACAAAAGAATTCTAAATAAAGTTATTAACGTTTTTCAATGGCTTTTATACTTCAATTCGCCAATCATAATCTGTGGCTCTATACCATCCTGACCGTGGGTTTTCCAATTTTCCCACGACATTATACCCCTAAGCACAACTCCCGATGTTAACCTTTATATCATTAATAACTATGTCAAATAAGGCCTCTGGCCAAACACCTTTTGGCTCTAAGAACAAACGGGCGGCCCTAGGTTAAAGCACTAGTGGCCCCAGGTACATGCTATGCTTATACCTAGAACCGAATTTAATTTTTTAGAAAAATATTTCTCATAATTTGAATTTTCGTACTAAATGAAAAATGTTTTGGCGTTTTGGTCTCACCTTATTCCTTTATCAGAATTTGAAGTGGTTTTGCCGATTTGAGATTGTTTTTACCCCATAAATCATCATTGAAAAAAATGGCCCTAGGAACACGACTTTACCCTACCCCATTGTAAGGCGTCAATATTTGTTGTTATCAAAAGTCAAATTAAAATTAGTGTTCCAAGCTTTTTTTTTTTTTTTTTTTTCAAATCTTTATTGGCGTCGTGAAAGTGATACATTCAGCCTACGTAGGTAATTTAGTTATATGAACATTTCATACTCATCAATGAGTACCTATCGTAGTTAGAAGTACCTAGTTTCGTAGTTCATTTTCTAAATCATATAAAACGGTCAATGTCTTTGAAAAATGTGTAGATTTTGTCGAGCACATCTGTTTCATTTGAAGCTAACAAGTTATCTAGCAGGTTGAATGGCGGTTGACTAACTTGGTTTTAGTTTCAATTCTTTAAATTGAATAGTTGGTATGTTCAGGCAAAGAGGAGAAATGGTACCGATGCAGGTACCCGCATCTCGAGGCATGTTGGAGCTCGGGTTGGCCCGAGGGGTCCTTGACGCTTTGTAGTTTAATAATTACGGTTGATGGTATAAAGAGATGTCTATCTATCTACGAAGCTAGGACTCTGGCAAGGTAATTACGATCCGCACAATGTTCGGTACTTATCATCGATATTCAATCTCATACCTTCCAACTTTCGCCCAGTGTCAACGTGCCGAACCGCACGTCGTGTTATTTATTTACCTCCAAAGCCACAATTTTCTTTATCGTTCGTCGTTATTTTAAGATTTTACCGACGACGACCCCTCGCCGTGATGTAGTTGGGGAAAAGAGAAATCACCTTGGGGACCCTCCTAATTTCGGCCTTGTCCTAATGGACTCGATGATTTTCTTCTTTCGTCCAGATGTTTCTTGCTCCGATCGCCGCAGAAATCCGCCGGAGATGTATCAAGGCGTTTTTGTCAACAGCTCTGATGAGCTTTGGTAGGTAGGCAAACTCGTTACGCCGTCGAGGCCATCTCAATTTTCTCGTCTCATAATTGCACAAATACTGCTAAGTTGGTGGAATCATGGACGCTACCGTTCAGACGGGGCCACATGTGGTGGTGTTGTCTGACCCTTGAAAACTTCATCAAAATCTAGTTAGTGTTAATTGAGGGCCTTCAAACTGGCACAAAAAAAACACGTTCAATATTTTGAGCAAAAATATCGTGCAAAATATTGAATGGTCGAGAGCCCTCAAACTAGACACAAATATCGCACAATATTTCAAGTGACGAAACCCCTCACTCCGCTCTCCACCTACAAAATCTTCCAGAAAAATATTAAGAGCCCTACACAATATTGAACTCCCCTTTCCGCACAGTATTTCTTCTCACACTCTTAATATTTCCTGCTCAAACCCGACATCTTCAAAATATTGGGTACTTTCCGCAAATACAAACTATGGGACCTACCTATTAAATTACCACGATTTTATGGGGCTATCTAACGGCAGAAACCACAACCCCCCTTCAAAAGTAATCGGAATCAGATAGAACACAGTTGTTGAACCAAAGCGGTAGATCGACAGTTCCAGACATTGGAACACCTGCATTTAATTTCCCGAGTTAAGAATACTCATCATTGTATTTTACTTTGAATACTTTGAATCTCTCTGCAAGGTATGACTTCGCAATTTGGAAGATATTGGGTCGGAAGATCCCTTTGCAGTTTGGTGAGTAATCCTTGATGTCATACTTTATCGAATGCTTGCGAGACATCAGAACATATTTTCTCTTCTTCTAACGAGCAATCAATTAGATTCTTGATCCTGCTTAGCTAGTCTATTGGGGAGCGAAGAAATCGTGTTCAGCGTTGGAAAATCTATAAACTAAGGTGTTACTCGGAAAAAATGGAGACAAAATTTGTTATAAAACCATTAAAATGGAGATATTTCATTTTAGTTTAAGAAGGGCAGCGTTGCTACAACTCGTTTCCTTTACTTTTCTGGCAAGGAAATGCTAAAGCTAATGTCGCCAATCGATTCGGCGAGAAATTTGCTGTATAGAATCGCCTCAAACTCAATTAGGCCAAAAAGTGAGTTCTGTCATGTTGCCACTTCACCCTCAATTTATCGATTATTTTAAAAAATCCAATCATGCAGCATGGCTATAATAAAGCCATAATATGTCTTTTGGCAGTGAACTCAGGATGATCTGGAACGGATTTGGGTATGGAAATATTTCGGAAAATCGAGTTTTAAAAATATTGAACCGAGTACAATAGCTTCCTTTCCTTCAAAAATTCGCTAAAAAGAAAGAAAATCGATATATTAAATGATTGTTGATTGAACGTCTACACGTATCTCTGTAAAGAGGTATGAAATCAGATTATCGGGTTGGCATATTCATTCAAGATGTGGCTAATTAAAATAGTAGTGGTGTAAATTGGATTACGATAAGTATAGTACAATGTACGAGTAACTCTAGGGGTTATAACTTTGTACTGTATTTTCAATGTTTTCAGGTTTGACACTCATGTTTCATTTGAAAAATGTGTTGATGATCAGAAACTCGAGAGTAAATATTGATTTTTTTTTTTTTTCCAGTAAGTGAAAATGTTGTTCTGTTGTGAACACTACAGTTGGGGTGGTTGGGGAACTATATTATAGGAATCCTCTAATTGGCGTGTGACATGATGAGAGAGTGCAATCCATCAACTGGCCTCTCTATAGGGGCCTCTCTGTGGGTTGCGATCGTGTTAAATCGAAAGTCACTATGAATGCATGTTATGTTGAACTTCACTTTCGCTAATAACGAACAATATTGTGCGATTTATTTGGAGGGCATTTGGGCGCTGATGAAGTCAAGAACCACGTGTCATTCGACGTTCACCACAGCTCATCATCCTTGACATTTTCGTTAACTCCTGTACGCGACATTAATGTGTGAATGAGCTTTACGAAATGATGATTTGACAGTCATAAAGTTCTCTCAAGTCCAAGCGTTCACGATGGAGTAATAGGACTTTCTGCCAAATGAATCATGTTTGACATTTCGAATGAAGAACTTTAGTTGTCCATCAGTCCTCTAAGAGAGTCTGGTTTTATCCCTGACTGGTTCACGTTTCAGATGACTTTCAGATATTTTGAATCAAATTTGATCGGTGTTGACGTGTTGAATGTTGTTAATTTGAGGCGTTGTAGATCAGATTTGTGTCAATCCCCCAGTTCGTACAAATTTCATGGTTTGTAAAATTACGTTTTCCAATCATTTTTGTCTATGTTAGTTTCTTATCAACAACATTTGTAAGTTATCGAACTCCCTTATAAACCCACAAACTAACTGAAAGGTTGCATGCAAAAAGGGTCCTTTTGCATTTTTTCCGTTTCGAGATAATAAAAAAAACTGTTTATCCCCTTGAAATTTGGGTTAATTCAATAAAAGTTTTACTGAGCATTTCTCAAGGTAACCATTGTTAGAAACAAAATTGCTCTTGTTGATCAAACGTATAGTTTTTTAGGTCAAAAATGAAAACAGATGTCGGAATACGGGTCCCTTTCTGCATGAACCAGCTGCGGTGGTTCCAAATTACGCAAAAACAACTTTAGAACACTTTTTTATTGTATTAATTATCAAATTGAAGATTAGTATGTTTTTAAGTTTTCAAATTTCTAAGTTTTAACATAACAGATTAGGTTTTTTTTCAGTTTTTATTTTGCAGGTCACTCATTTTCTCAGGTGCAGGTCAGTCATTCATTTTCTCCTTCATCCGCCTCTTGATTGGCTGGATAGGTCGGCCATGTGTTAGGGAAGCAAAATAAAGACGATACTGTACCAACTAGAATGAAAGATTGTTAACCTTGGCTTGCCCCATCGTCAACCTTGGGTTGCGTCAAGGGAACTTTCCCAGTAGGGTAAGCTTTTGCCGTTGGAAGATCCAATGTCGTTGCCTTACGCATTGCGAATGTATGAGAAACTACCCCATCTATAAAAGTCCTGGCTTTAAGCAGTCCAGGAGATGAACTGGCATAGGAAAAGTGGTGGAAACTGCTGATGGCAAAGTAAATTTTATCGTCTTTCTTCGCTCTCCTGCCACATGTTTGAAGGGAGACTGGATTTTTCTTGTAATGCCCCACCCACCATCCTTTAAAATCCAGTATTGTTTCAACTTGCACCAACTTAACCTGGTATCTAATAAGTTGCGATATAGGAGCATATCTTCTGCTTATGCTTCCAAGCGCAGATCAATAAACCGAATAGTTCTTATTATCGGTAGTTTTCTAAATTTCAGAGGGGTAGGTTCGATCCAGTGAGCCGTTTTTGAGTGATTGAAGGACAGACAAAAAGACAGGCAGACACCAAATTCAAAATCGGCATGGTTCGACTCCATTTCACGCGAAACAAATAACTGTGGTGAAATTTTTCAAAAATACCCAAGAAACACGAAAATCGTCTGTAAATTTAGTTACCATATAGATTTTATTGATTAATTTCATATTTGTTTGACGCTGCAGTCTCCCACCAGCGTATTATTATACTTTATTGTAAGAAAAATGGAAACTTCATTATAGTCTGCTGAGGAGACGAGGAAGTTCCAGGCGGACAATCAATAGTCGGAAGATTGAAGTATATTGAAGTATTATTTGTACCATATTATTTATTGTCTGTCACTCATAAGCTGACCCTTGCTGCATAAATGTGAATCTCGGGTGGTAATAGGACGAGGGGGTAGAAAGAGGGGTATGAGGGAGGGCGTAGGATGTAGGGGAGCGCGTAGGGAGGATGGCGTAGGGTTTAAGGGGCCGTGTAGGGAGGAGGGCGTAGGGTGTAGGGGTCCGTGTAGGGAGGAAGGCGTAGGGCGTAGGGGACACGTAGAGGGTGGAGTAGGTGGGGGTTGGAGGTGATCGGTGGTGAGGAGGCGGAGGAAACTCACTCAGTTCAACAAAATGTCCTTTTCAAGCGAGACCAATTTTCCCTCCATCCAACGCACAGTGGGGAAAAACTCAGATGTAAGAGTGAGAAAATCACAATTTTCACAAAAACGCTTCACAATTTCTGAATGTATTCTAAAAACATATTGAAATGAGTGAAAACACCATTGTGTTTCCGACCAATACATTAGATAGTTTATTTGTTTTGTTTTTCAAAGAAATCTAATGAAAATGTGGACAAAGAACATCTTTTAAAAAATATGTACCACCTAGTTTTGACAAGCATTTTTTTAGGTAGAAATGAAAAAAACAAACTTCATTACGAAATCTGAAGTTGACTTCATATCGACTCGACGTGTTTATTTGAGTTCGAATGGACCTTCAAGAAGAGCAATTGTCGACTCAAATACTTCGTGAAAACAAAAAAAAAAGTTGACTTCATATCGACACGACGTGTTTATTTGAGTTCGAGTGGACCTTCATGATGAGCAATTGTCGACTCAAATACTTCGTGAAAACGAAAAGAAGTTGACTTCATATCGACTCGACGTGTTTATTTGAGTTCCGATGGACCTTCAAGAAGAGCAATTGTCGACTCAAATACTTCGTGAAAACGAAAAAAAGTTGACTTCATATCGACTCGACGTGTTTATTTGAGTTCGAATGGACCTTCAAGAAGAGCAATTGTCGACTCAAATACTTCGTGAAAACGAAAAAAAGTTGACTTCATATCGACTCGACGTGTTTATTTGAGTTCGAATGGACCTTCAAGAAGAGCAATTGTCGACTCAAATACTTCGTGAAAACGAAAAAAAGTTGACTTCATATCGACTCGACGTGTTTATTTGAGTTCGAATGGACCTTCAAGAAGAGCACTTGTCGACTCAAATACTTCGTGAAAACGAAAAAAAGTTGACTTCATATCGACTCGACGTGTTTATTTGAGTTCGAGTGGACCTTCATGATGAGCAATTGTCGACTCAAATACTTCGTGAAAACGAAAAAACAAGTTGACTTCATATCGACTCCAGGTGTTTATTCGAGTGAGAATGGACTTTAAGAAAAGCAATTGTCGACTCAAATACTTCGTTCAGTGTGGCTGAGTATCAGGGAGCCTCAGGAGCGTCAGTGAGCGTCAGGCTCCCTGAGGCTCAGCCTCCCTGAAAATAAACACGTCGATTCGATTTGAAGTCAACTTTTTTTCGTTTTCACGAAGTATTTGAGTCGACAATTGCTCTTCTTGAAGGTCCATTCGAACTCAAATGAACACCTCGAGTCGATATGAAGTCAACTTTTTTTCGTTTTCACGAAGTAATTGAGTCGACAATTGGTCTTCTAGATGGTCCATTCGAACTCAAATAAACACCTCGAGTCGATATGAAGTCAACTTTTTTTCGTTTTCACGAAGTATTTGAGTCGACAATTGCTCTTCTTGAAGGTCCATCGGAACTCAAATAAACGCCTCGAGTCGATATGAAACAACTTTTTTCGTTTTCACGAAGTATTTGAGTCGACAATTGCTCTTCTTGAAGGTCCATTCGAACTCAAATAAACACCTCGAGTCGATATGAAGTCAACTTTTTTCGTTTTCACGAAGTATTTGAGTCGACAATAGCTCTTCTTGATGGTCCATTCGAACTCAAATGAACACCTCGAGTCGATATGAAGTCAACTTTTTTCGTTTTCACGAAGTAATTGAGTCGACAATTGCTCTTCTAGATGGTCCATTCGAACTCAAATAAACACCTCGATTCGATATGAAGTCAACTTTTTTTCGTTTTCCCGAAGTATTTGGGTCGACAATTGCTCTTCTTGAAGGTCCATTCGAACTCAAATAAACACCTCGAGTATATATGAAGTCAACTTTTTTTCGTTTTCACGAAGTATTTGAGTCGACAATTGCTCTTCTTGAAGGTCCATTCGAACTCAAATGAACACCTCGAGTCGATATGAAACAACTTTTTTCGTTTTCACGAAGTATTTGAGTCGACAATTGCTCTTCTTGAAGGTCCATTCGAACTCAAATAAACACCTCGAGTATATATGAAGTCAACTTTTTTTCGTTTTCACGAAGTATTTGAGTCGACAATTGCTCTTCTTGAAGGTCCATTCTAACTCAAATAAACACCTCGAGTCGATATGAAGTCAACTTTTTTTTGTTTTCACGAAGCATTTGAGTCGACAATTGCTCTTCTTGAAGGTCCATTCGAACTCAAATAAACACCTCGAGTCGGTATGAAGTCAACTCTTTTTCGTTTTCACGATGTAATTGAGTCGACAATTGCTCTTCTAGATGGTCCATTCGAACTCAAATAAACACCTCGAGTCGATATGAAGTCAACTATTTTTCGTTTTCACGAAGTATTTGAGCGGACTCAAATACGAATGGACTCTTCTTTAAGGTCCATTCGATCTCAAATAACAACCTCGATTCGATTTGAAGTCAACTTTTTTTCGTTTTCACGAAGTATTTGAGTCGACAATTGCTCTTCTTGAAGGTCCATTCGAACTCAAATAAACACCTCGAGTCGATATGAAGTCAACTTTTTTTCGTTTTCACGAAGTATTTGAGTCGACAATTGCTCTTCTTGAAGGTCCATTCGAACTCAAATAAACACCTCGAGTCGATATGAAGTCAACTATTTTTCGTTTTCACGAAGTATTTGAGCGGACTCAAATACGAATGGACTCTTCTTTAAGGTCCATTCGATCTCAAATAACAACCTCGATTCGATTTGAAGTTGATTTTTCTTGTTTAGCTCGATGTATTTAAGTCGACATATTCTCTAAAAGTAGTAGGTATTGTTTATGCCTAGTGCACTTTTTTGAACCAATTTCCGTGATGTGCTTTCGAATCGATTGTATTAATTTTTGATGAATCATTCTGTCAATCAGACAACACACTCAGTTCCTGTTCTTCCTGTAAAGTTAATAATTAATTTCCGTTTCTCAGGAGCCGATTTGAAATGGTGACGGAGGCGAACACTCTGATCGAATTCGATTCTGTCGGCGACGATGGCGACGGCGGGCGGACGACGGTCGGCAGTCGGTTTCAAGAGACGGACGTCGTCAGTAATCGGGCGGTGGTGAACGGCGAAGGACCGTCTCAAGTTCAACCGCCGCAGCGGAGACTTCTCGTCAAGTCGTCGAGCCCCCTGAGGCCTTTGACGTCGGCCGAGACGTCCGTTTCGCCCAAACGTTCGGGAGCACTTCAGAGTTTGGGAGATGACATCGGTAAGAACATGAACATGAAATCCCTTTGGACCGAATTGACGAATTTCAGAAGAAAAAAAATATGCTATGAAAATAAATGGAAAAAAAATCTTTTCTTGCGCAAATTCTTGACACAACGGTTTATTATCTTCTTTATGCTGATAACCCTTCTGTCTAGATCACTAAATGATAATAATTATTATTACGCATTATCATTAATTCATAATAATTATTATCAAGTAGTTACCTTGTGTAAATCATTAATATTTATTGTTGGTTATTAATAATTTTTATGCTTCATTGTTAATAATTATTATTAAATATTAGGTATTTATTAACTCGATATTTGAAAACCATGTGATGTTTGAATCAGCTGGGCCAGTTTGAAAATGGACCCGACAGGCTGCCTCTCGATTCAATCTCATGTTGACGATTTTCGATCTGCTCCAACCGTGAGCCGCCATTGTGAACGAACGGCTGGTCGTACAAAGCTGTGGATGGTCTTAAAAAAATTGTAAAAAATAAACTGTATCTAACTATGAAATGAAACTCTGCAAATTCTTGACACAACGGTTCATTATCTTCTTTGTACAGATCACCCTTCTGTCTAGATCACTAGGTCTAAATGTCTAGATCCTAAATGTTAGATTAATTATTATTATCAATTATCACTAATTATTAACAATTTTATCAAGTACCTAGTGAAAATTATTATAATTTATTGTTAGATATTAATAATTTGTATTTATTATTAATAATAATTATTATTAATTATGATTAATTAATACGATATAATTCTGGGGTTTTTAATACTACGTCGGTAATATTTTTTTCTATAAAAGAAGTACCTACCAACAAACATTCGAAATTACCTTCATTTCCGTAGCACGAAACGCACCTCAGAACAACAAACTCGACATTACTTAAGCCATATGATGTTCCAAAGAGCTTGTTAGTATGAAAATGGACCTGTATTTCAACAGTTTGATTCACGATCGTGTTGTGAGGCACAATCTTTGAGCCATCATTGTGAACGAACGGCTGGTCGTACAAAGCTGCGGATGATCTTAAAAAATTCTACGGAACAAACTCTATCTAAATATGAAATAAAAAACTCTGCAAATTCTTGACACAATGGTTCATTATCTTCTTTGTACAGATCACCCTTCTGTCTAGATCACTAGGTCTAAATGTCTAGATCCTAAATGTCAGATTAATTATTATTGTCAATTATCACTAATTATTAACAATTTTATCAAGTACCTACTGAAAATTATTATAATTTATTGTTAGGTGTTGATAATTCGTATTTATAATTACCAATTATTATTATTATTAATTATGATTAATTAATACGATATAATTCTGGGGTTTTTAATACTACGTCGGTAATAATTTTTCTATAAAAGAAGTACCTACCAACAAACATTCGAAATTACCTTCATTTCCGTAGCACGAAACGCACCTCAGAACAACAAACTCGACATCACTTAAGCCATATGATGTTCCAAAGAGCTTGTTAGTATGAAAATGGACCTGTATTTCAACAGTTTGATTCACGATCGGGTTGTGAGGCACAATCTTTGAGCCGTCATTGTGAACGAACGGCTGGTCGTACAAAGCTGCGGATGGTCTTAAAAAATTCTACGGAACAAACTCTATCTAAATATGAAATAAAAAACATACCGTTTGATGGGAATTTTCCGAGATATGGAATTTTCAAAATTTCAAAATTCGTTTTGAACCCCTTCCCCTTGACCTAGGGTTATGAAAAGTTTCGTGGATCATTGTGGGGCTGGTCCAAACCCAGAAACCAAATTTCGTAATTTTAACTCAACGCTAACTGGGCAAAGTGCCTCGGACGGCGGACGGCGGACGGCGGACGGCGGACGGCGTACGGCGGACGGCGTACGGCGGACGGACGGATTTTTTTTTATTCGATTTTCTGAATCTACGTATCTTGAAACGTAAACCAACAAATTTTGAGGGGGGGTTAAAATTTTTTTTTCTTTGGGCGATTCCAATGGTTCATTATCGAAGATAATAAACCAAAACATACCGTTCTATATGAATTTTTCGAGATATGAGATTTTCCAATTTTCAAAATTCGTTTTGAACCCCTTCCCCTTGACCTAGGGTTATGAAAAGTTTCGAGGATCATTGTGGGGCTGGTCCAAACCCAGAAACCAAATTTCGTAATTTTAGCTCAACGTTAACTGGGCAAAGTGCCGCGGACGGCGTACGGCGGACGGCGTACGGCGGACGGACGGATTTTTTTTTATTCGATTTTCTGAATCTACGTATCTTGAAACGTAAACCAACAAATTTTGAGGGGGGGTTAAAAAATTGTTTTCTTTGGGCGATTCCAATGGTTCATTATCGAAGATAATAAACCAAAATACACCGTTTGATGGGAATTTTTCGAGTTTTGAAATTTTCAAAATTCGTTTTGAACCCCTTCCCCTTGACCTAGGGCTATGAAAAGTTTCGAGGATCATTGTGGAGTTGTCCGAACCCGTAACAAAAATTTCGAAATTTTAGCTCAAAGCTAACTGGAAGATAATAAACCGAAATCCGTCCGTCTGCCGTACGCCGTCCGTGGCACTTTGCCCTGTTAGCTTTGAGCTAAAATTTCGAAATTTTCGTTACGGGTTCGGACAACTCCACAATGATCCTCGAAACTTTTCATAGCCCTAGGTCAAGGGGAAGGGGTTCAAAAAGAATTTTGAAATTTTGAAAATTTCATATCTCGAAAAATTCATATAGAACGGTGTAGTTTTTAGTTCACATTTAGTTAGAGTTTATTGTTTAAAATTTTTTGAGACCATCCGCAGCTTCGTACGACCAACTGTTCGTTTACAATGACGGCTCAAAGGTTGAGCCGATATGAACCTGTCAACACGATCGAGAATCAAACGGTTGAAATACAGGTCAATGTTCATACTAAGGAGCTGTTTGGAACATCATATGGTTTCAGTGAAGTTGAGTTTTTTGTTCTGAGGTTCATTTCGTGCTACAGAATGAAGGTAATTTCGAATGTTTGTTGGTAGGTACTTCTTTTATAGAAAAATTATTGCCGACGTAGTATTAAAAACCCCAGAATTATATCGGTACTGTTCATTTGTACGAGTAATTAATTCATCATCTCTATCATTCAGGTTCCGCACAAAGGAACCCAGTCGATTCCAACAGCCGGATATCGTATTAATTAATCATAAATAATACTAATTCTTATTAATAATAACTACAAATTATTAATACCTAACAATAAATTATAATAATTTTCACTAGATACTCACTTGATAACATTATTATTTATTAGTGATAATTGGTAATATTAATTAATCTAACATTTAGGATCTAGACATTTAGACCTAGTGACCTAGACAGAAGGGTGATCTGTACAAAGAAGATAATGAACCGTGGTTTTCAACTGGAAATCAGTAGGGTTCTCTTTGACTAGGTACAGTGAATGAAAAAATTCAAGATTCGAAGCGATTTGAAAATATTCAATTTGGGGCGGAGGAGGGGGCAGTTGGTGGCGGCGAGTGGAAAAGGGGTGGGGGTTTTGACGCATCACAACATTTATTGTCGGTCATTCATGAGCTGACTTTCATTGGGCGGTAAAGGGAAGTGGGTGGCAAAGGGGCGAGCGTGGGATGGGTGGGGGTGAGTGGACCGTGACGGAGCGGGTTATCAGAGAAAACTTGTCAGTGTTAACCGCGACTTACCACACATAATTTAATCAACATTTGTAACAAGCTTAGAATTATTGAATGTGACGAATTTGGTCCACAATGATCCTTGAAACTTTTCATAACCCTATAGGGCCTGTCAATGGGAAGGGATTTAAAACGAATTTTGAAATTTTGGAAAATTCATAACTCGAAAAAGTTATATGGGGCCTATGTCAATGGGAAGGGATTTAAAACGAATTTTGAAATTTTGGAAAATTCATAACTCGAATAAGTTAGATGGGACGGGAAGAAATTTAGTTCGCATCTGAATAGAGTTTAATTTTTAGAATTTTACAAGACCATCCACAACTTTGGACGACCAGCCGTTAGGTCACAACGACGGCTCGAAGTTGGAGCAGATCGAAAGTCGTCAACATGAGAGTGAATCAAACGGCGGCCTGTCGGATCAATGTTCATACTGGCCGTTTACTACTGGAGTTTATAATAATAATTAATACAAATTATTAATAAATAACAATAATAATTAATCATTAACAATAAATTATAATATCTTACATTACTTGATACTAATAATTAATAATTAATGATAATTCATAATAATAAATTGGGTGCTAAATTGTGGTTTTTAAAGAAAATTACGCTAAATATTCTGTATTGTCTGAAAACAATTATAAAACCTGACCGGTGACATTATGTTGTAATTTATTGTGGTGCAGGCCTATGTCGCCTATGCTGAAATCCGACCCTGATCTGTACAAAGGAGATGATAAACCGTCGGGTCTAGAATTGGCAGAGTTTTTTTATTCGATTTTCTGAATCTACGTATCTTGAAACGTAAACCAACAAATTTTGAGATGGGGTTAAGAAAATTTTTTCTTTGAGTTATTCCAATGGTTCATTATCGAAGATAATAAACCAAAATGAAAAATAAATTTACTCGTTCTAATAAATACGGACAGAAACCTAATGGAGAATAGTGAAAATACCCCTCTTTTTGGAACGCTATTTTTTGCAACGGGTTGAGGTTCCATTGCTCCAACGGCTAACACGACTGAACTGGGCTCAATCTCAGGGAACGAAATGTCAATGTTTATCAATCGAGGCCACGACTTGTGACATGCCGGGAGCGAAAAGTCAACCATCAGCAACAATATGCTGATGGTTATTCCAGTTATTCCACACTAAAATTCCTACTTTCGTTCCCCGGGGGTAATGTGACGATGATAATAACTATGAGTATACTCAACTGAAAAGAGTGATTAATTCTACTCAAAAGAGTGATTAATTTTGTTATTTAAAAGACGCTCCAGTTCCCAGCACAAGACTTTCCTACAGGGAATTGTAGCATGGTTACTTATAGTTTTAAATAATTATGTATGTAATATTTATATTGAATAAATGCGTATTTAAAAAAAAAAAATTATGTACGTAAAAAAAAAGTACAACGTCATCTGCTCGTAGATGCACATAGGTTATAACCTATGCATATAGGTTATAACCTATACATAGGTTATTAATGAAACCACTTAAAATTATAAACTTAAATTCTAAAGTTTGCCACAACGTACAGTTTTATTATGGTTTTGAATCTCGTGAGCGTGACAGGTGGTGCTGAGAACTTAGCTGGTAAATTATTAAAGAGTATTACACCCTTGTACAGGTATAGTCTCTGAGCAGCAGAGGTTTTTGTTCGGATGGCCTTTAGTGTGATATTATTTTGGCTTCTTGTTCCTAATTCCATTCTCCTTATCTTATTTTCTAAAAATGCTTTATACTTGTATATTATAGTAGTTTTTTTCTACCAATCTGGGCTTTTTAAGTAGTATTTTAATTAGTGTTTTCCGTGTTATAAGAAGCGGCTGTTGTTTAATATTATGAGTAATAATGTTACCGGACTAATGTTCCTAATGTGTTTATGTTTATCAACAGGTATTTTGGATGCTATTCTGGGAAATATATTCCAGCCCACATCGAGCGCATTATTAGAGAATGCGGCTGTCGAGTTGAGCGAAGAACCGCCTCAGCCGTCAGCACCGCCGATGGAACACGACTGGGAAGCGGCCGGTCCGTCGGGCTGCACGCGGTCTGCAGTCCCCGAAAAAGTGACGACGAGCCGATCGCGTCGCCCAACGTCACCGTCGACGTCGTCGACCTGCAGTTCGACCCTGTCGTTGAGGCAACTCGATATCGTCATGGACAATGGGGAGCAGGCGTCTCCGGTCAACTTGTCCCGCGGTCCGAAGCGCGCTACGGTAATCGGCGGTTTGCCGTTCAGCAGAAGAACTTGTCGGTGCGTCGGCGAACCGCTCGCTGAAGTCAGCAGTCCGGACGATGACGAAGCGTCGTTTGTGCGCGTGACGTCGTCGTTTCGTCGACCGCGATCGGCCGACACGGGCGGTCCGAGTGTGAGAACGCGCGAATCCAACGATCTAAATGAGACACCCGACCTAGACACCACTACTCAATACCTTGGGTGAGCCATTTTTAGCACATTTATTTATTAAAAAAAAAAAAAAAAAAACCCCAATGCGTGGTTTGTGTTCATGATGGTACATTTCGTCGGGTTGGTGGTAAAACTGATCAAGTGCACTTTTTTCGAGAAATGAGGTTTTTCCTTATCAAGACTTTTTCAGTATATTAATAATACGTAGGTAATATGTAGGTTCCTATAGCTGGAAATAATACAATTATTTTATAAATATCTAATAAAATTATTTAATATATATTTTTCAGTGCAATTCAATCAGCTTTATGATATTCAATAACTGCAGGATTTTGAATAAGTGGTTTCAGGTAAATATTATCAAATGTTTCAGTGGAGATTGTGAAACTATCCAAAAGATGTTAATTGACATTTTGGTGACTGATCCTTGGGGAACACCATGAAATGGTTTTAGACCTAAACATTATTATTCATACCCCCCGGATGCTTACCGTTTGGAGCCTGCGGCTAAAAATCGAGAAACATGGAACATGCTTCTAATTAGCTTCCCTGGTAATGAAGCTTCGACCCTCGCACATAAGATTGTTTACTAACCATTTATAACATCGCATTGTTGGATTAATATATCGTAGATAAATATAAAACTGCGACATAAATGCGTGATAAATCGAGAGCTTTCCAACGAGTGGAGAACGATTTCTGTCCGATGAAAACTAAATAAGTTTCATTTCCCCAGCAACGGCTCCGTTGTAAGCGGAAATCATTAGAAAATTTCGTCACCCATCCCGCGTCACCCATTCCGCGTAACGTTTTTCGGTTAGTTAGTCCAAGGCTAAAGCATGTTCCATGCTAAAAATGAGTTCAGACATACAATACAATGTATAAACTGAATGAAAATACATAGTGATGATTCGAACTCATGTTGATGATCATTCATTAATGAGTTAATCAACATGAGTTCGAATCATCACTAGGTATTTCCATTCAGCTAAAAGTAGTCAAATTACCATCTTCATTAAAAACCTGAAAAATATCAGTTACGTGGCATATTTCATGACATAAATTTGGGTTTGAACAAATATTAGGTTAGCAATCCACACTTTCCTACTAGTCAAGCTGATCGAAAACTTTGGCAGGCTCTACTGTAAAACGTCGAAAAATGCACTTGGTCACAATACATTTTATTGTAGAATGAAATCTGATGGACACCCCCAGACCACCGGATTATAACATTTAGATGAAGGAGCAAAGCAAGGAAACATGGAACATTTATTCGAATAGGTTCATATTAACAGAGGAAACAGAGCAGTAGAAGAACAGTTGACACCCACAATGACTTGACACTCACAAATGAACAACCCCTGTGCGAAGAAGGCGGTATCGTGTCTAGCTACTAACTACTAGTAAAAGAAAAATTTGGGGACAACTATAGCGAAAATTGAGTAGAACGCCACATACCCCACCTTTCTATCTCAATACGTTCCCAAGACATGATTTTTCAAAGTTTTTCTCTTCATTTCAGAAAACCACGTTTTTGCCATAAATACCCACCTTTCTTCACTGTGAAAAACCTTTTTTCTACTTTTGACCACATTTTTGGATTCAAGGTTATTTCCTATACATAATGCAGGTTCATAATCAAAAACGAACTCCTAAGGACCGCAATTGCAGATCAAGCATTTAAAATGTTTTTAAAAAATCGAGTCTCTGAAAATACTTGTACGTTAACTGCATTTCCAAAAAAACATGCTAGAAGCTGTCACATCTCAAGAAAACTTACAAATTTAATCAGCTTTCTAATGGTATGGTCCACTTTGCGATTCCTTATCAATTTCATGGAGAACTTCAAGTTTGAATGCGGAAAAACGGTAAGCACCTACAAACATACGAGTACCTACCAGAAAATTAACAAGGGGATCTCAATTTGTTTGTGTTTGCCGTTGTAGTGATATGATTCAGATTGATAATTTCAAGGACATCAGGGCAAAATGAAATCCTCGTAGTAAGTCTGAGGACGTTTGACTGAATTTCAGTACAGAAAATAAGGAAGTTTAAATAAAACAAGGTAAAAATAAAAGTTTCACTCCACACAAGTGCGATGACGAGGATTCCAGGGCCCGCAAGATCACCCGACGTTACACCTATGGATTTTTTCGTGTGGTGAATCGATCAACAACGTTAACAACGTCGAAGGAGGGAAGGAGAGGGATGGGTGCTGACTCCCCCAAACTGAGGCCAACTCCGTCAAAAGTGCGGCCAACTCCGCCGAAAGTGCGGCCAACTCCGCCGAAAGTGCGGCCAACTCCGCCTGCGTCGTATAACCCCCCCTCCCATCATTTTCTATCCCATCTCCGCCTGTCCAACAATTGGGGGATGTTTTTATTCCGCAACACCGTCCACTTGATCTATAATATTAAGACCTTGACCTACTTATATGAATCATACATGCCATATACATCTCTCCCCTTTTACATTATACATAATACTTTTACCTGTAGCATACCTGTACCACACATTCATACACGATACATGTGTCAAATCTATACCATACATGCATGCACGATACCTGCGGCACATCTTCACCTATGATGCCTGTGGCAAACTATATCTACCTATATCTACAGGTACTACAGGATACCTGTGACAAAGTTCAAAGAAAATAATAATATTATGTTCGGAGGTTCGAACATATTTTTCACTGATTATGATTATTAAAGTCATGCAGCATGGCTATAAGAGCAAATTTTCAAGGATTTGACTGGTTTTATGTAAAATGTCTCCATTTTACTGGTTTTATAACAAATTTAGTTTTCATTTTTTGCCGAGTAACACCTCATTTTAAAGGGTTTTTTGAACGCTGACCACAGAAGTGAAGTCAGAATTGGGATGTCTCATTCCGTTATCAGGTCTGCTCTAATCTATTAGAGCAGATGAACCGTAAAGAACATCTCAAGTAACAAACACGTTTCTTCACCTTCAAAGTGCTTTAGTTTGAGAACGGAATAAGATATGGCGATTCTGACTTCTCCACCGTGTTCAGCGTTAAAAAACCCCTTTAAAATGATGTGTCACTTGCTTGACTGTTTCATTTTGGGAATTGATGGATAATTCTCCCCCTTCCCCTAAAACACCCCTAAAGCTCCCCAAACCCCCCCCCCCCCCCTTAGAGTGGGCCGATTCCGTTCATCTACGAACTTAGCCTTTTGATTGCCAGGACGGATTTTTCGTGTGCAAATTTGAACTTTTTATCTCAATTCTATAGAGAGTTATCGCCTGGAATGACAAATATTGTTCCAAGAGAAACAACTTTATTTAGGAACAAAGTGACCGGCCCGCCCTGGGGTTGCCTTTCGCTAATAGCTTTCTTTTCTTCGCTAAGTCGCTAAAACTAATTGGGATTTTTTGATGGGCTATTGTCAACACTCAAACGTAGCGAGAAACTAGGTATATTAACTGTATCTCAATAACTATACATGATAGCGAAAAACGGGTTTCAGATTTGGATTCAGCGCACTAAATTCACTTCCTCTGCACCAAATACCATTTGTTTGTAGGCCAGTGTTAATGGTGTTAGGTTTGAACGGAGAGAAAACGATAAACAATCGCACTGTGACCCTCTACGTAAAGTCGCCTTTCGTGCACTGTTAACTTGGTCGTTAACTTTTAACTCGGTCGCCCAGTATCCTGTCTTTGTACGTTTTTTGCTCGATAAATACGAGAAAGTGCCAAACAACTGTGATAAAAAAAATTTTTTTGTTCAAACACAATAATTGGAGAGACATTTGGAAAAAAAAGTCGTCGGCCTCCGTGAGTTGTGCTGGTGCTGTCTGACGGTTGCTCATCCTTTCGAATTACGTAACGTGGTTTTTTAAGGGCTTTTGCGCATGCGCCTTGTGCGTCACACCACGACAAGTCCGAATCGGTCGGATCTGACTCGAGGAGATGAAAATGAAATCTCAAGGAGCATCTGAGGTGTCGCGCGTCCTTCGTAGAGGTCTGCATTCCAAGGGTACCTATCAGAGAGCCACCGCCAAGTCATCTGCACTTGGATACGTCTTTCCTCCTTCTTGGAATCTTGATTTGATCAATCTTCATCACTTTTCTAGTCGTAATTGCGAGTACTGTGAGTAGGTACTATTACATTGTAAGACGCGTAGTCTAAGGAAAACCATTGAAAAAGAAATATAAACTGGGGTGAAATGGTGAAATAGAAATGAATAAGAGATCTTGGTGAAAATGAAACGCATGTAATGATGAAAAGAATCCGACCTACGGAAAATGGAAAAAATGTTTAAAGAAACGAAAACTCACCAACTTCAAAAATAGGAAACTGAACTAGACCGCAACCGAACTGATCAAATTAAATTTAGGACCCTTAAAGACTTAGTGCAGTTTCAAAGGGCGGCTTAAACTAAATACACGCATACGAGTCTGCAACACATTGGGACATTTTATTTCAATTTTAATAATATCCAATCTTAATAAACCGTTCAGTAACAAATTTATTTTTGGTCACATTGATATGGTCGTTTCAGTTGGACAAATGTCACCTACGTCTGTGCTTTGTACGCTGATTTCTTCGAGAGCAGTTGCGTCCGCGTGTTGATGCCAGTCACTGTAAATTGAAATTGAATCAGTGAACGTGCATCACTTGAATGCCAGGGACTCCGTCGTGCGAATCGTTAGCATGATGCTGTTACTTACGGATGAGTTTGATGAGTAAATTAAAATGTGAGGGACGCTGTGACCCAAAACATCGGAGGCGCTGCAAGCGGGGCGTCAACGTGGCGAAGTGTCGACGTGGCGAAGCGTCGACGTGGCGAAGCGTCGACGTGGTGAAGTGTCGACGTGGCGAAGTGTCGACGTGGCGAGGTGTCGAAACGACGTAGGAAATAAGGACAAGACGTAGGAAATAAGGACAAGACGTAGGTACGAGTTGCGGGGTCGATGAGAAGGGGAACGAACTATTTTTGGAGGTCCAGCAGTCACCGATTGTTGTGACTTGAGGTTCAGAAGATAATAATTATCTTCTACAATTATTGTAAAACTGGTTGCACGCGTATAAACTGTTTTATTCGATGAAAAGAGTACAGAGCTTGATTCCGATGTGACTGATGGTGTGTGACTGACTATCTTATCAATAATACAAAAGAAGAGAGCAAGGCGGGAATGTAACAGTTCTGAGGAAACACGTTACAATACCAATCAACGATTAATCCCTTAATCACACCACTGACTAACAACTAACACCGACAACACGAATCAACTTATTCTAAACACTATTTCCAAGACATTCTAGACAACACTGTTAAGGGCGTCAGTAATTAACATTTTTAATAAGACGGTAGTTTCTGTAGACAATTGAAAAGAGTTTAATTCTAAGAATTTTCTAAGACCATCCTGAGCTTTCTACGACAAGCCGTTTGTTCACACCATAGATGTATAACTGCCGGAGCGACCGGAAGTGTTTATAGTTCCAAACATTCACGTGTATGTTCCCAAATTTTAGAAATAAACAGCTTTTTGTTTCTCCTGTAAAATAAAAACATAAAAACCACGTAGGTCATGTTGTACAGCACCATTTGTGGTAAGGCCTTGTTGCCACTTCACCATCGATATCCATAGCCACTAACGACCCTCTCTCAAAATTGAAGAAGGGCCATGAAAACATTATTTTATACGTTTTAGTGCGTTTTAAAAACGTGGTATATTGAAAAACATTTATTTATTTAATCTTTCCTTCGGTGGAAAGGAAAGTAAAAGTAAAAGTAAACCAATTTTTGCGTAGGTATTTTCATTTACGCCATCGTTTGTGTTGGGTAGAAAACAATATTTAACGAGTTTGGTTTGTTTGTTGTTGTTGACACGGACGACGTGATTTTTCACAGGCACGAAGCGTCGAAGAGGCGGATTCCCGGTGAGCGAGAGGCGGACCGTGACGAGATCGTTTCCGCGGTCGCGACTCCTCTCGCTCCGGCGACTTCGCGCGACTCGAGACGTCAGTCGTCAGGCGAGACGCGGACGCAAAGGACGCAGCGCTCGATCGTCTCAGATCGAAGTCGTCCGCAGCTTTTCGTCATCCCGATGGAGCCCCCGCCGCCGGTTCCGGTCGCAACGACCGCCACAACCACGACGCACACTCCGTGAGTACACAAATCGTATCATCATATGAGTTCGTCTCATTTCAGCGAATTTTCGAAGAAAAGGAAGCTGTAATAGTTCTCTATAATAGGAAGAAGCTAGGGGTGGAGAATATTTAGCGTAACCGCTTCAAATATCCTAATACTGTCCCGTAACCTTATACCAGATAACCTATTACCAGAAAACCCCTATTACTGGAATAACCATCATTAACCTTATTATAATTCCCTATTGTACCTATTACTGTACCCCTGATGTGTCTAGAAAACAAACTGCACAAGGAAAAATAACTCTACTCCCCCTAACCGCACAGGACCATCCTAGGGTTATTTCCAGCTTCCTTCTAAATGAGCAATGTACTTTTGCATTTCTATTAATATTATTATTATTATTATTGCGGAATGAATGAATTCATAAAGACCTTTGAGGGCCTCTTTGTCGCCGGCCATTCGGGATTCCGTGATAATAGGTTGGCTGGGACCTAAATCCAGGTAATAGGTTACGGAAAATAAATGCGTGAAAGGTGTGCGATCGACAAGTTATTTGAGTGAGTATTGAGTTAGTTTCGATTAACAGCGACCGTCTGGTAATAGGTAATTTTGGTAATAGGTTACCGGCGATTCGAGAACCTTTCCAGTGCCCAACTGCAAAACCCAGTTCTCGAATCGCCGGCATAACCTATTACCAAAATAACCTAATGTTACAAACTATTACCAGGCGGTCGCTGTTACTAGATAACGTATTACCAGGAAATAACCGTATTAGCAATGCCTAGAAGAAGCTATAATAGGAAGAAAATGGTTCTCGGTCCAAAATGTTTAAAACTCGAATTTCCGAAAAATGTTTATATCGAAATTCGTTTCAAACCATCCTGAATTCTCTGCCAAAAGACACTAAAAATCATATGTGTATACAGGGTGTCAGGGCTAAGGTCGTGCCACCGGCCAGGGATCGATTCTACAACTAATTTCTGATAAAAAGTGTCCCATACCTCCTTTTTTGTACCGGTTGAAATCTGACTTTTGTCACTGCCACTTTTTTCGGGTTTTCTACCATAAGTCACTAAAATGGCCATAAGTCCCTCATTTTTCAGTCAAAATTCAAATGTGATTATACCGTTGGAGAGAGGATAAAATTCCCCATCTCCCTAGTGCTAAATGAAACGTTCAGATTCAGATGTTGAAAAAGGAGCCTGAATAGTAATGTCTCGAAAATCTCGGAAATGTACAGTTTTTTCAAACATTTGTAAGCCTAACTGAGGAGTTGAAACACAATTTATCCTGATACTATTGCAGAGAAATCGAAAAAAAAACTGTTTTAAAACCACATTTCCATCCTATAATCCTAATTTTTATGATACTGAAGCTGTAGTAAAAAACGAAATACGTTCGAAATACGAAATAATACGAAAATACGAAATACGAAAAACGAAATAAGGTTCGTTTCACACCCAACAGTCTTACACAGTTACCCCTGGATATCAGATCTGCCTTGTAGCCTGTTTTACGACACTTACCACGAACAGATGTGTTTTTAATGTATTTTAAAAACATAACTGACAAATTTGAGGAAATTTCTTGAAAATCAGATCATCCATCAAATTCAAATCAAAGCATCTACCACAAACGTTAATTTCTCGAACTGATTAATAGTATAATTGACCCTGAAGGATAAACAGCTGGAATACAGATAGTTAGCTTTTTGACTGGGAGAGAATTGGTTTTGAGCTCTGCAGCCTCAAATGCTGTAACTAACGGCGTGAATAATTCATTTTCGACCAAATTGGCATAAAGGAGGTTTTGCATTTCACCTCTTCAACTAAATCTGCCGGTTAATTTCCCACTGCAACCCCAAAAGTAGGCCCAAACTCTCAGCTTTCCAACGGTATGATCAAAAAATTGTGCCAAAAACGAGTGGATCTTTCAGTAACAATCGACGTTTTTCTCGAAAATCGACATTTTTACCGTAAAATGAGTAAAAAAGGCAGCAATCTTGTCGTACTTTGCCTGGCTGAGTCAAATGATGACACAAGACTTCTCGAATAAGCAGTCGCCGATATCTTGTCCAATTTACTTGTATGATAATTTTGTTAGACTAGGTAGGCCAAGCTAAAAATTACTATCGGTGACAATTAGGTCAATGTATTATGTTTTGTACGTCCACCCCCCTCATAATAACACTAGGTTCCGAATATCATTAAGTGATCGGTTCGTGACCTGTCTTCACATCCACTTGTAACATGGCAACTTTTTCACAAACCAAAACGCAAGTGAAGCTGTACGGGAATACCAGCGGTGGTTTTCGCACCCAGCAAAAACGTGTTTTCCAGGGTATGTAACCGGCTGACTGTGCTGGTCATGTTCTGTGTTCTCTGTGTGTCACTAACAAAGAGAATATGTAATTTCGCTCAACGGATTTCAAAATGTCAGACATTTAATGTCAGTCTTAAAAAATTGTCTGTATGAAATCTTGTCAAAACTGATTGAAAACCACTTTACAAAGATGGTTATACTTATAAAACTCCCGTCTACACTCAATACGGCCAAAAAATATTCTAACCGTCAGCAGAAAATGACCGGAATGAAACGAAGGCGTTTCTTAGAAAAGGCGATAAGAACACCGATCAGGATACGGAGAAATGGGTTCAGGAACTTTTGAAAAGGCATCGATAGAGAGTTATCCCGTTGACTTGCCGACATCCCACGGGGCGTTTTGCATATAAACGTTGGAACGGGGAACGGGAAACTACCGGAACGAGATATGCATCGGAGTTAGCGGTGCGGTAGCTGAATGTTACGGGTTTTTTCCCTCCAGAGTGCTGAATTATTTGGGACGTCGAATGACAGGAAGAACTTGAACTAGTGAACTTACTGCAACCGAACTACATTGGGTACCTATTCCACCAATTAGTTTATATTTTGATGCCTGCTATAGGTCCACTCATTAGGTACTTTTCTTGTTAAATCCCGATGCCTAATAAGAAAGTACCTGTTCCAATCGAGCTAAAAAAAGAAAGTCTCCGTCATTCAGTGAATTGACTGAATTCGCCGTAGCGGCCTTGAACTTCCTTGAACCCCCCTCAGCGTAGTTAGGCAAAATCAGCTATTTCTCTGATGATTTGCGCGTTTATGGACCATATTACCAAAATTGTGTTATATTTATAGCGTATGCCCTGAACACCACTCTACAAGTGTCACTCTTTTTTATCCGTGACCGGATTTTCCATGGGTGAAAGGAGTTTATGCGCTGAAGTGTGGGACGACTGGAGATGACCTAAATACGTTCCATCCCTAAATGAAACGATGTTCCCTATTGATAACAGCTGATAGGCACCGCCTCTGAATGATGGTCGCGAATCCAACTAGATCAAGAAACGCATTACCGTGACATAGTTCCGTGTGATTTCTTATCAATTTCTATCTGCTTTGCACGTTTGAGGTCTAGTTATGTCACCGCTTCGGAGACGGCAATACATTTTGTTCACAGTCACAATTTCCAACACGGTTTGTCAATCGTTGTTTCATGTATTCGTAAATCCTTGCCGCAGGCCTAACTCTGGATTGAACAGATTTTGATGAAACTTGGAGAAGGTGTCAAGGTTGTACAATAGGTTGTACAACAATCGTCAGGACTCACGTCGTTTCATGAAATCCCGAGCACCCGTACGAGTGTGAATATTCCTAAGAATTGAGATTCTTTCCCGTCCAAACCACTTGCTAAATTTCTGAGTCATCTTCCAGTATCATTTACGACTTCGTAGAATAAAGTTTTATTGGATTTAATTGGATTTACGTGTTACGCTGGGTATTACCCCTTTTTCTAACGCTCTGTCTTGCAACAGTTGGTCACGTGTACACAAAAGGTACAGTAAGGACCCAAGCACGCTTCCTTAGGAGACACCTGCTCTTATTTTCTTGAGACTGGAGTACTCTCCTTCGTATTTTACACGTAAATATCTTCCAGTAATGTAAAGCCGCGTCCACACTATACCGGGCCGGCCAGTCCACAAAGTATGCATAATACGGACAGGGATGCGAGCGGGCCGGCTTTTTCAGGCAGTCGTATTTGTGGAAAAAGTCGCTGCAGGCCCTTATTTATGTGAGCTACCAAACTTTGAAGAAAAAGAAAATGTTTTGCTCATGTTTCTGTTGAATTAATACTTTTAAGTTCGTATCATGATCGGAAATTCAGCTCAATCGGGTAAAAGGGCCAGAATAGAGACAAAGATTTTCAAATATTTTCCTCACTCCCCAATCTTTCCTTATTATGATAATCTGAGGTGTTACTCGGCAAAAAATGGTTTAATGAGATGTTCCAAACATCACATTTTACATAAAACCAGCCGTTTCTTCGAAAATTTGCTCTTATAGCCATGCTGCATCACAAAATGCTGAAACGCATGCTAAAATTGAACTACTTTGTGTCTCCTCATCACTCCAACTTTTTGACATCGTGAGATTTTGGACAGTTGAGCGTCGCAAACAGAAGGTAACTGTCAAAACGCATATTATGCCGCATATGCTGGCTAACTGGAGCTGCACGTCCATACTTCTTCGCTTTGTCGGCCCATGCTGCCCAACATAGTGTGGACGCGGCTTCAGATTTCAAAATTTGAGAAAATGGCTTCAGTAGGTCTCTTTCAAATTTGTACTCCAGACCTTTGATGCCAGACTTCGTCAATTGCTTGGGAAACAAACAGGAACACACCTTCACAAACCTGATTGTTTTCCAGACAATGCTCTATTACACCAGTTATGCGATGCACTTGTTCTATGGTAGAGTGTTTTTCTCTGAACCCAAACTGACCAATCATGAACGATTGGTTGTAATCTTTGTTTCAGTAATTTCTCAAAGAGCTTAGATACAAGTGGTACCTAGTAATGATATAAGACGATAGGGCTCTTTGTTCTTGGATTCTTTCCCAGATTTCAGTATCATGATAATTTCGGCCACTTTCCAATAATTGGAATTTCCAAGTGGACCTTATTAATTATTAATAAGGTCGTATCCAGAGGCTTTTTTCAGTTTTGAAATTGCGAATTTTATTTTTCAGCTCACTGAGCGTTACTGGTCGTATGGAGTTTATGTTCGCATTATCTTTTTTAATAGGAGTTACATGATCCTTCGGCTGCTTGAGTGCTTTACTAATCTTCCAAAGAGAATACTCCGTATCTTTTTCCGGATTTAAGCTATGAGTGAGTCGCAGGTGCGTTTCTTGCTTCAATTCTGCCGATAAATTATCCAAGTGATTTGTTAATCTATTCAGTTTGGTTTTGTCGCATGGAGCTCTGGTATGTTGCCACCTTCGTCTAGCTTTCCTTTTTTTCTCTGATCACTTTGCGGATTTCACGGAGATAGGATACGTTATTAACAGTATACGCAGTCTTTGGTGGAATACTAGCCCAAGCTGCTCGTTGGATAAATTTAAAGAAGTTCTCGGCTTCATCTTTTAATAATTAAAAGATTAATTATTAAAGACAATAATTAATCTTTAATTATTAAAGACAATAATTAATCTTTAATTATTAAAGACAATAATTAATCTTTAATTATTATTAAAAGGCAATTATTGTTCTGACGACATTTTTGTTGAAGAGGGTATTTTGATGCAGAACATTCTTACCTGAAAAAATGATATTGAAAGTGGCACGGGCCGAAGCGGGCTGAAGGGATAACCCACCTGCCTCTTCGCCACGTCCTTAGATCTGAACTCCAGATCATACGGTAATTCACGAAGTATAGAATGTCACAAATACCTACCAATAGCCACCAGACGTCGTATAGTAGCCACCAGACGTTTTCAGGCCGCTTCAAGTTGTTTGCGAACTACGCCACGTGATATCAGTGGGAGGTCCAACTTGGATCGTCCAAGTTTTCTGGTTTTTCATCCAAAGACTACCCGACTACCTACCAAATTAGTATAATCTCACAGGCAGACGGGACCATCTTTCAGGATTCCCGGGTCCACGACCCGCGGCCGTGTAATTATCCCAACTGATATTTTTCGCCCCGCGTGTTTCGAGCGATCTTGAACTTGAGCTGAAGTAGAACTGGTGAGGAAGGTGCGGGCCCCGCTATATAAGTGAGCTATAGTCGGATCGAGTTGGCGGTGAACCAGTTTCAAGGTCGATCCGTCGGACTATCGTTTCCTCATCCAAGGCGGACCCTTTGTCTTCGACTGCGTTGTTAAAGTCATTGGAAGATTTTCATCGAAAGGAAGATCGGATCGGCGCCTTATGGCCTATTCATCGACGGGATCGTCCATACGATTTTGACGGATATTTTTTCCCGGAACCTCGAGCCGATTTGTATCACTCTACCTTCTCTGTGGGGAAGGCTGGTCGAAGAGAATTTCTCAAAATTGCATGATGAGGGGTGTGAGAAATCACCAATACGATGGGTAGGCTCTGTATGTCATGAAAATATGCATATCTCCACGATGACGTCAACACCTGTAAGAACTACGTGTTGTTTATAACTATAGGTGGAGTTCTCGTGACGTCACAAACTATCGATATCTCGAATCTCCTGTGTGTCCGCCAGTTTGGTTCGGTCCACTGCGATTCTTTGGTAATCTTTACTACTTCATCATTTTCAAATATTTTCGGTGTTTTTTGTTGTTGTTGTTATTAACAACAACAACTGCGAATTTGTGATCATCATTCCTCGATAGGTATTTTGGCGGTTTATCAATCGTTAACCGTTGATCAACCGTTAATTCCAATAACCGATTGTTCACGGCGTGATTCTTCTACCTTAGCGTTCCAGCTGACGGAAACATCACCTGTGGAGTTGAAATCGCGCCTTTTTGTGTGAACATATGAACCTATGAACGCTGTAGTCTGGTGTTCGCATAGCCACTAAGTATCTGCTACAATGAGACTGTGCCCGAATTCCCCAGTCTCCAAACGATTTTTGATCTTTGAAAGTGGTCAGATCATGGACTGATCAAGGTCAACGAGCAACGACATTCAGGAATCGTAGGTCGCTTGAATTGCGGTACCTAGGTATATGTTGAGTGAAAAACTCCGCAAGCCCCTCTGGCCCCCCGGATGCCATCTACTTAACGCCTACAGCGTCAATTATAAAAACATGGAACATGTTTTAACCAAATTTAGTGCAGAACCTTTAGTCGTAGGAAGGTAGCCTCTGAGCTCAGTCAGCTGATCAGGTGCACTGTCGTCAGATTTCAGATGCCCCATAGAACCTACCATTCAAATATCAGCTTTGTACGAGCTCGTAGGTTGACTAAGACAGAAGATGAGGGGGAGGGGTCGCTATTTTCGAAACGCAATTTCGTGACTGTTGTGGCAAGTTATCTCACGGCTGCAACATGTTCCTTGTAAATTTCCCCTCCGGTTTCGGAAGTTTTCAGCATGGTCGATTGGATTTTTACGTGAGTGCAGTCTACTGACCCTATAATTCTTGGAAGTCTTGCTAGTCGATATGATCCAACCTGGGCCTGTCTAATTTCCTCTTGTGAGTTGGGCATCTTGACAAAATGTGGAGCCAGTTTAGCAAGAGCCAATGATACCTATCTCACAATCAAACATGCTCTGCCTTTACTGACATCAGTGAAATCCCCTACTGAAATTAGCATGGAAGTGCATAGCTGCTCCTAAGTGTGAGGAACAGCTTGACAATCGGTGGGATCGAGTGAATCCTTCAATCAGAACCAGGGCCTGGAAAACGAATGAAAAAGCTATGAAAACCAATGAATGGAAATAGTGTATATTTGTAAATAAGTAAGTAGTTACTTAGGTAGGGGACGGTGGGGCAGTTATGGTCATAACTTATGACCACTTCTTGTATTAGTTGGGTGTATATTGGCGTCGTGAGTCCAACGACTACAAAAAGTGGACATAACTGCCCCACCGTGCCCTACTAATGTGGTAAATTTTGGTATTCACCTGTAAAATAGTGGCTTTCGTGAGGAGGAAACGGATGAAAAAATTCGGTAAAAATCTCTATCATCGAGATTGGAGAAATGGTTCACCCTATGTTCAACCATGTATGGTCTTCTTCACGACTCAAGAAATTCCCCGATTAATTCTTCATTGGAAGAATAAACAACCAATAACTACCTACCTATTTTTATCTTACACTTGTTGAAAGTAAAAACGAGGCGAACAGTCAAACGCCGAAATGAGAAAAGATGAGGTTATAAGCAACTGATTAGCCTCTATACAATACTTTTTCGGGCTGTTAAATTTAACGGTTCGTTTTGGCTAATCGGTTCTTTGAAGGGAATTGAAAACACTCACTTCTTACAGTTCAATAGGCCTAATCATCTCTTTAACAGTTTGTTATATGGCATTGATAAACCCGCCCTAAACGGACATGACAGACAATTGGAAATCATGGAAAGCGCTTAAACCGATTAAACATTCTGTGTTCTGAGCAGGGGATTATCCAATAAGTAATTCTTGGTTGCCGCAGGAACATAGAATGGAAGGTATTTCGAGTGTAGAAGGGCATGAAAACAAATTTGATGGAAAAGCTGAGGGGAGTCTACTTTTTTAAACTCTCTTTTTAAAACTCTTACTTCGCTTTTTAAACTCATGTACGTTCGCTGACTCGAAATTATTACTCCGTTGCATGGGTATGACCTTCGCTACAAAAATAAGACCACTGTTTATCATACAAAAATTGCTGATGAAAATCTTATTAAAAAAAACCGAGAAGGTATTCGGCTGATAGGGTGTTCATCGACCTTCCAGTACTTAACCTCAATGAATTGGTCGAAAAGTGTACTCTGGCTTATGTGTAGAGGATGTATCTAATGGGATAAATACCTAAAGTTGAAAACTCCACGAGGTCAGGGGATAGAATCACTCTTCTAAAGCCCAAAGTCTTCATTAGGTATGCGAGCATACTTTACCTGGGGGTAGATATTTTCAACCAACTTCCAATGGAACTGGCAGACCGGAAAATGGCTCTATGTAGATTTAAAATCAAAATAAAAAAATATTTTAAAGCAAAATGTAACAGCAGAAATAATTTAATGTAACTGTTGGATAAAATTGAAATGATATAATAAAAATGATAAAATAGGAACATAATATAAACTAGGGGTTGCGTTTGGGTGATTGTAACAATATTGTGTTAGGCTCCGACTCGCACGAGTATACTTACTCACAAAGTAGCTTTTTGTATTCATATATATGATAAATTGTAAAAAAAAATGTATATTTTGAATAGAAGCTATTTAAAACAAATTTGGCTTGCCCGTAATATTGAATAAATAAAAAATAAATAAAAAATTGAAAAATTTTCACATTGGCTCCTGTCTAGATAGTCACCGTATTCCGGAGTAGAGGGATGTCCATCCATGCTGTTACTCCAAGTTATTCAACCGCATTACTTTACATTTTGTCCAATAATGATGGGAAGCTCATGTAAAAGAAAGTGAAATGCACCAAATGGGAAGGCTGACAATAGCGGCGTCTCATGCTGTAAGAGGCATTTCACTTTCCACCTCATGGGAACAAGTAAAAGAAACCAAGGTCACTAAATAATAGTCGAGGGGTCCTTTATTTCGCTTGATGATTCAGACTCCATCAATGCCCCCCGAAAGATTTTCTTTTTTTTTTACGTACACAGTTCATTCCACTCGATAGTCGGAGCTGATGGTTTTCGTCGTTTTGTTTTCTAAGGCCGAGAAAAATCAATTAGAGTCACCGAGTAGTCACCGTCTCTTCGCTGTGAGGACGAGGTCGCGGAATTGATAACTTTTACGTGCTTCGCCATATCGCGACTCTCACGGACGGCTCACGTGAGAAATCGCCCGGTTTTGAAAACCCTCAGACAATGGTAAAAGTTGGCTTTGTATTTTTTTTTCGGAAAACCCTCTGCGACATTCGTTTCTGTTTTTAGGTAATTAGGTCTTGGATTTTGTCGGTCAGATTTCGAGGTTTTGGTCGTTTCCCACAGGGTTCGTGTTTATTGTGTGAATGTCGAGCTCATATCCGGATATCATACGAGTTTTCGGTCTCACTGACCTGACGCAATACATCAGTTCGAAATTGGGATTTGTGCCTAATCTAAAGAAAGTAGCTCAACTTGTTTTCGTCCCAGAACGGCAATAGCACAATCGTTGAGACCCATATTTCCTCTTGACACTTGACAATACAATTAAATTCCTTCTGAAACGTATTTTGAGAGGGAGTTGAAAAACACAAACGGTGGGTACAGCTTTCGTACAAGCACGCAACCACGAGGGACATTTTATGTCTTTGCGCCCCCTCCCATCAGAAACTTATATGAAGCTTGCATTCGTGTTGACAATATAAATGATTGAGAATGATCACCTGTGTGTAAACAATTATTTAAACAATCACGCTCATACCGCAGCTTGTCGGCCACGCACTCCGCAGTGGTTAACGTAATATGGTTAGGTAAATCGAGAGCTATCCAACGAGTGGTGAACGATTTTTGTACGATGATAACTGGCGAAGATAAAGTTCGTAGCAACGAATCGGTTGCTTTCCCGCGTTACATTTTCGAGTTTATGTAGCAAAGTAAAGACATAAAATGTCAAAACATTATTCGGCATTTCGTAAGACGGCGAATGAAGCGGTTGGCAGATAGAGAAACGCACGGTGCCAGTAAAACAATACGAGTCCACTCATTCTGTATGGAATTTTCAATGCTAAATATTACTTCTTCTTTTTTTCCACGAAGGTTCGAAATGTTGATGCACTGAAATCTCAATCGGTACAGATAAAATATGATGAAAAATATGACATAAGTAAGGAATTTTTCGGATTTTTTGGACCACCGGAAGGGGTCCCGCAACGCACTTGTAGTTACACCCTTTGGACCTGACGGTACTCATGTACTTACTTGCCGTAAGTATCCACTTTAGAGACTTTTTGAATTGAACAAACGTTGTCGGGAATGGTCCATTTAGTCTACAAAAAATTTTGGAGCAGTCAAAATCTGAAATTTAGAAAAATGTTGCCTACATCTCAGGGACGAAAACATGAGAATGGTACAGTACCTACTTAAAATTTAGATTTGTTTGAAGTCAGTATATGATTACATTTATTTTGTTAAAATAATCTGTTTTGTTAAAATTACAGGTTTTTCTTTTAAAATTACATATTTTCCTTTCAAATTACAGGTTTTGCTTTTCAAATGACAGGTTTTTCTTCAAAATTTCATCGTCATTTTTGAATTACAAGAAACTGTACACAAGTACCTACTGTTTCAAGTACCTAGCGTAACTAATTTTTCTTTCTGTCCTCAGCTACAAATAACAGAAGTAACTGCCGCTGTTCCTTATCTTGAGTTACCTTATTCCCCCTCAGTTAACTTATTCACTTCAGACAATAAATGTTTATTGCCTTCCAACGACATTTGGATCTTCATTCCGGCTTTTTGCAGACATAATTTGATTTCCCAGGAACTAATCCACCCAGGGAGACAACGAGAAGCTTCAAACTCTCCTCATTATCACCAAGTGGCTGACGCTCCTGTATCGAAGCAGAATCGGTATCAACTACTGCCTAAGTATTCACTTGGCACTAAACAACAATAAGCGAACCGCAAAAACAAATATAGTTATGTCAGTTGATCTAGACAAAACTGAATGAGTTCATCGGCTTTGGGAATGAGCTTTAGTTTCCGTGTGGACGCTGCCGTGTGGTATTTAGCTGCGCGAAAGAGATATCGAGGGTGAAAAACGGCCTAACTGAGATAGGGCTGGTCAACTTGGCCTAGGTACCTCAAATGGTGTCGTACAACACGACCTAAGTGTTTTTTAAACAATTTACAGGAGGCACAAAAAACTGTTTATTTCTAAAATTTGGGATCATTTACGTGACTGTTTGCAACTATAGACACTTCCGGGTGCCAATATACTATACAGATAAACGGGACGATGAAGAGGAATAGGAGGGGAAGAAGAGGAATAGAGAAGAAAGTTGAAAGAGGGAGAGAAAGGAAGGGTGAAGGTCTACCGTTCAGTTTACTCGTAATTATCAGACCCATCAATTTCAGAAACTTCGAGTTTTGAGCTGAAACATAAACTTCTAACCAAGACCCTTTAGAATGCTTCTTAATGAGCATCAAATTAGAAAAATTACACCATGGAAATAGAGAAATTGGTTTGAACGATTTTTATATTTTTTTACATGATTTGAATATTTGGATCCAAGGTCGAGGTTCGTAATAGAAACTCGTAAACGCTTTCAGAAAACGCTCAAACCCTATAATTTACCTCCCCACCTTCTACCGTTTTGACAGCGGCAAAAAGAAACTCATTGGATACGGAAAAAAGTCGAACAATGACGTTTTAACCCTTAAAAAACAGCTCCGTGCAAAGATCGTCCTTGGAGTCCCTGAGGATTGGTAGCAGAATCAAGTGGGTGAGGCGTAACGGGAACTGGAGACTTCTAACGGAGCGTCAAGCGCTCTCTTCAGCTCTCCCAGTCGTCCCTCGCAGCTTTTGCCAGAAGGTTCTTTCAGAGGCAGGCACCGGTTGCCCACTTCTCCCCCCCCCCCTCCCGCGAACCTCATTTGTGTCTCGAAATCGTCATTTTTCGTTCGGTCGTAGCTGCGAATCCGCAAGTTTGATCTGGTCTCAGTGCGGAAAAAGCAGAGTGCGGGAAAGTGAGGTCTGTGAAGACGTTTGTGAGGTTTTAAATGCGATCAGTGCGTTGACACCTGCGCCAAGAAGGTACGCATGGACTTTTTTTCTGTACCACCCCACTAACATAGGTAGGGTGCGGGCTCAACCTGAATCTAAAATTATTGGAATCAATCAATCATTGTATTTTTATGTGCTAAAATCGCACGTAGTGCATAAGCAATGTCAAAATTTCTACAAAAATAACAACTATAATTTAAAATTGTGAGAAACAATACAATACATTCAAAACTGGTACAAAAGGAAAAAAATGTGTAAATAACACTAAAATACCAGGACAGAGTTAATTATCACCAGGAAAACTCCTCAAAATCGTACGGAGTTCCCGGAATGTATCATGATGCAGGAACTTCCCACGTTTGTCACCTGGCAAACTATCAAGGTCTTTCGGAAAGTCGGTAATTTAACTCATCACTAATTTAAACGAAGAATTGATTCAAGACAGCAGATCTTAATCTCCAATATCAATATCATAAATTTTGAAATTGTCTTCATTGGCGGAAGAACACTGGGTTCTCTGGATTCGCTCAATTCAGTAGTAGAAGTCTTCATCATGTGTACTTCCATCAATCTTCAATACAATTGAAATTTCCTAAACGTCTGAATTTCACGAAAATATTGAAAAGGGCTTTGAAACTGTTCAACACAAATTTGATCTAAAACAAGTCCAAATCTTATAAATTACGTAGAATATAATGTTGACTTCCACTGCTAATTTCTTCAATAAGATCTTGTTATGAAACATGATTATCGGCAAATAAGTATTAGTGAATGCAACAACACAAATAATTAGGAATTTAGTGTTTCTCAGCTGCTTGTTCTTTATGGAAGCTTCGGACAGGCTCTGAATGTATCGTTTAGTTTTCACATCCAATTTGAATTTCCTAAAAACTTGATTCAAAGAACATAATATTCTTACCTGCGAATAAGGGATGTTGAATAGTGAACAATTACCCAACAAGTTGAAATAATCTCAAGTTTTGTCAACTTGAGGTGTTGTAAACTTTAGCCCGCCATGCATTCTAAATAAATTAAGCATATGTATACAAATAATTCTGTGATAATATGAAACGGAATTGTTGGTGAAGTCTCTGGTCTATTTAAAACATGTGGGGTTAATCGATACCTAATTCTACAATCAGCGAGTTTTACTCAAATTTTTTTGTTGTCGAATACTTACTTAATAATTTGGGGCAAAATTGAGAAATCATCCAAGAATTTTTTTTTAAGAGTAATAACGTTTTAACTTAGAGTTTATATATAATTTATATAAACTATATATAAACGGATTGAGATAAAAATATGCGATTGGCGGCATTTCACTATAATTTTTATGAAAATTGGGCAAAATTGTGAAATCGCCCAAGAACGTTAAAGGTTATTTTACGTTATAGGTATTGAACGAGCTAAAGGTTATTTCGATTCACTCTTTATAATACCCTTTAGACACGAAATTCCCGTATCCTATTTAACTGCCTACCCACTTAGGGCCCTCTCTTATCTTGGGTGTTTGAACTGAATGAACTCAGTAAACAGGAACTGTCGAGAAGGCCTTCAACTTTATCTTAACCAGACGCTAGACCAGGAACTGCTCCTGACATTTGCATAGTGGTGCCCGTTTAAGTTTGGGTTCATGTCTATACAATGAGTTAAGGATACCTATTCGATGATGCGGGGATGCTGAGAGAACCGGCTGAAACTCGTGATTTAAAAGTCTGTGTTGAAAATTTCTCTGAGGAATCGAATTTGATGAAATTATATATGCGGCCGAGAACCTTCTGCGATAGCTAAAAGCCTTATTTGTGATCGGAGAATGTACATTTGAAGGAGAAAAACCTGAATAATATGAAGGTCAAGAGAAAAAAAATATATTTCACGTCCTATCCACGTGGTTGTCATATTATTAGCGGGTTGAGGAAAGATCTGGTTCGGGCAAAACAGAAAATATGCAGATATTCCAAGCTAACAGAACTAGACACATATCGAGGGTGAAGTGGACACATGACAACTCATTTTCCCTGATTTTGCCAGAGACACAAAAAACTGATTTCTGCCCTTATAAATGCCATAAAAGGCCTTACTGCCTTAGATCAAAATTTAATGTTTGGCTGAAATTGTCCTGCGGGATCTCATACTCGTTCTGCACCAATGAAGAACAAAGTTGGTCAATGGTTACTATAAGATTGTGAGACGGGGCAGCCGGTGGCTAGAACTCGTTTCTTCGGTTTTTTTTGGTGAAGAAACGTCAAAACTAACGTTACCAATCGATTAAGCGAGGAATTTGCTGTATAGAACCACCTCTGACTCAACATGAGTCACAAAATGAGTCATACCTTGCTGCTACATAATTCATCGATATACAAGTATAATTGACAATTTATTTCCCTGCTATTCTGGTAGATAATTCCGTTGACCTGATAAGTCAGTAACTTTGGAGGGCTATCTGGATGGAAAGGTAATCAATTCATGGTATTCAATTTGGTACACTTACATTTGTTATCGCTTCTGTGAATTTAATGGAATTGTCTGTGAATATTTACACTTTGATAGTAACAATTGTCAATAATTAGCCAGTGCTGACAATGTTCCTTTTAACGAGAGGCACTCGTGGTTTCTTTGTATATCCACAAAACCATTTGGTTGACAATTTCTTCAATAAGAGGAACGTACAAATCGTCAGTTGCGTGCCAAAATGGGTATTTTTTGGGGAAATGTTTAATGATTGAATGATGGTCAAACTGGAGCGTCCGGTCTCGTAAGACAGCTGCAGGAGTAGTTCGAGACAAGCGGTTCAAGGAGAAAGGTGACCCGAGAGCCATCATGCCTATGTTTAACTCCAGTTGGGCCAGCTTCGCTGCAAGGGGGTCACCCACAGACCTTATTCCTTCACCTTCACCGTCCAAGTGAAGTCGCATACTTTTTTTTGTACTGAAACACTTTACTTCTCATCACCGCGTTGTTTTCTTTCGTCTTCTAAAATGGAATCAAGCGTTTTCTGATAACTGAAAAATCACGTTGAAAACTACGAGTAGATGTATAGTGACTTGGAGTGATTTGTGGTGAGAGGAATTGCTTCAAGACAAATCGTTGCAAATTCTTGGACAAGAATTTCTATACTGCTATCTTCTGTACGGACCAACCGTCAATCTAGACGAGATCTAGATCACTGTTTTATATACAATATCCTTGTGAGCCCCTTAAATATACAAAGTTCTGTGCTGCTGCGTGGGCGTACCCGGCCGATCTGGTGTTTCATTTCGATTGGGATCAGCAAGTGTGATATCGTTAACTAGTTACCTATTCGTCTGTTTATTTAAATTCCTTTAGTAAGTATATTTCTTGTAAAAAGTACCCAATATTCCTTTTATATCTGACAAAATAATAATTCACAATACGTAGTTAGTAAAAAGCAGAACTCTGACAGACGGGCATAGCCCAAAGTCATAATATTATCATGACATGATCGAACAGGAAATGAAACATCAATGAAATACATTGTATTTCATTGATGTTTCATTTCCTGTTCGAATTTTATTTAAATACATGTATTTTCTTCTTCTTCTTCCCTTAACTATACAAGGTGTCTCAATTTAAATCTGAAGGACTTCAGGGATCAATTTTACTACTTACTAATTTGCAACAGAAAATTGTCTTCCAAAAGTGTTTTTCCACTTTTATGATTTTTTCGTGGTTTCAACCTCAAGTCACTAAAATGACCATAACTTCTTTAACACTTCAAATGAATTCAAATATAATTATGCCGTCGGAAAGAACGTTCAATTTCCCATCTCACAGATGCACAATCAACATTGTTTGAGCGGGTTTGATGCGTACAAACCGAGACCAAAGTGCAAATGTTTATATTTTCCGAAAATTTGACGTTTCTCTTTAGTATTTATTGTTTCGGTGGTTCGTCTACAAGAAAATCTTGTTGGAAATGTCACCTGTCCAACGGTCTACTCAAAATAAATTAGCGTCTGAGTTTAAGGGAGTTTTACTGAGGCTGTTGTCGAGGGACATCGAATAATATCAACAGGTGGGGTCACCATTGGCCCCGTTTCATTTGTCACGCTTAGGACAAATTAGGATGAAAAAATGCATGTACTTGCGTATAAACCATGTTTTTATCATAAATATTTATTGAAAATGGCAAACTGTTACCTACTTCATTAAAAAATAAATTCAAATAGGTAATAATAATCCATAACAACCCTCTATCGAACTCTGACAGATCACATAATTTTTTTTCTTGCGTTTATTCAGATAATATATAAACACTAGTTACAATGATAAATCAGGTAATTATTTAGCTATTAGTTCACCTTTGCGGGTAACTTCTACCACAGACTTCTTAGACATCCAAATCCAGCTGCTGTCCAGCTACTTGACTACTCTCAACGATTTCGACGCCTGAAGAGAAACAATGAGTGACGTGAAGTTTAGGTGCGGTAGAATTTCATGGGATCTCACCGCAAAAGGTGTTACGTACATTGTGAACTTGGTTAAATTTTTGACCAGCATAATGCTCCTCAGAATCTGTATGTTTTTGATATTCGTCTATTAGCTGTGCAACCCCGCAGTTGGATGACATAGATCCAAATGGTCATTAGCACTGCCTTGTACAGGAGTACTTTATTATGCATATTGAGTTGTGAGCATCGTCCCATGGGCAAGTACAGTTTCCTGAACTTCATGGACTGAACTTCATAGTTCATAGTTCTTCCTTTTCAGCAAATTTTCGAAGAAAAGGAAGCTATTTCTCGGTCCAAAATGTTTTAAACTCGAATTGCCGAAACATTTTCATACCAAAATCCGTTCCATACCATCCTGAATTCACTGATAATTATCTATATCTATATATATATATACTATAGTATGTATGTGTCATTCTAGACGATAACTCTCGATAGAATTGAGATAAAAAGTTCAAATTTGTTTGCACAAAAAATCTGTCTGGAAATCGAAATGCTAAGTAGTACAGGTCTACGTACATGGGAATCTACGAATGTTGAAACGTAAAACCTCAAATTTGGGGGGGTTCATGGGCAAGTTCACACCAAGTACACGAATTCTACAACTTGTCACAAAACCGACTTGTAAAAAATCGACTTGTAACTTGTACTTGTTGTTACACGAAATAGGCCCCATTTGTATTTTATTCCTTCGAGCCCGTCGATGGGGGTTCGATTTTTTCGTCTATGATCCGTCTGAGAGGTTAGTTACCGCACTCAGACAATTCGTTCAGGAATGCATAAATCGTTTGACGCTACGGCTCGTCGTTTTTCCACTAGTCGCCCACGGTTTGACGTGCCGTGACTGCAAATAACCTGTAAACAACCGCGAATTCGTCTATTTTTATCCTATTCAACTACTTGTAGCTGGATGAATGTTTATAAGGCCGTAATCCTACGCTCCCGCGTTTCAATTTGTTTTCTCGATGGAGTGAGGGAAGTTGAATAATTTTCGTTCAACATCTCTTGCTCTATCAAAAATTTCAAAAGTTAAAGTTTCAACTTCTATTCAATGTTTGTATGAGTCTGTGTTTGTTACATTTTTCACGAATCTAAAATATCTTTGGGCTGTTTAGCTTACTGTTCGGCCGAGGTTGAGGAAGTAGTCATCGCTTTTGCGATTGCCTTCGCCTTTGGGCAGAAAACTAGATACCTATTTGCCCTCTAAAATCCAATTTTTTTCTTTCATATTTCAGTATAGACCTTCTTGATCCAAACCGTAAATTCTTGTGCATAACTTGAGATTGCCTTCTATATTTTTTCCAAACTTTCGAGAAACAGCTGAACACTTTCAAAAACAAAGTTAACTAAGTTTTTTTTAATGGTCACTTCATTTCCTTACAAAGTGCAATATAATTGTTAACATAATATACCGCTCAACATATTATGTGGCTTAGAGAGGCATGTGCTAGGTTGAGAGGTGTAATTGAGAGGAATGAGCTATTACAATAATATTGTAATAGATAATATTATTATCTTTGATGAACGGCCATTGCCGAGGGGTAAACAAAATAAGTGGTAAAAGAACAAAACTTATTTTTACGAATTTAATATGAATAACCAAAATAAAATAGTAATGTTAGATACAAAATTACACAAAAAATGCTCCATTATTCGAATTTACAAGCATCTAATAATTATTTTTTAATGAATACCTTTTTAAACGCAGAATAAAGTTGGAAAACACTTAAAAGATTTTCGAGAAATATTTATTTTGAAGATTGTTTCCATTACGGACTTGAAGAGCGATAACTCCCAACGCCAAAAAAAACGGTAAATACCTAATTCACAAACTAAACTGCTATCAAAGAATTACCTACAGAAAACAGCGAAAACACACTCGTAAATATGGTTTAAACTCGCGATAACCTGGTCGAACGTACCCTCCTTGAAAGAAATATCCATGGAATTACTATTGAATCAACGTGGAACATACTCAAGTCAGATCCCAACTCACTCAAGTGACACCTGGACTTACCAAAGTGCGAATCCCACTCAGACTATTGATACCAGTGAGACCCTCACTTGGGGGCCCCGGCCACTTCCGTGCGTGTTACTGACACTCGCATTTGAGACAGGTCTATTAATTTGGCCCTTAGTACTAGTATCTACCACAGCACTACATGTAGCAGAAATCTCAACACTGGTATATCACTTGTGACTAGTGGTGAGATTTCTGCTCAGTAGCAGTCCCCCACATTATAAACTTTATAACTGATGGTATACAATTACTGCCCCTTTCCCTTGAACGCCTCCAAAGCTCAATCGTTTCTTCCTCAGTCCTTGATACCCTCCTGATTCAGACAACACTGAGCTTCAAAAAATAAATGAAGGAGAAAAAGATTCTCCAAGTGTTGATGATGTGCCCGGTGCCTCCACAATAGCTGTTTTCCCCCTTCTTGTTTATAGTTTGTGGCGCCTAGTCTTGGTAGAATTGTTTAATATCTTTTGCTGAATGCAGTGTGTAGGAGATTTGTATGTTCCAATAATGCTGTTCAATTTTTCTGGGATTTCTAAAATAAAATGATTTTTTTAACTTTGTCCTTTCATTTTTTCCATTTTTACACCGTCCGTATTTTTCGACCTGAGTGTCCGTAAAAGTCCGTATTTTACTCTGTCCGTTCTTTGAAAAAAAAAGAAGAAAAAAAAAAAAAGATGTTGCAACTTTAGCAGAGCTCCAAATATGGCAACCAAATCCAGCGCCTCTCGAGGTCAATGTTGGGTTAACACTCTCAGCGCGGACGTTGCCATATGGCAACGGGCTCAGCTCTCGCCTCTGACGGCCGTATCCATATGGCAACGCAATGAAAAGAAGCCCCCTCCAAGTTCCTTTTGACCGTAGTGGGGTTTGGTAGCTCTAAGATGCTCCCGTTAGGGTTCAATGACTTCAGTACGACCTGAACAAACATAGTGCTTCACCCGTTTTCATATAGTGCTTTTTACCAAGTCTGAAGCAAAGGAAAAAGGACGTGGAGCCCACACTACTTATTCTTTCATCCAACGCTTCTGTTTTCGGTAAGTTATCTGTTTTTTGTATTGATATTACTTTCGTAAATTATGAAATGAACAAGTTGTTATTTATTTTGAGACTTTTACGCACATTTCAGGCGTTTCATCTCTAAATAGTGGTGAGGTTCCGTCTCCTTCATCTACCTAACTTCCATCAAAGAGCCAAAATATGATAAACGCCAAGCATTTTCTCATGATCTATGATTCAGATGGGAGCAGAAAAAAACGAATCCGTTGCCGTCAGTGCTCTAAAACCAAAGTTGTGAAACATGTTTCATCATATTGTCCGGGATGTGATGAACAGCCAGGGCTTTGCATACCAAATTGTTTCCTGAATTACCACAAGGAAAAAGGATTCTCTCTTTGTTAGTTTTTGCTACCTCTGTTTAGCATGTAATTAGGTCGAAAAATTATGTATGTATTCCATTTCACGTACCTATGTAATTTTTGTTTTTGTTTATATTATGTGTATGCCATTTCATGCATTTTTCATGTATTATAATTCAGTTCAGTATTTACATTTCATGTACCTATTTTTCATGTATTATAATAATAAGTTACAAAAATTCAGTACAGTATTTACAGCATTTGTTTCGACGTTTTATTACATTCCATTTCCACGCTTACCGAGTTTTTAGAAAAGAAAACGGTACGTTCAAAAAGTTAGAACGTATTATCAACAATGACGTGCATAATAATTTCTGTACAATACAGTAAGTTATATTTATTTACCCTGGAAAACTAGTAAAATTCCCAGAAATTTCGGAACAGGTCCACAGAAAAAAGGTGTTGTTGCGGGTTAGACTATCTAGGTTTTATGCCCCTGGCGGGCGTTGCCATTTGGCAACATTCTTGGAAATTTATCAACTTTGGTTTTTTTCTAGTCTACATGCTTATAAATACCTTCCTCGTTGAAAATTATGAGACTAATGTTTAATTTCAAGTTATTAAAAATCCCGTCAGAGGCGTTATTCTATGAATATGCTGCCGCGCCGAGAGTGTTAATACGTATATATTGTAGTGTTGCTTAATATGTATATATTTGAGTGTTGCTTGGATTGGTTCCCATACGAGTACATAACAGATCAATGTGATTATAGTTCAAATGCCGCTCTAAATCTCCCGTCGCCGCAGGAAAGCTTACATTCATCCATCTGTTCCTTTTACTCTACTCCTTTGAACGTCTCTTTCATTTGGGTGAATGTAACGGTTATAACATTGGGATAACCTCACGCGTTCTTGCGTGGCCGACCTTCATGTGTTCTACTAGAGTTGGTAACGACTTTAATGACAGGCTCCAACTGACTGTTAGCAGGTAATTTTCTGCCATCTTAGAGTTGGCTCGATTTCCGTACTCTTAATTAAGGCGGAAAACTGTCTTTGTCGCCAAATTACAGAAAATACTTAAAATAACTTTTTCTTTTTTAACATTAGCCGGAGATACACAAACTTAAGAGAGAACTTGAGGGGGCTTATCCCTGCACTTGAGGGAGCCAAGCCGACCAAGAGTCAGCCAACCCCGTCAATCTAAACAATAGTACAACGTAACGCTCTCCAATTTGTCTCTCCCTACTACAAAACCTACACTCAATCCCCTGACTCCTTAGTTGTACACTAAACGCGCACCATTGAACATATAACATATGCCTACCTAAATAGTATACCGATCCAATAAAATCAAACTTCGTGGGTTTACGGAGGCACTTCGCGTTTTCAGTTCCAAGTTGTTTGGGGATCACTCTCTGAAATTTTGGTAAAACATTTTGAGTTTTAGAGGTAGTTTTTCGTCGTTTTATCTGCACAAAAAATTATTTACAAAATAGTGGAACATATTGCTTCGAACTTCCCCCTCAAATGAGTGTCATTATGTTTCGATGCGAATAAGATGCTGAATAAGATGCGGCCATTTTCAGAAATTTTTACCATCAAAATTGGTCCATTTGGCCCGGTCTTCTCAGAATAAAGGTTGAAAAACACGTTTTTTCAACTTTTAAAGCTGTCTATTTCGTAATAAATAAATAATAAAGAAAAATAATTTCAAATTACAAACACTGTTGTAATATATTATGTAGGCTACTTACATGGTTATTGAATCCCGAATTCTGAAAGTTTTCAACCCTTTTTACTTCTGAGAAACGAGATGAATTCTGCACATTTTGGCATAAATGGTACTATATGGAATGTAAGAGGTTTTTTATAAAAAACTCAACTATTTAAATTTTTTGTACGTATATACAGATACAAAACCTCAAAATTTGATTTTTTAGTCCTCTTATTCATTGAAAAACGAGCTAAAAACTCAAAGAAAAGCTTTAAAATATTAATGTTGAATCATAACTGAAATAGTGATAAATGGTTTTTCTAGTTAGGCCCTCATGGTAGTCCATTTTTGGTAGACCAATTTTATGTATATTGTCAAACTTGGACAAAGAATGGAATTTTATTTGTTAGTAGATTCTTTGACATTGACGAAATAAAGGGTCGAAATGTCGGAATAATAATCTTATTCATGACCGAACCACGATACATATTTTATAATTCTTTATTTATATATATATCGGTATTGTGCCTTTGATATCTCATCTCTGATCGTGGATAGCATTCATTTTCCGTTTGGCTATCGACCAGACCGAGAATTCTGAAGCGTGTTTTTCATGCTCGGATATCTCGCAAAGGTTTTGTGTACTCAGTGCGGTTGCCCCGACGACGGTTGCCACATTCACACGCGACGTTCCCAACACTTAAAGCCCATTTTAATGGTTTGGCCCATTGAGGTGAGAACCCTTTCAAATCGCCTTCCTCAACTCCGTCTGACCTAATAAAGGTCGTTTTGTACTGCGTAGAAAATCGAGGTCAGAAATCGATTCGGAATGTTCTTTAGTGATCGATGATAGTTCACTCATAGAGGTGACAACTTATATTTGAAACTGTTCAAATTCGTACCTTGTATTAGTACAAATAAAGGGAAATTAGATTTCCGAAGCATAAACAAGAAAAATCGAAACAGGATTCGTTTGTTTAACCTACTTCAATTAGTCCGGCATTTTAGTCACTACTTGATGCCAAACTGAGATGGAAAGGGCATGTAAAAAAGAAAAAACCGAGCTCACAGTAAAATTCAGAAAAATGTACTGGCTTATGGGTAGGCGGTCGAAAATGTCTATTCGTAACAAGCTCATTCTGTACAAACAAGTCCTGAGACCCGTATGGACTTATGGTGCACAATTGTGAGGATGTACCGCACCTAGCAATCGCAACATTATTCAGCGATTCCAGAATAATGTTCTGCGTTCATGCACAGATGCATACAGATACTTTCGTAACGACCGATTACACTACGAGCTTCAAGTGGAATCGGTCAATGAGGTCATACGCAACCAAGCCATCAACCACTTAATGAGGCTACAAGATCACGTCAACGACGATGTTGTCCGACTCCTAGACACAGATGATCTACTCCGAAGATTGAAACGTACCAAACCGCATGAGCTTGCTCAACTAATGTGAAAACGACAGAACAATATAAGACTAAGTGATGTACTTTAGTTTTGAACATTTAATTTAAAATTCAACATACGAATATTGCTTATAAGTTTACTTGTATATACTTGGCGCAATAAAATATATTAAAGAGAAAAAAAAATTTAGTCACTACAAATAAACCAGTAGGGATGACTCTGTCATGCAAAACGCCAAAGTCGTCGCCATTTTCCCTAAACCTAGTATTAATCGAGTTAAAGCCGATGAAATATAGAGACATTTTCTCAATGTAGCAAAAATTGGCGAAAAACGAAGATTTTAACCCTCTAACTGTCAAATACCATCAGCTCTATGATAATAGCTCATCAATATCGACATCCTGGAATACGGGAGCGTGACCCTCTGACCAAGTAAGCCCTCTTACCTGTTTTGGTTCCATCTGAATCTTCCATAATGACCCCCCCCCCTCCCCTCTTGAACCTTTGAAATCGCCCAAGAAAACAAAATGATCGCCCTCTAAATTTGCTGGTTTACATTTCAAGGTACGTAGATTCCGAAAATCGAATTTAAAAAAGTCTGTCAGTCCACTCAAATTACGAAATTCAGCTTACCTACGGGTTTTGGACCAACCCCACAATAATCCTCCTAACTTTTTATAATCCTAGGTTAATGCGAAGGGGTTCAAAACAAATTTTGAAATTGTGAAAAATTCATCTCTCGAAAAATTCATCTCTCGAAAAATTCAAATGGAACATTATACTTTTAATTCACATTCAAGAATTGTTTGATTTTTGGAATTTTTTAAGACCATCCGGAGGGTTTTACGACCAGCCGTTCGTTGACAATGAGGGCTCAAAGTTGGGGCAGATCAAAAGTCGTCAACATGAGAGTGAATCGTGAAGCAGCCTGTCGGGTCAATGTGCATACTGGCCCAGCTGATTCGAACAGCACAGGGTTTTTAGAAATCGTGTTAATAAATAATAATCTAGAAAATTTTACAATACTTGATATTAATTGCTAATAATCAATGATAATTCATAATAATAGGTAATTATTATTCAGTCATTTAGTGATCTATACAGAAAGGTGATCTACAAAAAATGATAATAAACCTGATAATAAAATGCAAATAATAACTATAATCAATTTAATGCAAACAATAATAAAAATTACTCAGAAAAATACTCAGCGATTAGTATTTAGATGAGTACGTAGGTACGTTCAATTTTTTGGGGGCTCACAAAGTAGCCTGATCTAATATTTAGAGCTAATATGTACTGTAGAGTTCCTGATACAAAATAATAACTAAAACTTATTTGATCTCTCAAATTTATAATTTCGCTGTTACAGGGAGGGCGAAATGGAAGAAGTTGGGCTCAGCCCTTTGGGGCAATGGCCGCACTCTTTCAGCAACGCTCTGGCTTGTCTCGCCTGCACCCTCGGCATCTTCAACATCTCGAGGTTCGCCATCCTCAGCGTCCAATTCGGAGGTGAGTGAAAATTACTGGTCACGGTTCGATTATTTAAGCGATCCTTATCGGCGGTGTATGAACTATTTCGCAACGTTATTAATAATTACAGATGCTCATTTGTGATACTTAACTGTTAACTGTAATAATGTGGTAATTATTCTGTTTCTTGCCGTTTATTCGATCTGGGTTCAGTACTTTCATAAACGTTCGAACGGTGATTAAGTACCATTCATTTACTGCTCCACTGGATGGAGATGTCTTCTGTCTAGTATTGGCACAACTCTTCTCCGTGTTAAAAAAAACCCAAGTGTACAAAACTTGAACCTTAGGGTGTGATACCTAGTTTCTGATATTTTCATTTTTAGGTAACAGTTACAGTCCAAGTGTAATGTATAATCATACTGTATGTATTCAATGTTCAAATCCGGGCATTCATACAGATACTCTTAAATATTACGTACCTATGTAACTAAATATTTTTTTATGAAAAATACTAGCTATCAGTAACCAGTCCTGACCTACTACTTCATCAGATTGTTTATTTACTCTGTGGTTAGGGTTGCACTTTTCTAACTAAAAGGTCTGTTTGTTACATCTGCACTGGTGTCCTAATATACAGTATGCATAGAATTCAATACGAAATACAAGATGTACAAGATGTTTTCCTTAGATAAAAATTTCAAATGGTAACCTCCATGATTTTTTTTACGTACATTTCAAATCAAAACTCGAAATTTAATTAAAATGTTGAAAAAGTTGAAATTCTGACACCAAGAGTAAATGGGAACCCCCATTGTTTATTACAGATTCGAATTCCAAGTGAAATTTCATGAAAACATCGAGGGGTTGCCGAAAAGATGCGCAAAAACGCTCTAAATTCAAAATTAGTCCAGTCAAGTTAGACATGAAAATGGGGTCGTGCTTGCAAAAGGTCCGGTCATTATGAAGTGTTTGTATGTTGTTGGGATTTGAGAGTAGTAAGAAACCAGATAAGCACCAGACTAAAGACATGTGCGACCGGAGTTATAGCAAAAAAACCCTAAATTTTTGCCCTTTTTTCGTTTTTCGTTCAATACCCTATTAGAGGGAGGGTCTGCCGGGTATGGTCACTATCCAATCTTTAACTAGACTAAATTTGCCACAATTTGAAATAAGAGCGAGCTCTGTACCACCATTACCCGAGATGCAGCTCATCAAGGCCTAATTTTCCAAAAAGTGAAAAACTGTCTAAATGATCACTTTATTTGTGAAATGTCTGCAAAAATTCGCATCCTACGTCATATTCTATCTGAAAACCAGTTGTAGTAAAATTTTATGTAATTAGCTCTTACTTGAAACCGCACAGGTACCTAGGCCCAGCGGTTCTCTAAAAAACGGCAGATAACCGGAATAGGTCTTATATGAAAATTATAAGATTTGAAATAAGGTTGGATCCAGAATAATATTCTATATTATAACGCCCATCAAGTGTAGTGATAGATGGTCTACTTGCAGGTGTGCGGTTCCAAGCGTAGGTAGTTTAGTGGTTAAGTCTTCTTATTCAACTTAATAATGTTACTGTTACTAACTAACGATGCTACGACCGTTATTTTTTTCCAGCGAATTTCATACTCCAGTTTTTCGTAATGTCCGTTATACTGGGAATTCCGCTGTTTACCTTCCACGTCGCCTTGGGCCAACTGCTTGGAGCCGGCACGATGGACATGTGGAAAATTTCGCCGATTTTTCAGGTGAGAGATATGTATACATTTTACATGAAATAATACAGTAATATAGCTGCAGTGGTGGAGATTCACAGTGTAGAATTAAATGAAGTACCAATCTCTACTCAGTGACATCTAGGGACGCGGGAGCGTCCCGCCCGCCAACAAAACCGAAGCCCAAAAAACCGAAGCGACTGAGACACTGATTACGCGACGGAACAAGTTCGGGTTTTCACCCTATCGTAGCGCGGCTCCCTGAGTGTCTCGAGAGTTGATTTTTTGTACACCAACTCTCCAGGGGCACGTGAGGACGTAAACCAAATTTCAGCTCTCGGGAACATCAGGTGTCGGGGGTATAACAGTTTTAAAACCACTATTTTTCACGTTTTTCGTGTTCTTCTTCTTCTTCTCGTTGTTGTTGTTGTTGTCGTTGTTGTTCATTGACGGGGCTACAGCCCAGCAGACAAATCGGATCGAGCTGAAATTTTGCACACACGTTTGTTATGCTCCAAGGGAGTGCCTTTTGAACATTTTTTCTCCCTCCCCCCATTTCCCTCCCAATTAGGGGGGAAATAGTGTTTTTTAGGAATTTCAAATGGTCATAACTCCTTCAAAATTGAAGCTTTTTCAGATTTTCTTTTTTAGTTGTGTTCAGCTTTTCAAACTGTTTAATTTGAGATCAAAAAATGCTTCCTAAGATGATAAATAAAGGAGTTATGGTGATTTTTCTATTTTCAACAACAACTGCCGCAAATATTGATGAAAATTGGTGCGGTTGGTCTTAAAATGTCCGCTAGGTTGTCTAGAATATGCTCAATAATTTTGAACTAAATCTCAATCGATTTGACTAATCCACAGCCAAAAATACGTGAATAAATTCCACATCTACTGATTTGGCTAATTTCCGAAAACATCAAAGTTGAACGGTGGTCAGAAAAATTGTCGTAGAGTGGCGCCTGTTTAAGGATCGATAGGAAATTTTATGGGCTTTCGAATGAGGGTAGCGCACTTTGTCACTTTTCCCAACGGTTCTCGAGTTATTCGCGATTGTTGGTGTAAAAACGTGCGTTTTACCTTTTGCAAACTTTCTCTTTCCTCTTTCTCTTCGACACCAATAATTACAATTATTGTAATGATTCTCAACAACAAAAATTTGCACAATCCCCAAGAAAAAATGCAACCAATTTTCAAAAAATTTCTAATTCAAATTTATTCAAATGTCTAATTCTTTCTATTTTTTTAAATTTAATAATAAGAATAATTGTATTAAATTTTAATAATTGTTTTTAAATTGTTGATTGTTTTAATTAATCGAAAATTTTAAAACTACTATTTAACCAATTCGCAAAAATTTTAAAACTACTTATTTTTCAAACACATTTCAGATAAACAATAATTTCCAAAAAATAATTATTCTTGTCACAAAAAGAAGAAACAAAAAGGCGTACTAATTTTTTATTAAATTTTGACTAGAATAAAACTTCATTTAGGAAAAAATTTACTAGTTACCTCGTAGGTACTTTTGTTAAATTGTACCGTATTGTATAAGTACCACTCGAAAACTAGCCATGCAAAAAGATGTGATATCCCCCCAAAAACAACTCCGTTGTAAAAACTGGCCCGCCAAAAAACGTCAGCCGCAAAAAGGAATGATATCCATTTTGCCCGCCAGCCACATATATATAGGATGCTCGGTGCTTCGCACCTCGCTGTTGAGTGTGCATATAGAAACCTGATCCTCCTACCCCTAACCTCCACCGTCAATGTTTTCCTGTTCCCTGTCTCCTTCCCACAACCCCCTCTCACCCTTAGTTCCCCTCGGTTTCACCTAATATGTTTCCTCTGTTACACCGGCAGGGAGCTTTACGCTTCTTTCAATGCTGTTGGCGGGAGCTTTTTGCAAGGCTTCTGAGAATTATAATATATTATGATATTATATGTATTACCGGTGGTCACGATTAATCAGTGGTGGTACACCTATAATGAAGTAATGCTTC